>JAJAGP010000858.1:0-277827 GCA_025084515.1 Ancistrus triradiatus | reverse complement strand
CAGTAAAAGTAGAAGTCTTCCCTTTATACCTTCACTTGAGGAAAAGTAAATTGTAAAATAGTACTTTAAATGTACTTAAGTATCAAAAGTAAAAGTAAAATGATTTATTATGGCTTTAATGTCCTGTTATTATTTTTGCAAACTATTATTGATGTGGTTGCTTCTCACGTCTTTCATTTTAATATGATATCTTTTTATCCACACATAAGCCACAAGGAATGGCAGATTTTGCATAAGGTAGTGGAGTAAAAAGTGACATATTGGACTTTTAAATGTAGTGGAGTTAAAGTAAAAAAATGTAAGTACTTCAGTAAAGTATTACATTTTACAAATTACATTGACTTTTTTACTGTCCAGCACTGAATCACACACAAACCCAACTGGTTAGTACCAAAAACCTAAATAACATGGTGACGATCTGTATCCTTACAAAAAAGGAAATTTGAATGGCCAGGAGTGTAAAGGCACAATGTAATGTAATGCATAATGTGAGTACGGTCTCTAATAATGGAAGAGTCAAATTTATCAGCACCTAGAACTTCTGGAAGGAAATCCCTCATGAATCAAAAGGTGTCTTGGCCCTTGTCTCCCTCTGGTATTCTCCCTCACATATTCTGAGATTCTTCCAACTACTGTGGCTTTCCAGGCCAACATAATTCTCCTACAACAGGTTATGTTCTTTGTCTGACTCAGAACAAAATTTTTAAGGGTATAGGACACAGTCAAGTATAGCATTGGCTAGGTTAGGCCCTGGCCCCTCATGACCCTGAATTGGATTAAGTGGGTATGAAAATGAAAGAATGATCATTTTCCTTGATAATGCTGAAAAGTTGCTTACATTTTACTACAAGTTTACTTCTCTTAAACATACTTAAAACACAAGGAATTAAAAAACATTTATGTAACCAGGTGATATTGAGAACATTATCCCCTTATGGGTTTCAGAGAGTGCGTACTGGTTCATGGACTACAAAGATGGTGGCGTTTTGTCCCGCATGCGCCGTTTTGGAAAAAGTCTGGTAGAAATTGAAAAGGACTAGAAAAGGCGCAATGGCGGCTGAACGTCTGATGCTGTGTGGCATAGATTGATTTATCTGGCGGAATATTGGAGAGGAAGTTACCTTATTAACAATTCATACTCTATAAGCGGGTACTCAAGATGTAAGGTCTCTAGCTCTAGTGGATGAGGTTGCTATGGGATGGGTCTGGGTATGGCTCACAGGAAAGTTAGCATAATAGCGATGTACTGTTTAAACTACTGTTGCAAATAATATTAGTATCTCGTGGATTGCTAACAGTCACAAATTTATAACACCGGTTCTTGTACTGTTTCGATCCTAGTTGGGACAGGGTTTCCTGTTAGAGACACGTGTGTGGTATGAGTGCGTGTGTGGATGTAATGTAAGTTTTGGTTGTTTAAGTTTACTGTAAATGTATTTGTTTGTATCTGTGAATGTTAGGTGTATGGTATGCTGATTGTGTTTTTCTTTTGTGTGGATAGAAGAATCACCACTACCGTTTGTGTGGGTTTATGTTGGGATCTATGTTCGAGTTTATGTAAAAGGTTCTGGTTGTAAGCAAGTTCAGGTTAATGCTAGGTTTATTACTGTGAACCTGAGTAACAGTTACTTCAGATTTCAGTACCTCCAAATTTATACCTGTATGTATTGTACTTATACTGTTTAAGATTTATGTTCTAACACCATAAGCTGTACTCACAAACTCTGAAATTCTCCAAATCTAAATAATTGAAATTGTATCCCAAGGATCCTGTATGTTTCGCTTATGTGATATATTACTAACTAAAACTTGTAAAAAAAAAAAAAAAACCTCAAATCAAATCTATCAGATAAAGGACTTCAAATTTACATTTGTTGGGCTAGTGTGTGTCATTCCCCGCCAACAGAATTAGAATCCATAATAATATTTTATTGTTTGTAAAGTGTAAAAATAAAGAGAAACATATAGACTGGAACTGACAGCTTTTCCATTTCTTCATGCATCCTCTTGATTTTTCTGACATGTGCTCCCTCCACAAGGAAGAATAGAGCTTGTGTGCACAGAAGCTATTAGGACTGATCATGATGGGCATCGGGTTTTATATACTCTAATGGTCTGTGAAAGCCATTGAGTTTCTCTCCATGTGAGAATAACACAACCAACTTCAAATATTCAGTAGCAGCAATCGACTGACTCATGAAAGATAACCAAATAAATGAGTAGTGACTCAGGGTGGGACAGAGCACTAGGTACTGGATAGACATCAATGAAAAAGCCACAGGCTTTCAGCAGCAAATGTTTCTTTTACTTAAGTATTATACCTATTTAAGTTGAGAGTGCATTCCAAAAATGGCTTCAGATTTTGTTTTGCACTGTGTATTGAAGTTAGCTCATATGGAAACAACTGAATATATTATTATATCTATAACCTCCTGCATCCCAGTGCACAACTAATTCATTGTAATAAGGATGTGTTGAATTTCAGTATGTTATGGATATGGAAGAAATTTTCTAAAATATTTCAGCACTGAAAAAGTTCTAACTGCCAATTCACATGACTGACAGGAAAAGTGCACATAATTGCTGTAAATGTCAGTGGTGTTTCTGGCTTTATGTTAACATTCAGGTGCAGGTTGCTTTACTAGTAGTTCTCTAATACCATGACAACATGGCAACCGACATTTCTCTCTCCTAGACTAATACAGTAGTATCAACTGCATTCTATTCTACACTTATATTCTACACTTACATCAGTAGTCCCTTCACCATGACACTGTTATACTACCTTATTCAGTTCAACAATGGAATAACATTAATGGATTTACATTCCTGTCAAATGTAATGAGTGGGCAGGTCTTTAGTCATTATGAAAACCAGAACTACATTCAGGGATTTGAGAGGATGAAAATCCCCCAGCTTAAAAGAGATGTAACAATCCTCTTTGTAAACCTTATCGTCTCCCTTTCCATCCCATTTGGATTAATGTGTATCATTTAAAACAACAAAAAATAAAGGGAACACTTAAACAACACAATATAACTCCAAGTAAATCAAACTTCTATCCACTAACTATCTAACTATCCACTTAGGAAGCAACACTGATTGACAATCAATTTCACATGCTGTTGTGCAAATTACATAGACAACTAGTGGAAATTATTGGCAATTAGCAAGACACAATACAGGAGTGGTTCTGCAGGTGGGGACCGCAGACCACTTCTCAGTACCTATGCTTTCTGGCTGATGTTTGGGTCACTTTTGAATGTTTGTGGTGCTTTCACACTCGTGGTAGCATGAAAACCGTCCTCTCAACCCACAGAGTGCTCAGGTAGTGCCGCTCATCCATGATGGCACATCAGTGTGAGCTGTGGCAAGAAGGTTTGCTGTGTTTGCCAGTGTAGTGTCCAGAGGCTAGAGGCGCTACCAGGAGACAGGCCAGTACACCAGGAGACGTGGAGGAGGCCGTAAGAGGGCAACAACCCAGCAGCAGGACCGCTACCTCCGCCTTTGTGCAAGGAGGAACAGGAGTAGCACTGCCAGAGCCCTGCAAAATGACCTCCAGCAGGGCACAAATGTGCATGTGTCTGCACAAACAGTTAGAAATCGACTCCATGAGGATGGTATGATGGCCCGACGTCCACAGATGGGGGTTGTGCTCACAGCCCAACACCGTGCAGGACGCTTGGCATTTGCCAGAGAACACCAGGATTGGCAAATTCGCCACTGGCACCCTGTGCTTTTCACAGATGAAAGCCGGTTCACACTGAGCACGTGACAGACGTGACAGAGTCTGGGGACGCCGTGGAGAGCGATCTGCTGCCTGCAACATCCTTCAGCATGACCGGTTTGGCAATGGGTCAGTAACGGTGTGGGGTGGCATTTCTTTGGAAGGCCGCACAGCCCTCCATGTGCTCGCCAGAGGTAGCCTGACTACCATTAGGTACCGAGATGAGATCCTCAGACCCCTTGTGAGACCATATGCTGGTGCGGTTGGCCCTGGGTTCCTAATGCAGGACAATGCTAGACCTCATGTGGCTGGAGTGTCTGAGCAGTTCCTGCAAGATGAAGGCATTGAAGCTATGGACTGGCCCACCCGTTCCCCAGACATTAATCCGATTGAGCACATCTATGACATCATGTCTCGCTCCATCCACCAATGTCACGTTGCACCACAGACTGTCCAGGAGTTGGTGGACGCTTTAGTTCAGGTCTGGGAGGAGATCCCTCATGAGACCATCCGCCACCTCATCTGGAGCATGCCCAGGGAGGTCATATAGGCACGTGGAGGCCACACACAATACTGAGCCTCATTTTGACTTCTGGACTGGATCAGCCTGTAGTTCCACTTTAATTTTGTGTGTGACTCCAAATCCAGGCCTCCATTGGTTAATACATTTGATTTCCATTGATGATTTTTGTGTGATTTTGTTGTCAGCACATTCAACTTTGTACAGAACAAAGTATTCAATGGGAATATTTCATTCATTCAGATCTAGGATGTGTTATTTGAGTGGTTCCCTTTAATTTTTATTCGCACGTTGGTTTGAATAAATATATATATAGGGAGCAAGTGCGTGTGTTTTTATTGAGTGGCAGGAGAATAAACGACTTTTCCGCCTGTGAAACAGGGCGTGGATGAACCCGGATTCACTCAGTGGAAGACCAACACTTTACTGTTTGAGCTTACAGTGTGGAATGTTTTACACCAGGAAGGTAGTGGGTTATAATCAGCACACAAAGGGGTATGGAGACATATTCAAACACAATAAATCACTAAACAGCAAGAAAAAATGAAACGCTGAAAACGTGGTTTTTTTTTACAGAAATGCTACTAACAAAGCTAAGACAGAAGCCTGAGTCAACTCGGTGAACGATTCATGAATCAAAGCAGAAGCTCGCGTAATGGTGGCAAGCCGGGTTTGTGATAACAAAGACGAACACTGATAAAAACGCAGCATTTGCGACGTAGTACATAGGAAACGAAAGGAGTGCACAGTTGCTTGAGCAAGCTAACAAATAGGGTGCCTATAAGAGTGAATGCTTTGCGGAACAAAGCAGGAGCTCACATCGCTGTGGTGAATGGAGTTGATGTGACTAAGCGGAATGAATGCTCAAAGCGTGCCAAAAGTAGAGTCAGTTGCACCCTGACCCTATCAAGCCCTATTACCTCAGATCTTTTGATCCTACTACAGAATCCCTCTACAAAGGAACCCTGTTACGATTTATCCCTAGATACCTCACGCTGTAGCGCTGCAAATTACTAAAGGTGCGATGAGAGACACTGCTTTCAGACCGTCTTATATAGCTAGAAGAGAACGTGTCTCTTGTCAGGGCTTGTTTTGTAAAATTTTCAACTATAGAGTCCGAGATACATCAAAGCAAAGGAAGAGCAATACAGAACACAACAACTGGTGCTAGAATAATGTGCCTTTATTCCCCGCATACAACAGTTGAATCACAAGCAAAGCTTCACATAATCAAATATGTCAAGTGACTGTCTCAACCGCTTGAACCCGACCTGACACAGTGGACTGGAGAGCCGGGCAGACCGGGTGAGAGTCCAGAGGACGCAGTCAAAGGCTGGGCGACACGCGCTCTGTCCAACAGCAGACTCTAACCAGCACAGGTCAGATCCGTCCTTTTATTCTTTATCGAAGAGCGATGCATGACGAGAGGCAATGGCCAGATTTCCTCTCCCCTGCATTCTTGTAATCTGATTTTCTGTTTATGCTTTCCGAAGAACAAAGTTATAACTTTTGAAAACATGCGATAAAACTGCCTACGCCTCTTTTGAGCAAGTGTCCCCAGTTTCAGTGGTTACATAAAAATTAGGAATAAAGGTAAAGTTGAAACTTATTCCATTCCTAGTTAATTCGTACCCCACTACTTAGTGATAGTGGCTATAGTTCTTGTATACACAGGATAACTATTTTTATAATTCCTCACCACAGTCTTCGTCAATGGCATGCCTGCTGGGCAATCCTGGAGTCTCTATGCCCACACACATTTTTGTTCTCAGAAACTCTGGATAAGTTCCAGGTCAAGGATGTGGCGCTCATGGTCCTAGGACAGTTCCTCGTGACCGTACCCCTCTCAGTCAACCATGTAGTGGGTGCTACCTTGCACCCGGGGGGAGCTGGCACACCATGTATGCTGGGGACCCTTCGACTAAGCAAGAGGCAAGTGGCCAGTCTGCTGGAGTGCTACCCCGGCAATGCTATAACTCCAGACGGTAGGTGACTGGCCGCAACGAAGGACTTGACCTCTCTCTCCATCCCCGTCCACCAGAAGTGTCTGTCAACTGCTTGTTCACAGTCCTCCTCTGATTTGAAGGTGTACTCTCTGACATAGCCAGATCACTCAAAAAATCATCAGATTGCTAATCTTTTAGCAATCTTTCAACGCTACACTGATTACTTCCCTGGACCTGCACAGATCTACCAAATGGTTCCATTGAATGAATTGGTTCCAGAACTAGCTGACTTCAAATTGGCATGAACTTTTGAAAGGAACTATTTTAAAGAAATTATTTTCTCATCTGCACTAAAAGCTCTGATATCTCTGTGTACAAATCCACAGGCGCATCAGAACCCTCTGACCTGCTACTTTTCCCTACAGATCTTTGGGGATTTTTTGTCTCTTTTACCATCCTCCTCCTGTATGGTACCAAAATAAATTTGGATTCTCATCTGGGCAATGTTGGTCACATTTCCAATTGATTTTTAATGATTGCCCTAGCTCAATGGTTTTCAAAGTCTAAGACTGTAGCTCCCCCAGAGAGCATAAAAGCTACTGCAACTCTCCCAAACAAGACACACACAGTCATTATTGTTATTCTTTTTATTATGTATTCATTATTTATTATGATAGTATAAAACAACAAATATCAGAAATTATTTGAACATTATGAACATGTTCATCTGCTCTCAATGTCATTTATTTTTAACACATTTTAAACATTTTCAACATGCTGACACATTAAATGCAACTCACCATAAGATTTTATTTAATGCTTTAAATACGTTTAATGTTGGTCTTGTTTTTTTAAAGATTTTATTACCACTATTATATAAAAATTTTTATTAACACTCATCTGTATTTAAATTTTAAACTATTGAACACAAATTATATATGATTTCAGAAATTGTTGGTCAACCTAATTTCAGTGGAAACACTGAAGTTGGGGTGAGCAGCTGATGCGGGGTTGCACTGCAGACAGGAACGAGCATAAATCATCCTCCACCTGTAGTATTGAGTTTTTAATGATGGTCAGTGCTGAAAATCCACACTTACAGCGGTAGGTGGAGGTGAAGAGGATGAGCATTTTTACAGCCTTTCTGCAGAGGTGTGAGAACTCTGTCTCCACGGAAAGCCAAAAGTGCGCAAATCATACACTGTGACTTTGGTGCATATTCAGTGTCAATCCACGAAAATCCAAATTTTAAATAATTATTATCATATTTCCTCCATTTCTGGACCAGTTTTTTCTTTCTCCTCCCTCCTCTCCTCTCTCTTCCTCCTCTCTCTCTCTCATCTCTCCCACTCCTCTCTCTCTCTCTCTCTTCTCTCCATTCCCACATTCATTTGCTAGCTTAACGTGTTAGTTATTTACTTTTTTTCCTTTCTCCCACTAGTGATTCTCTGCCTACAATAAACTCGAAAATGGCCCCACACTTGAAAACCACTAATCACCGTCATTGCTTTCTGCATATAAGAGCCTTATTGAAAGGAGTAGCTATTTTTTATAGACATTTCCTGCCTTGGTCTTTCCTGTTGAAGAAATGACCAAAGGAATCTGACTTCTGTGGCAACTATGGGAATCTTTGTGTTTATCCTCAGCACCAGCTCGCTGGAAAAAATAAAAATTTTGCGCTGATAAAGGCTAAATATTACAAGTTAAGTGACACTGTTTTATATATTTATTTTAAATAAATAAGGAATCACTCGTATTCGTAAGGTGGCTTGCTTATATCGTGATAATAGCTGTTTTGTATGCATTGTTATCGTTTGTCTTCTGTAGTTTGCTACACAACTTCTCTGTAATTCGGTTAGTGGTACATGGATTTATAAAGTGATGTTGTTGATGTTGATGTGTGGTAGAATTTCGACTTTGGGCTTATGCTTTTATGTGTCGGTGTCACTCACTGTACACAAACCAAATAAAATAAAATAAAATTCCACTGCTGGTGACCTAATAACTAGGATTTACTTCTGTAGAATGTAACTTCCCTATGGCAGGCAAGAAGACAGCAACCCAACATCCCAGATCACTACAAAGCTCTTTGACTTTAGTCTTTGAGCTCTGCCTTTATTCAAGGGCAAAGATGCACAAGTCAAGATCAAGAGGACCAAAGCCCAGCCCAGCCAGACCTCCCACCAGACACTCCCAGCCAAAGGACAAGGCATGACAAGGCAGGCAGGCCATACATGACTCCAGACTCCAGTACCAGTAATCCAAGCCATGCTTCCCAGTCTAAATCTAGCCAAAAACCTGTGTAAATAAGCAAGTCTTTAGCCTAGACTTAAAAATTCGGAGAGTGTCTGAATCTCGAACTAAATTGGGAAATTTATTCCACAGTTGGGGGCCATGTATGAGAAAGCCTTTCACCCTGTTTGTGTGTGTTTTTTTAATTCTAGGAACTAAAGAAGTCTTGTACCTGCGATTAAGTAGAATGAGCTGGACTGTAAAGAGTCAGAGTTTTGCTGTCGATAAATGGTGCCAGGCATTTAGAGCTTTAATATGTTACAAAAAGTATTTTATAATAAATAGAGATTAATGATGATAGAGCAGGAGCGATTGATCAATTTTCTAGTTTGAGTTAGCCCTCAAGCTTTATAATAATCACCTCAAAGGTTTATAAACACATGAACCAGATTCTCAGCATCTATAAAAGTGTATATTTCTAAGTTTAGCAATATAATGTAATTGAAAGAAGGCAATTCTAGTGATGTTGCTAATGTGTGCATCAAAGGAGAGATCTGAATCAAATGTGACAGTTTTTTATAGATGGACTGGGTGTTACAGAGCAGCCATTGAGGTTTAGTATAGATGTAGACAACCGGTCTCCTTCAGCATTGGGTCCAACTAACGAAATAGTGATATCACATACCTCTAGCTCACATTAGGCATTTCTGCAACATTACAAAAAGCAAAGCCTAAACCAAGTGACCAAGGCTATGGTAACAGAAGTAATGGAAAGAAAAACTTTTCTTCAGTACAAATAACTCTCAAACCAGGCGTAGTTGTTAGATGTAGCAGTCTTAAGAAGTTGAAACAAATTTGGATAAACTGTTCATAATCATCGTGGCACAGTGGTGAACGCTGCCTCCTTACTGATCCTGAATTAGATTAAGCAGGTATGGAAAATGAATTAATGTTTAAAGTCACTTCAGAAGCTCTTAGGACACTGAAGTCTAATCAAGTAGGTGTGGAGAGCAACCACAGATGACTGATATTACCAGCTTTGGCACCAGCACCTCACACCAGTGTTGTTTCTATAGCTAGAGCCAGCAACCACAGTAGCCACCTACTCTATCATTTGCAATTTATTTGTAAGTAGATTTGTTTGAATTTTTATATGGCCATAGATTTAGGTTGCTACAGGATTTAGATGATGTTCACATGATCTGTCTTACAATACAATGTATGTCTATAACTATGGATTAAAGTAGAAAGCTCACTGACAGATAATCAAATTGTTTACTCTAAACAGCTTTTCTCTCATTTACCCCTTCAAGGCTAGCATGCCTTATCCAAAATATGTAAAGTCAGAGACGGGCTCTTTGCAAACTAATGCTGTCGAAATATCATAAGGCAGCTGAACCTAGAGGATGATGATAACTGCATGTTTCTGTATATGCAAGCTCACAGATGGCCATAGCAGACCAGTGTCACTTTGATTAATAGAGGAGAGAGGAATGCCAGCGCTCCCACCCAGAAAGCAGGGAAAATCATGCCTTCATGGTATTCTGGCTATGGCATCACCAAAGACTGAACTCCCTATTGTTTTGTTCTTTCTTTCCACTCTTAATGCCATCCTGGGCAGTTTGGGGGTCCAGCTGAAAGAGGCCACTAACATTTGCATTAAGGGAAGTACTTGTGTAGGTAGGTGGTACTTGTTAAAGTAACATCCACATGAATGCCAGTTCCCAAGGTTTCCCATCTATATACACAACCTTTATGATGTATACTTTGTAGTACTGGGTTGAACCCCTTTTTGCCTTCAGAACTGATTAATTCTTCATGGCATAGATTCAACATTCCTTACAGATTTTGGTGGTCCATAATGACATGATGCAGTTGCTATCATGTCTCTCATTCCACCACATCCCAAAGGTGGTCTATTGGATTTAGATCTGATCACTATGAAGGCTATCTGACTACAGTGAACTCACTGTCATGTTCAAGAAACAAGTTTGAGATGATTTGATCTTTGTGAATTGGCTTAAGTAGCCTTCAAAAGGTGGGTACATTGTGGTAATAAAGGGATGAACATGGTCAGAAACAATACTCGGATAGGCTGTGGTGTTTAAACGATGCTCAGTTGGTATTAAGGGCTTCAAAGTGTGCCAAGAAAATATCCACCACTCCTCAACAAAATATCCCCAACACCATTATACCACCATCACCTGCCTGAACCAAGGATAAATCCATGTTTCATGTTGTTTATGCCAAATCCTTTCTATCAGCTTGAACAAGTCTGCCCATTCTCCTCTGTCCTCTGTCACAAACAAAGCATTTTTGCCCAGAGAAGTGCCGGTCACTGGATATTTCCTTTTTTTGTCTGACCATTTTCTGTAACTCCTATAGATAGCTCTGCATGAAAATCCCAGTAGATCAACAGTTTCTGAAATACTCAGAAAAACCTGTCTAGCAACAACAACCATGCCAGATTGAATCACCTTTCTTCCCCATTCTGATGTTAGATTTGAACTTCAGCAGGTCATCCTGACCATGTCTACATGCCTAACTGCATTGTTGCCATGTGATTGGCTGATTAGATATTTGTGCTAAAGTGTAGTTGAACAGGTGTACCTGTTCACTGTGCAAGCCAGCCAAGTTATATGTCTAGTTCTCTATGGACTTTGTTTAAAGACAACCAGGCAGAAAGTTGGTGAACTGACTTGTAGGACCAGTGGGGATCTGGAACCTAACACCACAGATCACAGGTATAAGCATTCGCTGGACAGGATGTCAGTCCATCAACCAATCCTCCCACAGATACAGCCAATCAATTCCTGTATGACACATTCCTATTGTAATACATTCCTGTGTAAATGCTGAGAAAACAAAAGCCCCATGGTGGAAAGGTGGATTACAGGTCTTAGAAATTCAACAACAAAACCACCTTGTTGTGGTTTCTTCAGTTGAAGCTACAGATCATAGGGCTCTACAATCAGTACCTCAAAATCAAGGCAGAACATACTCCATTCGCTCTTACAACCAGTAGATAATTGCTTATTGTGGGCTGCTTCATTCTGATCTACCTGAAGCATTCCTGAAGAGAAGGCAGGGTATCAACATAAAATGTATTTCATAAAAAAAAAAAAAAAAAATAGTACTTTCTATCTCATACAAGGCTATTATGTGTCTTATTTTGGATATGTTTCTTAAGTGATAAATGTGGTTAGCACACCATAAAGACTGTAGTCAGCACATTGCATAAAAATATTTATTTTGCTCAAGTTTCAGCTGTGAATGTGTGTTCCTGAATTCCTGTTTTCTCCCAATCTGAACAGTCCCATCTGCACCATCACTCCAGATGCTTAGTTCAAATAAGAAAATGGAAAGTAAACAACAAAGGAAAGAAAGCCTGCTAAAGGGAAACAGTATAAATCACGTCAGCCAGGTAGAACAGAGGGGCTCAGAAAATTCCTCTCTTAAAATGATCACACAAGAGATGACTGTAGAGTGTACAAATTCTTACTTAAAATGAAGGTAATTAAAGGTGGTAATTTTTTTTATTTACTAATTAATTTTAAATGGAACATTTCCATGCTAACTCATCTTAAAATTCAATACAGGCAATCTAGGTAAACACCTCTGTAAACAGATTTTACAGATAAACAGATAGAAACTAATAAATTACTATTATACCTATTACTATTATATATTGCTATTATATCTCTATAATTGCAATATAACAATAATGTAGCTATAATTGCTTTTATATATTACTGTAAAAGTAGGGAGGCTATATCAACAAAACTAAAACTGAGAGATACGTGTTGGAAATATGTGTTGGGCTTTTAACACATATTTATTCAAATTCCAAAGAACAGAGCCTCTGTGTGACACTGCTGATCTAAAAGTGTTTGTGATAAGTGTATCTATTATGATCCATAAACAGAACTGTAACAGGTAGAGGTTTTTTTTAATTAGGTCAGAAATTATTAATAACCAGGAAGCACAAATGAAATAAGTCCTATTTTTGAGGGAATCAGACATGGTAGTCAAAGAATTAACAGAAAGAAGGTAAAGCTGAAACTAACCAAAATATCCTCCTTTCTTTCTTTTTGTGGCAATTCTTTGAGAAACTAATCATGGTGAGCAGATTCCTATGGGTAATCTTGAGACAAATGTAAAAAAAAAACTGGGATTACAACTATACTGAGTAATAACTGGGATTTTACTATAAATACACTATATGCTTATTATATTTATATTCAGTATATTATCCACAAATTGAGCCAATCATAAAATCTGCTGTGCACTAAACAAATACAACTGTTGATCAGTGACAGAGCTGAATGCTTTTTACAGGGATATTTCTCAGTCGGCACATTAACCAGCTAATTTGCTCTAATAGTCCTTCGCATTAAATTACAGCAAGCAATAACTTTGGTTTGTTAATTTTAATTCCAGACTGTGATATATTGGGTTACACAATTAGTTATATGCCTGTTCGAAGCCAGCCTTACTCATCATTGCATGACAATTTTACAGCTGAATTTTAGATACAGAATAATGAGAAAGGAAAAAGGTGTGTTAAGGAGGTAGGAGACTAGATGAAAATATATGAAAAACAGTCTGAACCCAAGATATTTCTGTGTGGTTTGTGAGGAGGACCCAAGTGCAGTTAGCTTGGCTGTTTGGAAAGCCCATCTAATGGGGCCAAAAAAGGAGGTGTAGGTGATGTATATGTATTGTCACGCATTATTCCAAGTAGGCGGGGTTTATTTACACTGACAACGGTAGTGAAACAAAGCAAAACAGAAACAAAACACTGAACATAGACAAGGGCTAACAACCAGATAAAGACATATAGTGCTGTACAGACAAAAGTGCTAAAGTGCTAATGCTAACAAATGACAATGACACATGGTGCTAACAAACAAGAAGCTAACACTAAGTACTAACAAACACAGAACTAAGGTAGACAAAGATGTATACAAAAGATATGGGACAAAGATAACACTACTACAATATATAAAACAAAATTCACATCAGACAAAGATAAGAGACCAACCATACAGGGAAACAGGAACACAAACTAGAGCCAAGAAACCTCATTGTGAGCGAAATGCCAGGTGAGGAAGTGAACAGAAAGTGAGGTATTTATAGAAAAGGCTACAGCAGGTGGAAACAGCCACACCTGCTGTGGAGAGAGAGAGAGAGAGAGAGAGAGAGAGAGAGAGAGAGACTTAAATCAAAATGACATCATAAATGACAAGGACCCATCTCCGGAGTGCACAGGACAGAAACAGAAAGTGAGGATGCAAGATAGACCCAGATTACCAAAAGTGGGAAGAACAGAAGTCTGAGGTGAACAGGGCAGGGTCCCAGAATAGTGGAGGCTTGGAAATAGTAAAGACAGACTCTGGAGCAGACGGCGTCGTGATGGAATCTGGGAAGGACGTCATCGAGACGGACTCTGGAGTGGGCATTGCCGTGCTAGACCAATGGTCGTGAATAGGCCCATGATCTAGAGATTTCGAGACTCTGGGCAACCGCAGAGTGGGCCACTGCCAGTACCTTCAGTACCCCCATGGTGAGTCTTTCTGCCACTGGCCCTTCCACTATTTGCTGGGTAAACTCTACTGCCTCCCTGGCAGCACACAGGGATCCCAAGACCCCCTGAAGCTCCTTCTAGACCTCCTTTATAGCCAAAAGGGCTGGGGTTAGCCATGAGCCGGCAGAAGCAGACATCCCTGGGGAACTGGCAAGCACTGAGTCCGTTTTGGTCCCTAAGAGCACTGGGACCCTAGGACACCTGGCGAGCGGAGGATCAAGCAGATAACCAAACAGGTGTGTGTGTGTGTGTGCGTGTGTGTGTGTGTGTGTGTGTGTGTGTGTGTAAATGGTAAAACATATTTCGAATGCAATCCCACTATGCTATGGAACCATTGTGAAAAACAAGGAAGGGAAGGGGCTTTATCGGTGGATGAAAGGGCTGCGTGGACTCAAAAATTAAGGGGATTACTATGAAAGAGGTAGAACCTAATGCCGCAAACACATGGTGCTTATCGCCAAACAGAAATGGGCGACACTGTGGTGAGTGTGAAACGAAAATGAAAGCAACTCATTTGGACAATGTTCCTTCAATGTAAAATTTTCCTCAAAGAAAGACTGGAAAGGATTTACATATTTCTGTCATAGGTCTCTCTAACCGACGCTGGGGGGCAGCATCGGCTTAGTTACCATCTGGTGACTCTGACAGTTTTACGCGATCGCATACGTGCACCTGCACGTTCACACTAATATGCAGCACCTGCCAGCCCAGATATTTAAGTCCTGCTCCTGAGCTGGGCAGAGTGGCTGCATTCACCTTCGCTGCACTACATATCGCCACTCGCTACTCATTCGCTTGGTGTGTATTTTCTAGGGTGGTCGTTTTTTCGTAGGTTTTGGCCCTTTAGGCTCAGCGGATGACCAGCCTCCTCAAGGAGGTCGGTCTTGAAAGGTTTCAGAAGGACCCGAGGTAAGACAGGGATTAGTATAGTGTAGGGTTGAGATTTCCCCTCGCTTTAGTTGGTGCTATCCCCTCTCCGGTTGCGGCTGACATCAGTGGTACTTCCGCATTCTCTCGCTTCCAGCGATCGGTTTTTCAATCGCATTTTTTCCCTTCTCTGGCTTGCTAGCTATAGCGTTTTGCATTTGCTCCTCTTCCCTATTTGGGTGGTAAACGGGACATGCATTTCTTTGACACGCGCGTAGTATATACTTTTTGTTCATTCAGAAAGACCGGAGCCTCTGCTCTGCCCCCTCTCTATTCTCCGGCTCGCTCGTGCTGGGTGACATCAGTGCCCCCCTCCGTTTGCTTCTTGTGTGTGTGTGTGTGTTTTTGGGTTTCCCTCATACACACGGTAGCTCAGCTCTTGTTTGGTTATTTCCTTGGTTTAACCTCAGTGGTCTGGTGGTGCGATCAGTTAAACCACTAGTCTCCGACTCAGTCGACCTGGGTTCCCCAGCCACTGAGGTGACTTTCTTTATTTATTTACTTCTTTATTTGTATTTTATTAATTATTGTTTTATTTATTTGCTTCATTTCAGTTCACTACTACTATCTGGAGCTAACTGCATTTGGGTCCCAAACCCTTTATATTTTGTTTAATACAGTTCATCATTTCGGTTTAATATGGCGAACCGTAACAGAATGCAGCCACCAGTAATGGGACCCAGCGTTACCTCCTGGACCTCCAACTTGGAAGTCCCCAGTCGGCGGGTTTGTTTGCCCGGGTCACGGCTGGCTTTTGGGGGGCCATCTTGTGACTACGGCCGAGTCACAGACTATTTTTTCTATCCTGACTCTTCCAAATTGCCCAGCCCTTGCCGTTGTAACCATCAGCGTCCATGTGGGGTCCGGGCAGTCCTCAACTTACCAGCTGTTTACCAGGACCCCCAGCCACTTATTCCTGCCCCGGAACCAATTATTGTTTTCAACATCACTCAAGGTTCCCAGGGGGTTCGGGAATATGTGGCTGAATTTATTGCCCTAGTGGCTAAGTGGCTTGCATGGACCGGCCCTCATTGAGGCATTCAGACTAGGTCTCAATGAGTATGTGGACATCGAGCTGTGTTTTCTCCCACCCGCCTCTTCCCTTGATCACCTGTTTGAGCTGGAAAGATTGGCAGAGGTCCACCTCAAACAGCATGCGAGGAACAGCTTGAGTCCACCCGGTCCCATGCCAGGGCCTTTAGCGCCACTAAGCCCCATACCTGGGCTCACCGCGCATGTAAGCTCCATACCTGGGCAGTTAGACCCCGTGCCTGAACATGTGGCGCCCCCTAGCCCTGTAGCTGGGTTCGCCACGCCTGTTAGCTCCATGTTTGAGCGTTTAAGCTCCCTGGCAGGGCATTTAGCGCTGCCTAGCCCCGTACAGGAGCTCACTGCACCTCTAAGCCCCGCGTCTGAGCGTGTAAGCTCCACGCCTGGGCACTTAGCGCCAACAAGCCCCGTTCCTGAGCAGGCCATGCTTGCAAGCTCTGTAAGTGAGCGTTCAGCACCCCCTAGCTCTGAACTTGGGCTCGGCGCACATTTAAGCTCCACACCTGGGCAGTTAGACCCCGTGCCTGAGCATTTGGCGCCCCCTACCCCTGTAGTTGGGCTCACCACACTCGTTAGCCCCGTGTCCAAGCAACAAAGCTCCACGGTAGGGCATTTAGCACCGCCTATCCCCGTACAGGAGCTCACTGCACCTGTAAGCCCCGCGTCTGAGCGTTCAAGCTCCACGCCTGGGCATCCTGCGCACCTGTCATTGCTCCCGATCCCTGCGCCACGGTCATTCAGACTGACCCCCATGCTGCGGGGATCGGGACCGACGATCACGGCGCGGGGATCGGTCTGAGTGACTCGGGCACGTGGATTGAGACCAAGGATTGCGACGCAGGGATCGGTCTGAGTGACTGGGGCAAGGGGATCGGGACCAACGATCGCGACACAGGGATCGGTCTAGGTGACCGATCCCCGCACCACGGTCACTGAGACCGATCCCTGCATATTAGTGCGAACGCGCAGGTGCACATATGCGATCGCGTAAAACTGTCAGAGTCACCAGAAGGTAACTCTGCTCACCTTTGCTGACCTTGTCTCTGAGGTACTTGGCGTACGTGTGGCTGGCCAGGTCCTTAGCGGCGACTTTTTTTGTCGGTTTGATCTAGTTCCCCATCCGCCAGGGCCGAGCTCCACCTCTGAGCCGCCGAGCCCCGCCCCTGAGACGCTGAGCTCCGCCCCCGAGCCGCTGAGCCCCTGAGTCACCGATCTCGAGCTCTGCCCCTGAGCCGCTCGGCCCCGCCTCTGAGCCACTGAACTTCACTTCTCAGTCGCCAGCACCCAGTTCAGCCCTTGAACCGGTCAGGTTGGTCCCCAGGCCCAGGTTGGCTGGTGCACCTGGCATGACCTGCCCCACCCTCCCATTCAGCTACTTGTTGGAGGCTTGCCCTGCTTATCAGAGCCTCTCAGTGTGCCTGACGCTCAACCCTGAGCGTGTCCGGCAAGCCAGAGGTGCTTCGGTGCGCACTTAGTTGCGTCAGGACGAAAGACTGGATTCAGAAAGACCGGAGCCTCTGCTCCGCCTCCTCTCTATTCTCCGGCTCGCTCGCCCCCCTCCCTTCGCTCTCCTTTCAATGCAAGCCGGAGCTCTTGTGTGTGTGCGTGTGTAGGCTTTCCCTCACACACATGGGAGCTCAGCTTTTGTTTGGTTATTTCCTTGGTTTAACCTCAGTGGTCTGGTGGTGCGATCAGTTAAACCACTAGTCTCCGACTCAGTCGACCTGGGTTCATTCCCCAGCCACTGAGGTGACTTTCTTTATTTATTTACTTCTTTATTTGTATTTTATTAATTATTGTTTTATTTCTGTGCTTCATTTCAGTTTACTACTACCAACTGGAGCTAACTGCATTTGGTTCCTAAACCCTTTATATTTTGCTTAATACGGTTCGTCATTTCCGTTTAATATGGCGAACCGTAACAATTTCAGTCCTAACTTTTTCTGAGTTTTGCATTGTCTTCTGTTTAATTAGCTGTAACTCAAGATTAAAATATTTTACCCCAATTACTAATACTGAACAATCCGCACTGATAAGCTCGTCTAAGTCATCAACATGTTTATTAGATCCAATTCCTACATATTTACTCAAAGAAGTGATACCTAGTATTATAGAGCCACTGCTAATTATTTTAAATTCATCCCTTACCTTTGGTTATGTATCCAAATCCTCTAAGTGTGTCAATATTAAACCACTGATTAAAAAAACCAATCTTGGCACTTGACCCTTGACCCCTTATCTAATTATAGACCAATTTAAAATATACTGTTTCTCTCCAAAATCTTAGAAAAAGCTGTCTGTCAGCAGCTCTGCAGTTACCTCCAAAGAAAAGGTATTTATGAAACAATTCAGTCTGGCTTCAGGCCCCATCATAGTACTGAAACAACATGAATTAGGGTACTAAATGATTTATTAATGTTCTCAGATAATGGATGTGTTTCTAGGCATCATCAGCAAGGCCATGCTGATTTTACTGGAAAGGGCTCATGTTATAATCCCACCAGAGACCCGGCAGAGACTCAGTGATATTCAGAGGCACGTAGTGATCAGACAGTAATTACTAGAAGACTAATACAAGGAGACATTAATGTTGCTACCAAGTTCAGAGCAGTCCCACACTTCTTCAGCAGTGCTGAAATACTAATACAGATCCAACATTTCTCTGTTAAACAGAACCATTGGTCATCTTAAGCATCTTGCAGGGATTGGGATTAAAACCAGAGGTGTTCTACCCACAAAGTATCAGCCCATTTTAAGGCTTATGCAGTGTATATACCTTTAAACCAGGCATAATAAGTGTGATTAAATATAAAGAACTACTATAAATGTAGAATATTGGTCCTAAAAATAGTTGTAAACTAGTTAAGTTTACAAGTTTCTACCTTTGCTAATGTAAAATAATTTGTGCATTTAAGTATGTTAAACTGTGTTCACTCAGACTAGCACTGACCTGTAGTTAGCTGTGATTTATTCAGTTGGGGTTTAACATGATAACAAAAATGACTTGATGGTCATTTATAAAAATGGGTTAAACTTCCTGCCATATAAGCATATCAAGCACTATGCTTTTAGCCATGTCATAGTTGTTTGTTCCATGTACTTTAAAAATAAGGTGGATGTGTCATAATACACAGATCAGGAACCAAACATAGACAGCTGATGATCAGACTCTATTGCTGGGCAGAATATCAAAAGATAATAGCAGCAATCAACAAGTACCACACAGTACAGGGGATGATCCGAAACGCAATCCAAGAAACAGTCCAAGATCGAAACACGAGAAGTCAGTCCAATATAAACAACATTTTCAAGAGTGTTGTCAAGAACTTAGCAATCTCCTGATTAACTTGCTTACACAACCGACAAAGTGCATCTGCCTTTAAGGTCTTGCTACCGGGGTGGTATGAGACAGTAAATTGAAAACAGGACAAGAACAGTGACTATCAGGTCTGACGAGGGCTAAGGCATTTGGCAGATTGTAGGTACTCCAGATTCTTATGATACATGTATATAACAAAGGGGTTTTTCGCACCTTCCAGCCAATGCCACCACTCCTCCAATGAGAGCTTGATGGCTAGTAACTCCTTGTCTCCGACATCATAGTTTTTCTCTGCAGGCCTGAATTTACAAGAGAAGGCAGCCACGGAGTGCAACTTGGGTGGTTCCCTGTGACAAAACTGCTCCTACCAGTATCGGAAGCATCCACCTCTATGATAAAAGGGAGTTGCAGGTCAGAATGTCTTAAGATGGGAGCGCTGGTGAAATTCCTCTTAAGGGCACAGAAAGCATGTTCAGCCCTAGGACCAGCTTAGAGAACAAGGGTTACCCTTGAGCAGTAAGCTGAGGGGAGCTACAGTGCTGCTGAAGTGAAGAATAAATCGTCTATAGAAGTTGGCAAAACCCAGGAATCGATGTAGTTCCTTAACAGTGTGGGGCTGTGGCCATTTGGCATGAACCTTAGAATCATCCATAGCGACACTTGTGGGGGATAAGATATCTGAGGAAGGAGATGTACTGTACATGAAAAACACGCTTCTCATGCTTTACAAATAGTCAGTGGTGGATAAGGCATTGAAGAACCTGGTGTACATGATGGATATGGGAATCGAGGGAGGGGGAATAAATAAGAATTTCATCACTATAGGTAATGACAGATTCCCCTGGTACATCATGTAATATCTCATTTATCATGCCCTGGAAGACAGAGGGTGCATTGGCCAGTCCAAAGGGCATAACTAAATACTCACAATGACCAGAGTCTTCCACTCATCCCCTTCACGAATCCTCACCAGGTTATAAACACTGCAGAGATCGAGATTCCTCTTGCTTGCTGAATTCTTCAGCAAGGTCAGCAACTAGGTATGTTATCAGGAAGGGGGAAGCTAGAGATCTTCACTCAAGATATGACAGAAAATGCTGAAGACAAATGGTGACCAAAACGTAATTTCATTTCTAATCCAGGAAATTGTGGGGTTGTGTTTACATAGCCAGGGTAATCCAAGAATAAGAGGGGCACGCTGGCCGAAAGACTGATGGATTGGGTACAGAATTTTATATCCCCCGAGCCACAGGTTGCCCATCTACTGTGGTAGTGGTGATAGGGAGGCTTGAGTGGAGCTTCTCAAATGAGAGACACCACCCTTGGGCCATCTAGACATCAGTGAAGTTCCCCTCTGCTCCTGAGTTTATTAATACATTGAGAGAGGCAGACTTATGTAGAGTAACCATGAGGACAGGAGTCTTAAAAGAGCAAAGGGTGGCAGAAAAGGAAGCAGAACTCACCGAAGGGGACAAAGGCAATGACTCCTAGTGGGATGGACCCTCATGAGATGAGCGACATCCTGAGCAGATGGGACACCAAGACACAAGGTATTGATGTGAGCCAATATAGAAGCAGAGGTTCTCTGCTCTGCGAGCGCTGGCATTCATCTCTGCAGAGCAGAATGGAATCCATCTGCATGGGGGTCTCACTTTCTCGTGTGGGTGGAGCAGATGGGGAAAAAAGTTGGGAGACTAGGTGGGCAGTTGGGGGAGCTGTGGGTGAAATGCAGAAAGGTGTTGATTCAATCAAATGGTTATGGCAATCAGCCTGTTCAAGGTGGACCCAAAGTCATGGCAGGCCAATTCAGCTCGGAGATCCTTTTGTAACCCCTGTGTGTAAGTTGCCATAAGAGCGTCCTTGCCCCATCCACTCTCGACTGCCAGGGTGTGGAATTCCAGTGCATTCAAATGCGATGTGATGTCCTTGTCGTATGGAGCAGAGTCTCACCATAACTAGCGCCTTGACAGGGGTGCTCAATACAGCCCGAAATGTCTGTGTGAAACATACATAGGTACTGACCACCTCCCATTGTTAGTTCTAAACAGCCATGGACCATGAAAGAGCACATGCATTGAGAAGAGAAATAAACAGTGCGTGTCACGCGTCAGATAATGCTGGTTGGTTGGTAAAGTATAATGAGTACGGTAAGAGGAACCAAGGGCAACGTTCTGGGTCACCCTCATATTTGTCTGGAGGAACCATACGAAAAAAATTCTCCCCAGATTGCAGTGCAGGGGATGCACAGGAGCTGGAAGGGAAGCAGAAACTAAGGCACTGATTGGTGGTAAGCTCGCCAGATGCTGCATGAGCTCAGGAAGTATTTGTAGAAATGGAGCTAAATTGCTGCTGCTGCTGCTGCTGCTGCTGTGCTGCTGTTGAATTACAGATGCGGCTTGTAAGATCACCGCTATCTGCTGCTGCTGGCATCCACGAAGTTGACCATCTGCAGCAATCTGATCCACAGAGATGGCAGCTCCTGCTGCTTCCGAGATGGTGAATTTATGTGTCATAATGTGCAGGTCAGGAAGTGAACACGGAGAGCTGATGATAAGAGAGTTTATTGCTGGGTAGAATATCAAAAAATAATAGCAGCAATCAGCTAGTACCACACAGTACGGAGAATGATCCGAAACGTAATTCAAGAAACACTCCAAGATCGAAACACTAGAAGTCAGTCCAATATAAACAACGGTATCCAGAATGTTAGGCACAGAGACGGAGTCGGTAATATAGAGCAGAGTTCAGCAACGAGATCACAAACAGTATACAATTAGAACACTCGGAAACATGCCAAGGCAATGTAACTTCGCAAAGAAGAATGTTCACAAGCAGGCTTATATACAGTGGGGAAAAAAAGTATTTAGTCAGCCACTGATTCTGCAAGTTCTCCTACTTAGAAAGATGAGAGAAGTCTGTAATTTTTCATCATAGGTACACTTCAACTACGAGAGACAAAATGAGGAAAAAAAATCCAGGAAATCTCATTGCAGGATTTTTAAATAAATTTAATTGTAAATCATGGTGGAAAATAAGTATTTGGTCACCCACAAACAAGCAAGATTTTGGCTCTCACAGACCTGTAACTTCTTCTTTAAGAAGCTCTTCTGCCCTTCACTCATTACCTGTATTAATGGCACCTGTTTGACCTCGCTATCTGTATAAAAAACACCTGTCCACAGCCTCAAACAGTCAGACTCCAAACTCAACCAGGGCCAAGACCAATGAGCTGCACCAGGCTGGGAAGAGAGTAAATCTACAATAGGCAAGCAGGTTGGTGTAAATAAATCAATTATGGGAGCAATTGTAAGAAAATGTAAGACATACAAGATCATTGATAATCTCCCTTGATCTGGGACCCCACACAAGATCCCATCCCGTGGGGTCAAAATGATCATGAGAACGGTGAGCAAAAATCCCAGAACTACATGGAGAGGCCTGATGAATGACCTACAGAGAGCTGGGACCAAAGTAACAAAGGCTACCATCAGTAACACACTACGCCGAGAGGGACTCTGATCCTGCAGTGCCAGGCGTGTCCCCCTGCTTAAGCCAATACGTGTCCAGGCCTGAAGTTTGCAAGAGAGCTTATGGATGATCCAGAAGAGGATTGGGAGAATATCAAGTGGTCAGATGAAACCAAAATATTAATTTTTGGTAAAAACTCAACTTGCCATGTTTGGAGGAGGAGGAATGCTGAGTTGCATCCCAAGAACGTCACACCTGCTGTGAAGCATGGAGGTGGAAACATCATGCTTTGGAGCTGTTTTTCTGCAAAGGGGACAGGACGAATTATCTTAGTTAAGGGAAGAATGAACGGGGCCGTGTGTCGTGAGATTTTAAGTCAAAACCTCTTTCCATCAGTGAGAGCATTGAAGATGGAACGTGGCTGGGTATTCCAGCATGACAATGATCCCAACCACACCGCTCAGGCAATGAAGGAGTGGCTCCATTAAAAGCATTTCACGGTCCTGGAGTGGCCTAGCCAGTCTCCAGACCTCAGCCCCATAGGAAATTTGTGGAGGGAGTCGAAAGTCCCTGTTGCCCAGCGACAGCCCCAAAATATAACTGCTCTAGACAAGATCTGCATGGAGGAATGGGCCAAAATACCAGCTACAGTGTGTGCAAACCTGGTGAAGACTTACAGGAAACGTTTGACCTCTGTTATTGCCAACAAAAGTTATGTTACTTTAGATTGTAAGTATTGAGTTGGACTTTTGTTATTGACCAAATACTTATTTTCCACCATAATTTACAATTAAGTTCTTTAAAAATCCTACAATGTGATGTCCTGGATCTCTCATAGTTGAAGTGTACCTATGATGAAAATTACAGACCTCTCTCATCTTTCTAAGTAGGAGAACTTGCAGAATCAGTGGCTGACTAAATACTTTTTTTGCCCCACTGTATCCGAGGTGTAATGAAATCATGGGTCTATGCTGAAGGTAAATAGAATTCCATAGACTGAGAATGCAGAAGCGAGACAAGCGAGACAAGCGATGACGTGTGGCGTGGTGCATTGTGGTTCGGGAGTCCAGGAGAACAGCGTGACAGGATGTCCTGGGATTTTCTTGTAGAACAGTTTACACAAAGTAATATGGAAAACACAAAGCATCCAGTGAGTGACAACTGGAAATGTCTTGTTTAATAACAGAAGTCTGAGAATAACTGCCGGTCTGGTTCTAATTGACATGAAGACTACAGTCATTTTAATAACCATTTTTTTCAACAGTGATGTACATACCCAAATTAACAATGAGTTAAAGCTTGAGGTAGATGGGCAATGGGAGAGGACAACATGAGGTTCCACTCCTGTCAGCTAGGAACAGAAATCTGAAGCTAATATGATGGACAGTGAAACATGCTGACAGTAAGTCCAGAATTTGAAGTAAACAGAATAATCAATGATCCTAATGTACATTGGTCAACAGGTGGTGGTGTAACAGCATGGGGAAAGCTTTACTGGCACATGACAGGTCCTATAATACCAATCAACCATCATCTGAATTTTGCTGGTATTGTTATATACTAATGTTGAACATTTGGATCAAGTCACGGCCAGAATTTGCAATCTTCTAATGGCTGCTTTCAGCATGATCTTAGACTACAGGTCAACTACAGGTCACAACTGGTTTTGTGAAGAAAACAATTCAGAAGACATTACTGTCCTCCTTAGTCACCAAACATGAATGCAATCAAGCACATGTAGAATGACAGAATTGTGCATGAATGTATTGCTGATGAATCTTCAGCAATGATAAAGAACAACAAGTTTCAAACTGGAAAACTGGGGATAGAGAGCAGAGTTGATTTCCAGTATTTGTTTAAAAAAAACACTTAAAAGAAAGTAGAAATTAGGTCACAAGAAAGTAGCTGTTTTTCAGCAGTGAGACATCAATGTCAATTACATTGTTAAAAATGACATCTCAATAGATTACAAAACTAATGCACATTTCAAGTATCTTTCTTTGTTTTTGGCATTATGGTAATTATGTCAAAATGGTGTTTTTCAAACCAACACACAAACAAAAAATTAAAATAAGGAACATATTTTGTAATCACGAAAGATCACAATTATGTTGCATAAAACTGGATTGTTAGTTCTTGGCCAGACATTGTGTATGCAGAACACTGGTGTAAATTTGTACCTACAGAGAAGGTTGAAGATAACAGCACTGCCAGGTAATTGTCATTTACTATTGACAATTACAATATGAGGAAAAGATGAGCCGATTACAAAGCTAATGAAAATTTCAAATGCAGGTATCTTTCATTTCAAAATAACAGAATAAATATGCAGAACATGTGAAGAGCTGTATGTATAGTTAGGGTGTGTAAAATGGGTTGGATAAATATAGTAGAGTGGGAAAGGAATGTTTTTGGTAAAGAAATACAGTATGACTGACCTAAAAAAATTTAATATCAATTCTGCCAATAATTCTGAAATTATCTGGAAGAGAAGTTATATATGTCATATAATGAAATTACACAGCTGAGACCCAGGGTGCATACAACTTTCCATTGATGCTTTAATGAAGAAATGCATTGGACCATCGGCTGATATTTTACTGTGAAAAAATGTGAAATTAGCTACCCGTTTAGGGACACCAGCAGATAGGATTACATATATCCCAGGAGCCAGAGTGCCGGACACTGTAGCAAGCCTTAGCAAGCTTGATAGTCGTAGATGCTCTAGGATAGTCGTTCATGTAGGTGCTAATGATATTCGCCTTCACCAGTCAGAGGTGACTAAGGCTAATTTTGTAGCAGTGGTTAGAGTTGTGAAGGCAATGTCCGATGCAGTAGTGTGGTCTGACCCCATCCTAATGCAGGGAGGTGACAAAACCTATAGCAGGTTATGGTCGCTGAACTGCTGGGGTTGTCCAAGTGGTGCTCTGAAAACAGTGTTGGCTTTATAGATAATTGGACAACCTTTGAGGTTAAGCCTGGCCTAGATGGTGTCCATCCCACTCGGGAGGGTGCTGCTGTCATCTCCTACAACATTGCCCATAGACTTATGGCAGGGTTAGGTAGAGGTTGACTATCCAGAGCCGGGGTCAGGCAGCTGACAGTCATGCTGAACCAACTGTCTGTTGGTAGCCATGCACCATCACTCAGAATACATTATTAAAACTGTGTCTGTTATTCACATCTGTCCTAAATGTAAATTCAAAAAGTCAGTTGAAAAGTCAGATTACTATCATTTAGATAGCTCCCATAGAAATAACAACCTTAGACTAAAATTAGGATTACTTAACATTAGATCACTTACAAACAAAGCAATTCTCACTGACAAACGCTTACACACTCTCTGTCTTACTGAAACTTGAATTAGACCGGATTAATATTTAGCCTTAAATAAAGCTTCACCTCCTGGATACAGTCATGCTCATTGCCCTTGTCCTAATGGTCGTGGGGGAGGCATAGAGACAATTTTTGACAAAGACCTACTGTAGGTCTTATCGCTAAGTCCCGTTACAAGGCTAATTTGTTTAAAATACTGATTCTTAATGTGACTGATCGATCATTATAGAAGTCAAAACCACACTCTTTTCAGCTTATTACTATTTACCACCCTCCAGGTCCTTATTCAGAATTTCTTCTGGAATTTGCTAACATTATTTCCTGCTTAGTACTAAAATTGCTTTTGAGCCCATTTTAGAATCCATGAGTATCACTCAGAATGTGATGGGACTAACCCAATGCTGTAATCATACTTTAGATCTAGAATTAACCTTTGGTATCAATAGAGAGAACCTTGATGTTTTCCCACAAAGTGATTTGATTTCTGATCACTATCATTTAGTTTTTGAGCTTTCTCTAATAAATAAAATCTCGTTATCACACAAAGCATGCTATTACATCAGCTACACCAGCTGTGTTTATTAATTACCTATCAGACTTAAAATTTAATATACATATAGAGCCCAATCATCTACCAATTACAATGTGTGTTTCACTCAACCCTGGACATAGTTGCTCTTGCTAGGGTCAAATGCATTGACAAACAAAGACTAGCACCATGGTATAATGACCAGACCTGTACCTTAAAGCATATAGCACAGAGTTTAGAACGCAAGGGGTGACATAGTAAATTGGAGGTATTTAAGATTGCATGACAGAGTATAAGCACACCCTCACTAAAACTAAAGCTGCATATTTTTCCTCAATCATAGTGAAAAATAAGAATAATCATAGATTTCTCTTTAATACACTCCAAATTAACTAAAAACCTTACAGAAAGTGACTTTCATGTTCTGCTTAATTTTAACAGTAATGATTTCATGACTTTCTTTCATGATAAGATAAGAATACATTAGGCATAAAACTCGATCCTCATCACATCACCAAACCATTCAGAAACCTTCTGGATGCAGCACTAGTGTAGACGTCTGTTTAATTAGCTGTAAATGAAGACTAAAATCTTTTACCACATTTACTAATACTGAAGTATCTGCACTGATCAGCTCTTCTAAGAACTCGTTGTGTTTATTAGATCCAATTCCAATGTTTAGTCAAAGAATTGATACCTAGTATTATAGAGCCACTGATAATTATTTTAAATTCATCCATTACCTTTCATTTGGTGCACAAATCCTTTAAATTAAACCACTAATTTAAAAAGCCAGTATTGACACTTGTGTGATATCTAATTATAGACCAATTTCAAAAAAAAAATTTTCATACCTTTTTGCTCATCTTAGAAAAAGCCGTCTATCACCAACTCTGTAGTTACAGAGGGGCAAAAAAGTATTGAAAGATAAGAGAGGTCTATAATTTTCATCATAGGTACACTTCAGCTATGAGAGACAAAACGGAAAAAAAAAATCCAGGAAATAACATTGTAGGATTTTTAAAGAATTTAATTGTAAATTATGGTGGAAAATAAGTCAATAACAAAAGTCCAACTCAATACTTTGTAACAACCTTTCTTGGCAATGACAGAGGTCAAACGTTTCCTCTAAGTCTTCACCAGGTTTGCACACACTGTAGCTGGTATTTTGGCCCATTCCTCCATGCAGATCTCCTCTAGGGCAGTGATGTTTTGGGGCTGTTGCTGGACAACACAGACTCTCAACTCATTCCACAAATTTTCTATGGGGTTGAGGTCTGGAGACTGGCTAGGACACTCCAGGACTTTGAAATGCTTTTGACGGAGCCACTCCTTTGTTGCCCGAGCAGTGTGTTTGGGATCATTGTCTTGCTGGAAGACCCAGCCACATTCCAACTTCAATGCTCTCACTGATGGAAAGAGGTTTTGGCTTAAAATCTCAAGATACATGGCCCCGTGGAGGCGCCATTAGCGTCCTATAGTTTGGCAGTCAAGGAAGTTACGCCCTATAATTTTGTGTCCTAGCCTGCTGACTCCAAAGACAAGTCATTAACCTTATATAGTTCTGTATCCAAGACTGCATTCACCAAGGACATTCGCGCCGACTCCCTTGCCACGGACATTCGCGCCTGCTCATTAATTAGGGTACCAAATGACTTGTTAATGTCCTCAGATAAGGGATGTGTTTCTTTCTTGTTCTGCTAGATTTAAGTGCAGCATTTGATACTATAGATCATGATGTTTTACTAAACAGACTAGAAAATACTGTAGGTATTAAGGGATTAGCACTTTCTTGGTTTAAATCATACTTAACCGACCGGTACCAGTTTGTTCACATAAATAATAAGATCTAGGCTCTCAAAAGTGTGGCGTACCTCAGGGGTCAGTGCTTGGCCCGCTTTTATTCTCTCTGTACATACTGCCACTAGGCTCAGTTATTCTTAAACATGGCATTAGTTTCCACTGCTATGCAGATGATACACAGCTGTACATATCGGCCAAACCTAATGACAGCCTTACAATCAACAAAATTGAGGACTGTGTAAAGGAAATAAAAGATTGGATGGTATAAAATTTTCTCTTGCTTAACTCAGATAAAACTAAAGTTCTATTAGTGGGACCCAAGGCTGTGAGAGACAGGTTGGCTACATCTATCCTAAATCTAGATGGCTGTCCAGTATTGCCCAGTCCATCTGTAAAAAACCTAGGTGTCACATTTCATTCAGATCTCTCCTTTGATGCGCACATTAGCAGCATCACTCGAATTGCTTTCTTTCAATTACGTAATATTGCTAAACTTAGAAATATCCTCTCTTTTAATGATGCAGAGAAACTGGTTCATGTGTTTATAACCTCAAGGTTGGATTACTGTAACGCCTTACTTACTGAATACTCTAGTAAATCTATAAATAAACTTCAATAAGTTCAGAATGCAGCCTACTCAAACTAGAAAATTTGATCATATCACTCCTGTTTTATCATCACTGCACTGGTTACCAGTTAAATTCCGCATTGATTACAAAATACTTCTTATAACTTATAAAGCTCTACATGGCCTGGCCCCACATTATCTGAGTGAACTCCTAGAGTTTTACAATCCAGCTCGTCTACTTCGTTTGCAGGGTGCAGGACTTCTTTTAGTTACTAGAATTAAAAAAGTCACAGCAGGGGGAAAGGCTTTCTCATATATGGCCCCCCAACTATGGAATAAACTTCCCACTTTCGTTTGAGACTCAGACACTCTCCAAAAATTTAAGTCTAGGCTAAAGACATACTTATTTGCGCAGGCATTTGACTAGATTTAGACTGGGATGCATGGCTCGGGTCACTGGGGCCGGAGTTTGGAGTCATGTCTGGCCTGCCTGCCTCGTCCATTAGCCAGGAGTGTCGGGTGGGTAGTCTGGCTGAACTGAGCTTCAGTCCTCTTGATCTTGACTCGTGCATCCTTGCCTTAGACTAAGGCCAGATCTGGGGGTTCATAGTCAAAGAGCCTTATGGTGATCAGAGACATTGGGTTGCTGTCTTCTGCCTCCCGTGGGGTTGCCGATGTCTCATGTGATCCCTTTTAGCTGTGTTACCTACCAGTTCTGCTCTTTCTAGCTATGCTGCTATAGCTAATGCTGCTGGGGTCTCATGCTACACATGGCATCAGTGATTGTTAATAGACACTGTGTTCTTAATCAATAACTAATTACATTATCTGTTTTCTCTCAGAGCTGTGTTCCCGGTACCAGTTCCAGCCCTACACATGATGTTCATCCGCTGCAGCTTCACTCAAGCTGCTTCCGTCATAAGCTCCAGCCCATCATTACCAGGCCACTTAATGCCGATGTGCATATTTTACATTTTATTTGAAGTATGACTCCATGACTTTAGTTTCATTCTTAGATTTATCATCTACGCCGCCCAAGGAGGTTGGGTCCCTTTTTGAGTCTTGGTTCTCCCAAGGTTTCTTCCTCATAACACTTAGGGAGCTTTTCCTTGCCATTGTCACCCTAAGCTTGCTCAATTTGGGATTGGACGTAGATATTAGGAGATAATCTAAACTTGCAAAGTTGCTTTGAGACAATGCTCCATTGTAAAAGGTGCTATATAAATAGATCTGACTTGACTTGACTGACTCCTGTTCAAGTGCCCAGGTCGTCTGCTCCTATTCTAGCACCCAGGTCATTTGCTTCTGTTCCAGCACCCAGGTCGTCTGCTCCTGTTCCAGCGCCCAGGTCCTCTGCTCCTGTTCCAGCACCCAGGTCCTCTGCTCCTGTGCCAGCGCAGAGGAGGTCCGTTCCGGTTCCTGTGCCAGCGCCAAGGAGGTCAGTTCCAGTTCCTGTGCCAGCGCCAAGGAGGTCTGTTCCGGTCCCTGTGCCAACGCTGAGGAGGTCCGTTCCGGTCCCTGTGCCAGCACCGAGGAGATCCGTTCCGGTCCCTGTGCCTGCACTGAGGTCTGTTCCAGTTCCTGTACCAGCGCCAGTGTCGAGGGCGTTCGCCCGAAAGGCCTTGCCTGAGGCCATGAACTCCCTAGAGGCTCCGCTGGAGGCTGTGTGTTTCATGAAGACCGTTTGTTGGGGGAAGGCCATGTTTCTTAGGTACTGTTTGATTGCTTCGCTCCCTCCCAGGAGCTGTCTGAAGAGGAAGCCCCCAGATAGGAGAAAGGGGCCCAAGGGGCCCATTGTTAAGGAGCCCTGGCTTCGTCTCGGGCTCGTTTGGGGGGGTAATGTCACGGAACACCTGGACTGGGACTCGCTTTACCCTTCCCTGCCGACTGCAGAGGAACCGAGGGAGAAGCTAGGGCACTTGTTTGGATGGTTTCAGCTGTCCTAAATGGTATTTAGGCAGATCCCTAACTCTCCCTCATTGCGGGACATTGCTTGCAGCCCCAGGCGCATTTCCTGGAAATACTCCCTTGCCGCTTTCGCGGTTTCATTAACTTTGTTCCCTTCTATTCAAGTATACTCATGGTGAGCCCGCTTCTGTTTGTGCGCCGTGATGAGCATGAGATGAGCAGTTAGTGCCCCGTATCTCTATACTTAAGCAAATAAAGCCCAATAGCCCCGTATTTGGGTCCACTAGCCCCGAATCTGAGCACACCGCACCTGTTAGCTCTGTAGAAGAGCCGTTAACATCCTGTAGCTCAGTACCGGAGCAGTTAGCAATCTGTAGCTCGTTAACGGAGCAGGTTAGCTCTGTATTTGAGTATGCTAGCCTCACATCTTGGTCTGCTACCTCCAAATCTGAGCCCGCTACATCTCATAGTTCTGTAGAAGAACGGTTAGTTCAGTACTGGAGCAGTTAGTGTCTAGTGGTCCAGTATTTCAGTGTGGTAGCTCCATATGTGAACATGCTAGCTCCATATAGGAGCCATTAGCACCTAGTTGTCATGTGTTTGAGCTTCTTAGCAGCTTGGATGAGTGCCCTTGCTTCGTTGTACTCTGTGTTTGAAACGTTCGCATCGCCTGGCTCTAGGTCTGAGCCCGCCGCGCCCTTGGGTCTAGTATCCAAAAGAGTTGATCTTGTTCCTGAGTTCGTTGGTCCCTATATAAATAGGTGTCTATATACATAAATTTGACTTGACTTGACTTGACTTTATGGGTCCTAAAAAGGTCAGTTTATAAGAGCCATCTGAAAGGAAAACAGCAACGGAATCCTCCAGAACAGAGGCTGCAGTTAGCTTCGCAGCTAGGCTAGAGCCCTGAGTTCAACAATAGGGTAAGTGTTTTGCTTTTACTTTTCACTTTCAATCTATTACTCACTAAATTACATGAGACTTTTTTCGACAAGCCTGGAACAAATTAACGACAAGAACCAAGGTATTAGTGATATCACTGTGGTTTGCTGCCTATATTGATAAAGTAAATAACACCTAATAATGATATTGAAAAAGCTGTGAATAAAACAATAAAAGCCAGCTTTTAGTCTTTCATTCTGTTTGTCCACTGATTAAGTGTCACGATCAAGCTCCACGGGACTTCAACTCCCAAGCACCCACGCGAGGACAGCGCCCACTCCTACGCAGTGCGTCACCGGAGTTTTGACATGCCGCACCTGATCCTAATTCGGGACGCTACTTATACGCCATGGCACCTCACTTTGTTGCGAAGTATTCTGTAACGCTCGTAAGGAGGTTGCCAGACGCACGCAGATTCAGGGTAAGGTGATGTTTATTAACAGATTCAAACCAGTAGCCGAGCAATAGATCAAAACCGGGTAATCACGAGTGCAAACAATATCCAAAGGGTCAAGCAAGATTACAAACGAAAGCCAGGCGAGGTCGGTACACAAAAACAACAAGACTAGGAAACTCTCGGTATGCATACTCTTGGTCGGCAATACTTCGCAACGAAGTGAGGTGCCATGGCATATAAGTAGCGTGCCGAATTAGGATCGGGTGCGGCATGTCAAAACTGCGGTGACGCACTGCGTAGGAGTGGCCGCTGTCCTCGCGTGGGTGCTTGGGAGTTGAAGTCCCGTGGAGCTTCGGTCGAAACATTAAGGTTCTTACAGTAGGATACTGCTGCAGCCAGATGGCCAAGGGCACAAAGACAACACCATATCTGTCACCTTGGAGAGGTCCAAAAAACAAAAGCAAATGCAAAAATTCATCCTCAAGCAGTCATGGGTGGATGAAGATAATTGTGCTAAGCCTTGAGCCCATGTTTGTGTTCATGTTTGCATTAACCCAGCATCACAACCTATACTCCCTATTCCAGTTTAAAGAATAGAATATATTTTATTATCAGCATTCAAATCTATGATTAAATGATTCAATCTATGATTACGGTAGAGATGCCAGTCTTTGATAAATTCACTTCACCATCACTCCCTATATAGCCTAAAGCACATTACACTAATCAGCAGATTTTCTGCTGAAGAACATTCTAATAAGGCAGTGGTTAATCCTCAGGAACTTTTGGCCATCAGGGAAGGTTTAAGATATCTAGGAACTAACAATTATTTTATAGAACCACACTACTATTTGCTATGTTTAATATTTCCCCATATTTTAAATCTATTGTATTGTTTTGCCTCAAAGGGAAAGGGTTAAATATTTGAGATGACAGATTATCCAATTTGGAATGTTCTTTCCAAAATACTGTAGCTGACCAATAAGGCATTGAACCATTGGATAAGGCATTGTACCCTCTCATTTAAGGAGCTGTGCTAAGTTATTACAGATCCATTTAAAAGTGAACATAATTAAGCATTGATTGGAATCAACCAATCAGTTTTTGACTATTAATGATTAAGCGGCCTTTGAGACAGATAAAAGTAATTGTGGATATGTCACAGAAATAAAACAGAATGTTTAGAAGCTGTGGCGTTGATCACAATGGAGCTCTTCTAGAACTCAGAAGGCACATGTAATGTTGTTAGTGATGTATTAAAAACAAAATATCAAATGATTGACCTTGTTTTCAAGTAGAATAATCATTCAGTTCATCCTGCTGTGTGTCCTACCATCTTTTATTTGTGAAAGATGTCTTCTATAAGGTTTTCTGTAATGGAATAATGCACAGTGATTTTGATAAATACTGATTTTGAATTAAGCAGAATGTGAATGATTGCATTGTTGGTTTGTTTCAAGAATGTTCTTCAAAAATTGTTAATTTATAATTACTTTGTAATTAATAATCAGACTTTTCATTTTAAGTGATAGAGTTGTTTATTACTGCTTCTAATTTGATGCTAGTAAGGCTTTCATTATTTCTGTAGTTGGCGCCAGAATAGTGAGACATAGAACCACTGGCTATGGTTAACTTTTACTGGTTGTTTTAAAAGTATGCACTCGCAGATACGCTTATTTAAAATATGCATACAACAGATGAATGTATTCACCTATTTAATTTTAGCATTTAAGCCCCAACTGACGGCCTCATTCTAACAGACTTGGTTTGCCACTGTTAAAAAGCTCCCACAGAAGAATATGCAGACTGTTCGATTTCAGTCCAATGACATGTCTGCCTTTATGCTAAGTATATAATATATAAACAGGACACATCATAAATCATGTCAGGATTAGGCTAGTGGTCATAGTGATGAGTTCTATTACATTAAGGCAAAGAGAAATGAATTACGCATGAGTAAGATGCAGTCTAAAGAAGGGCAACCAACTAGGTAAAATAAGGTAATTTATTGAATGAAGACAAGACAAGCAAAACCAAACTGTGAAACTGAGAACGAGAGTCCAAGGAGCTGGCGTGAACACAGAACATGGTAAGGTGAGTGCGGAGGCGTGTGAGGCTGGCTTCCTAGGATGAAAGTGAGGAGAGGAAAAAATAAACGAGATGGAAGAAACGAGTGCATAGCAGAGCGGACCCTGAGACCTTGAGTTTTAGTAGATATCTCCATAAAGGCTCGTATTGTGTTTTTCTACTGCTGGAAGTAAAAGCTCTCAAACTTAACTTAAACATTTCTCAACCATACAAACTGTTTCTTTGGTTTAATGTGAACGACTTTTATAATAAGAAAAAATTTGTCAAATAAACACCATGCTAGACCTGTATTTCATAGCCATGCATATATTTTTCCCACTAAAATATTCTCATAGTGTTTGGGCAGCACAGTGGACTGACACACTAGCCTATCAGCGCAGGGAACAAGTCTCATGGTGCCTTCCGACCAAATCTGACATCAAAACTAAGTAATGAGTAGGGCATCAGAAAAGCACAGGGGGTGGCTGGGTACAATTACATTTGCTTAACTGTCTGCTTAACTTGCCTCAATAAATATGAAAGTCACATGTCACTGTCACAAACCTACTCAACACAGCAGCCTTTCACTCATGAATTACAGAACTATCAACAGAGATCGGGTCCACAACACACACTAAGACAGCACCACCACATCAGTGTCACTGCAATGCTGAGAATAATCCACCACATAAATAGTACCTGATCTGTTATGGTCCTTGAGGTCCTGACCAGGAGAACAGTGGAAAGGGGACTAACAAAATATGTAGAGAAACATATGGACTACAGTCTGTAATTGCAGAACTACAAAGTGCATCTGTATGGTAAGTAGACCTGATAAAATGGACAATTAATGTAAAAACAAGTATGTGTACATAATAAAGTGATTAGTGAGTGTGTGTTTGCTGTATTAATTTTATTGTCTATAATATTTAAATTTAAATGTCTAAATGTTTGTAATTTTTAAATTAAAGCAGTAATAAACAAGCATTAATTAGAGTACATAAGAAATTGCCCTTTAGGTGGGCAATGCCCAACTCACCAGTCTTCATGCGACACTAAATGACCTCTGACCTCTGACCTCAGAGACAGACAGACAGAGACAGACAATGAACCTCTACATGGCCTTGCCTCCCATGAGCAAAAAGCCACTTACTCTGATTAAGAAAAACACAGTGATAGAAACTTACTAAGCAAAGGAAATCACCACTGCAAGCTGTAGCATTCTAAATCAACTATCAGTCTAAATCATTTCTTCCTTAATTATGTGCAATCCCAAAATACAAAAAGTTGGGATGGTATGGAAAATGTAAACAAAAAATATATGCTGTGTTCCTTACATTACAGTCAGTTGTCACATAGAGACACAGCTGCAGCTCCACATCTACATATCCCAGGTACATTACATTACATCTGGATGGTGAATCTGTGAGTGTGTCTGCCTTGGTAGATTCGGGGGCTGAGGATAACCTGATGGACGAGGGGTTTGCAAACCAGATTAAGTGCCCGTTGGAGTCCAGCCCCATTCAGCCGTACTCTATTGACGGGTGCATCCTGGCCGCCGTGACTCTCAGGTCGACCCCCAGTCTCCCTCACAGTGGGGGCAACCATACCGAGATGCTAACATTTTCTGTTTTACGTGCCCCACAGACTTCCATGATCCTGGGTTACCTGTGGCTGATGAAGTGTAATCCCCGGTTCGACTGGACCTAGGGACAGCTGCTCGAGTGGAGTGAGGACTGCCACACCAGATGCCTGTGCTCAACAACTCTCTTGGCCCCCCAGGCCACCCCACCATTGGAGCCGGTCGACCTCACTGGGGACCCCCAGGAATACCTGCGTGATGTGTTCCAGGTGTCCCACTGCCCACTGGTCACCTCTACAGCCTGAGCGGACCAGAACAAGAGGCCAAGAGCTCCTACCTGGAGGAATGCCTGCAAGCTGGGGTCCCCCTCCGGTAGGAGGAGGGCTCTTCTTTGTGGAAAAGAAGGACAAGTTGCTCAGGCCCTGCATCAACTTCAGAGGGCTTAATCAGATCATGGAGCAGAATAAGTGTCCCCTAACCCTCCTTCATTCTGCCTTTGAGCTGCTCCAGGAATCCCGCATTTTCACCAAGCTGGACCTGAGGAGTTTTTACTATCTGGTGCGCATCCTGGAAGGCGATGAATGGTAGACGGGCTTCAAGACACCCATGGGGCATTTTCAGTACTTGGTGATGCCGTTCGGGGCTAATCAGTGCCCCAGTCGTCTTCCAGGCACTCGTGATGTGCTATGGGACTTCATCAACAGCATTGCCTTCATTTACCTTGATGTCATCCTGATCTTCTCAAAGTCCCTCTTGTAGCATGTTGTTCATGTATGACAGGTGGTCTCTCGCCTTCTCCATAACAGGTTGTTTGTGAAAGGGGAGAAGTGTGAGTTCCATAAGGAATCAGTCACATTCCTGGGGTATACTGTTGATTCAGGCAGGATTGGGGTGCCAGCCAAGGTGCAAGCAGCGGTAGAGTGGCAAACTCCCTCGAACCGAAAGGAATTACAATGGTTGCTGGGATTCACGAATTTCTACCGGCGCTTTATAAAGGGCTACAGCAAGGTGGTCCTTCCCCTCACCCAGCTCACCTCCCCCAACAGACCATTCCTCTGGTCCCTGAAGGCCAACACAACAATTGTCCACCTGAAGACCCTGTTTTCTGCCACCCCCATCCTGGTGCCACCAGCAGTTTGTCATGGAGGTTGACGCCTCCAAGTCCGGGGCAGGCGCTGTGCTATCACAGAGGTCTGAACCCTATGGTAGACCACACCCTTGTGCCTTCTTCTCCCACCACTTCTCACCAGCAGAAACTAACTATAACCTGGGTAACTGGGAGCCACTCGCTATCAAGCTGGCATTGGAAGAATGGAGTCACCGGCTGGAGGGGGCATCTCAGCCATTCGTCATCTGGATGGATCACAAGAACCAGGCCTACATCCAGTCCGCGAAAAAGGCTGAACCCATGCCAGGCTAGGTGGGCCCTGTTATTCAGACGATTTAATTTTACATTGACATACAGTCCCAGCTCCCACAACGTCAAGCCCGACGCCCTGTCCTGCCTCCACCTGGACCCCACCCGCCCGGACACCCGGCCGGCCTCACCTGGGGATCCGCCGTACCATTGAGCAGGTCATCGTCAACAGCCAGCTGGCATACACAGCCAGCCACCGCCTGGATGTGAAGCAAAGGGGCCTTGGCTTAAAATTTCTGGTGGATTGGGAAGGCTACGGGCCCAAGGAACACTACTGGGTGGCGGCCATGGGGGTCTCCCTTTCCTCGTTGCGACATTGTTTTGGTTGCTTGCTGTGTGCACTTTGTTATTCATTTAGATTGGTGACATCTTGTGGACGAGCAGCGTATTGTATTCCACCAGCGTGATGTCGCCAAGAAGCGTCTACCAATTGCAACAACTGACTTTTGCAATCAGCACGCATGGTTAAAAGGAGGGCTCGTGTGCATTACTGGTTGATTATCTCCGTGAAAACGTAGTACTGTTTTTTGGATTATGCATTTTCATCCCTGTTTATTTTCCCTATTTTCCCGACGTGTGTTTTTGTTCTGTTGTTCTCTGGTGCATTAATGGTGCATCCTATTGCTTCCTCCCCAGCCTGCTATCACCACTAGAGCTGCTGTCGCGATCAGGTCTCCCTGTGGCTCCCTGCCGAGCCAACTACGGCATCTGTGTTCCCAGGATGACACTGAAGCCTCGCTGCTTGTGGATTTCTGCCCACCTTCACATGCGCCTCATGGACACTCACCACGACACACCTGCACTGTAATAAACCTGCACCTGTTTGAACTCTTATCTGCAGCTCCATGTCTCTGTGTACTCACCACACATTGGTTCAAATTATTCCGGTCGGCTTCTAACTGACCGTAACAAAATGTATGTCTCCTTTTTGTCTGATTCTATTTCTCCTAAAGAATTTGACACATCTGAGACACAATTACAACACATATGATACATATGTGAAACATAAAGAAGAATCACCATTAAGATTCCTGAGGTATGAAAGACCAACTATTATGTTAAAGAACCACTCAAATCTCAATATAGGACCTAAGCTAAATATGGACTGTCCCTTACTAAAGAACCTTTATTACTGTTATTATTATTAACCTTTACTACTATTATTTATAAGTGTGAAATACCTTTTTATGCATGCTGTTTTATTGCTTTACTGAATTACGAGTGTTGCCCCATGTTACTTGGGTGATGACATTTTCGTGTTTTTTTAAGAAATGTTTTTCTGCTTTACATTTATGAAAAAGGGGTATTTTCCCCCCACTGTTGGAACTAGAAACTCGCATATGAATTATGAACCCCTGATGGGTACATATTATGCCCCAAACTAGACAACATTTGTCCTTTTGGAAAACCACTGTTGCGCAGGGGTCGGTGCTAGCTACCATGGCGCAAGGGTCGAAGCTACCAACCATAGTGCAGGGGTCGGCACTAATGCCTCAGGTATGGAGATAAGAGGCGCAGCGTGCTCAAGTACAGAGCTACGCTGCGCTAACGGCTCAGGTACAGAGCTAAGAGGCATGGCATTTTCAGGTACGGAGCTAGGTGGTGCTAAAAGCTCAAGTACGGAGCTAAGAGGTACGGCTTGCTCAGGTACGGGGCCAAGAGGCATGGTGTACTCAGGTTCAGCATGTTCTGGGCCGGAACAGAGATAACGAGCTGCCAGACAGGGCCACCCTCTCTCTGGCCCATCTCTTAAGATGGGCTTCAGTACACAAAGCCAGGTCGAACAGATCGATAAGGGAGGAGAGGGGTGGGAGGAAGAATAATTCATCCTCCAGCTCATCATTGAGACCCTTCGTAAATAGGGCCATCAGCGGTGGCTTATTGATGCCACTTTCCCCAACTATGGAGTGGAACTCAGCCACATACTCGGCTACTTGCCTGGAGCCTTGAAAAATGTCAAAAATACTGGGCAGCTCCAGGGCAAGCATCTGTGGCTGGGGGTCCAAGTATGCAGTGGGCAGGCGGAGATCAAAGAGGGCCCCGGGTGGACATCGGCACCTTCTGCGGCTGAGACTGGGCAGCTCCGCAGAGTTGGGATGCCAAACAGGGCCTATAATTTGGCCAAAGTTGATGGACTGACCCACAAGAGGTAGCCAGGACCCAGCTGAGGGTCTACGCCGATGCCGACCATGGCAACAGGGGGCCTCCATACTAGAGGTGCAGAAGCTAACGCTGGGTCCATGTACTGGTCGCGCCCTTCTGTTACGGTTCGCCATGTTTAAAATAAAGTGAACTGTCAAAACAAAAAATATAAGGTTGTTTCTGACCCAATTGCATTTAGCTCCAGATGGAATATTTAAACCAAAAAAGTAAATGAAAGACACTAAATACACAATAAATGAACAAAGCAAAAGGAAGGAACAGGTCCGTTGACAATGCGGAACACAGGGATCAATCCCTGGTCACTGATGCCAGGAACGAACGCTCTACGATAACACCACAGGAGCACTAAAGAAACAAAAGTACTGCTGTTCAAAAAAAAAAAATACAGAGCAAACACTCTCACTCATCCAGTGCATGCACAGAGTGAGGCAGCTTGGAAAGACGAGAGAGAGTGGGCAGTCTAGGAGCAAAAGGAACGAGGACTCAAAAATAAAACTAGGGTGCTAAGGCTTAAGGAGGGGAGCACCGAAGACGGGCGTGTAATGGGCAAACTTTCCAATGGATGTGCTGTGACAGGGAAAAAACTAAACAGCGCTATGGTCGATTACTCAGAACGCAGAGACCAAGCGTGAGTCTGGTCGACGCATGCAGCATGCTGCCGACTAAGAGACAGAGAGACAAAAATGGCTGTGCGCAACACAGACTGAGTGAAGCATGATTAAGGGCAAAAATGCTTCCAACACGCAGTAGTACCCAGCAAGGGAATCTTACCCTATTCTATAAGCTATACCCTAGCAAAATACCTCCAATATCCAGATTGTACAGTGACTGAGCTTCTACAAAAGCCCAATCAACCGCTTCTCCTAACACTGGCCCAGCGAATGAGCACTGAAGCGTGCGTAGCCCAAAACCATACAATACAGTGGAAGAAAGAGATGGGTGAGGTCTCACGACAGACAAGTATAATCTAAGGTAAGTGTGCGACACCTGACAGAACCAAAGAGCAGGTACATATGCGATCACGCTCCCAGTGGGGATCCCGGAGTGATAGCCAGGCCAAAACTGACCTCTACTGTCAGTTTGGAAGGATCCCCACAGTGCTGGGTAGGTCCTAACACTATTGGCCCCTGTCTACTCAGTGACCTTGGACACTGCTAGTTGAAATGCTTCAGGTACATGAATTGACTCATTTTAAAGTGCACAGTAGCTGACAGAATTGCCAGACAGAGAGAGACAGTGAACTTGATTGTGTGGGACTGTGGTGGCCTAGTGGTTAAAGTACTGGACTCTGGACCAGAAGGTCCAGGGTTCAAATCCCACATCTGCCAATCTGCCACTGTTGGGTCCTTGAGCAAGACCCTTAACTCACAACTGCTTGGATTGTAAGATTGTATCAATTGTAAGTTGCTCTGGATAAGGGCTAAATGCTGTAAATGTAAATGTAAACTGCTACCTGGCCTTGCCTCTCAGGAGAGATAAGCCACTCACTCTTATTAAGAAAAACACAGTGATTAAAACTTGCTAAGCACTGCAAGCTGCATCATTCTAAATCAACTATCAGTATAAATAATATATATATATATATATATATAAATTATGTACAACCCCATTTCATTACAGACAGTATAAACCCTAGATATTTCAGTTTTTCCTGGTCAACTTAATTTCATTTGTTAATAAACATCCATTCCTGCATTTCAAGCCTGCAACACATTCCAAAAAAGTTGGGACAGGGATAATTTAGGGCTAGTACTGAATTAAAAAAAATGAAATAATGTTGTGATTCAAATAGGTAATGTCAACGGCTGATTATAATCATGATTTGCTACAAAAGCGGTAAGATGGGAAGATGATCTCTAATTTATCTAATTTATATGTGTACGTAAATTATTGAAATGTTCCTCAAAGGAAGACTGGAAGGGATTTACATATTACTCCCTCTACAGTGCATAATACCATTAAATGATTCAGGGAATTTGGAGGAATTTCAGTGGCACGGGCACAAGCCTAAACTGAAGAGGCCTGATCTCCGATCCCTCAGACGGCACTGCATCAAGAGCCGTAATTCATCAATAGCTGATAGAACCACATGGGTAAGAGACTACTTTATCAAACCTTTATCAAGCACAATGATACATTCACAAATGCCACTTAAAACCTTGCCAATGGCAAAGGTCATTTAAACTTCTGTGATGGCAGCATTAATGCAGAAAAGTACATTCAGATTTTAGAGCAACATATGCTGCCTTCAAGATGACATCTTTTCCAGGGACATCCATACATTTTTCAACAAGACAATGCAAAACATGCCAAATCAGAAAATGTTACGTGTCACGCCCACCGGCAGCCCGGGTCACAACATTCGCGTTCTGGAGCGATCATCGTCCCCCGCCTACTAATTACCTACACCTGTCCCGTGTGACTCTATTGTTCTCCACCCTATTTATAGCCTCATTCTGCCGTCAGCACTCACCGATTGACTTGGTACCCTTCCTCTTGTCCATGCTCCTTTTTCCTCGTTCGTCCTGCCTGTATCCAGTGTGCTCTGTGTCTATAATAAAAGTGTTCTTCGTATCCAGTGGCTGCGTTTGCCTCCTCACTCCTAGTTCGGCGTCACATTATGACATAAATATTCAAGTGTTTTTAAACATTTCAATAATTTTCTCACACATTTGTTGATAAACTGGAGATCATCTACCCATCTTTACTCCTCAGCCTCAGCCTCAGCATCAGGATACTGCTTTCGTACCAAATCATGTTTACAATCACCTGTTAACATAACCTGTTTGAAATGACATCATTATTTAGTTTTTTACCTCATTACTAGCCCTAATTATTGTCCCTATCCCAACTTTTTTTGGAATTTGTTGCAGGCCTGAAATGCAGGAATGGACGTTTATTAACAAATGAATGAAGTTGACCAGAAAAAAACTAAAATATCTTGCGTTCATACTGTCTGCAATGAAATAAAAGTCAAAGGAAATTTAAGGAACACTGCAGGATTTTTTTATTTGCATTTTCCTTACTGTTTCACCTTTTTCTTATTTGGGGTTGTACAACACTGTAATAATTCTTATACTAGGAGAAGCTATTAATAGTCACACATTCATTTAGTCATAGTGAATGTGACAGTATTTAACAAATTATACAGATTTTTTAACTGACTTTCCAAAGCATCGAAGGGCTTTGCCTGTAATAGTTCTAATGCTGTGTGTGTTTTTTCTATAAGTGTTAATTCCATTTAAAAAGTTGTTGTTGTTTTTTTATGTATGAGCTTCTAGACTCAACCCAGATCAGGTATCAGATACCAGGAAAGCACTTCAGGTACCATACTCACAACTCTAAAGTTTGGTTGAGAACTCAAGATCTAGGATTGTTTTTCCATGTTTTGGGTTTTGTAGTTCCAGTGAAGGGCTACATCATACTGTATACAAGTACACTGGAGATGTCCATAAAGAAATTATTAATTTTGGTGTTGGAAGAACTTGATTGGACTCTTCATCCCCTTCTGAGATTAACTGGAATCTCGCTAAAGCTGCTGTGCCTAAAAAGAAAGTCCTCTAGGAAAGTCCTCGAGTGGAGGAGAGTGATGAGTTACACAGTAGGAAGTTAGGTCTGCAGTATTGCAATTGATTTTGGAATGAGATGTGCAGGTGTCTGGCATCCACAGAATTCTGGCCATAAAGCAGAAAATTAAGAAAGCACATAACCTCACACCACAACCCTGCTGGCGAATTTTCACCAGCTAATAAGAGTTTCTCAGCTCTTCAACTGAAAATAACGTGTCAGTCATCTGGTGCAGCACTGGTGCACACACATCTTCCTAAAAGGCCATCCTGTAGATATTTAATTGCATTAATTAAATATCTTAAACAGAAGATATTAAAGCTTCAGCAGAAAGCATGTATCATTTTTTATGAATTCAATAACATTATTTTCATCATGTCATCTTGTTTACTCCATCCCAATGTTACTTTGACTTCTCTGAGGGAGAGCGGCCACTGGAAAACAAGAGGCAGGTGATAAGAGGAGGAGGAGAGAGAAAGGGAAAGAAGGTGATGGAAGGTGATAGAAGGTGACCGAAAGGTGGTCGTGGTGCACAGGTGCACGTGTGGATGTGACAGGCCAATTACCAGTATTTTTAGTAATTACCACAAATTATTATAAGAAACAGTATGTGCAACATATTATTTTTCATGAAAAGCAACAGAATTTAATAATGTGTTTTACGTGACCAAATCTGCTGTCAGGTTAATGCGCAGTATAAATAAAGTTTATAAGAATGTGTCTAAACCTGTTCCCTGTTGCTTAATAGTGCTCTCTTTGGTATATAGCATGTAGGTGTAACGCTGCATGGAAACTGGAGACAAACGCAGGCACTGGTAGCAACAACAAAGGGTTTATTAAGAAAAGGAGAGACAAGAGGCAGAGAGGACGGGAAAGGGAGCGTGGACACATAGAGGGAACCAAGTGAATCGGCGTGGTACTGAGAGCAGGTGAGGCCTAAATAGGGTGTGAGATTGATCACAGGTGTGCATAGTCAGAAGACTGGAGAGGAGGAGCGTTCCAACACGCGGGCGTTGCGAGCCTCGCCGCTAGGGGGCGTGACAGTACCCCCCCCCCGAAGGCCGCGTGCAGGGGGAAGCGAGGCGAGAGTCCACAGCAGCTGTCCCGGAAGCCCTGCGCGGACGACCGCGGGGCCTGGGGGCCGGGCGATCAGGATGAGCGGCGTGGAAGTCCTGGACGAGAAGGGGGTCGAGAACGTCTTTGGCGTCCACCCAGCTGCGTTCCTCGGCCCCCCCCCCAACCCCCGAGACGAGTCACCCACCCCCCCCCAGCAGCTGTCCCGGGAGCCCTGCGCGGACGACCGCGGGCCTGGGGGCCCGGGCCCCCCCCACCGCGAGGATGAGCGGACGTGGAAGTCCCTGGACGAGAAGGGGGTCGAGAACGTCTTTGGCGTCCACCAGCTGCGTTCCTCCTGGACCTCCCGTAACCCTCCCAGTCGACCAGGTTATTGTATTACATGGGAGCCAGCCTCGAAGCTCGGCGTTACGGGAATCCAGGAGGCTGCGGACCGAATAGACGGCCCCCCCCACTCGTCCTGCTTCCACGGCCCCCCCGTCCTGCTCACGGGAGGCGGCCTGTCGGAGGGAGAAGCCAAGAGGCGGCGAGAGGAACCAGGCACCCAGGGCTTGAGGAGCACACATGGAAAGACGGGCAGATGCGAAGATGAGCGGGTAAGTCCAACCTGTACGTCACATCATTGATCTGCTTCAGGACCTTGAAAGGACCCAGAAAGCGGGGAGAGAACTGAGAGCCGCTCTGTGTCTTTCGCAGATCTCGAGAGGACAGCCATACCCTATCTCCCGGCTGGTAGACGGGTGCGGGAGCACGGTGCCGGTCCGCATGCCTCTGGTAGCGGCGTACTGCTCTGTTGATGCGCTGATGCACCTGACACCATACCTCCTCGCTGCGATGAAACCAGCTGTCCACGGCCGTTACGTCCGATGACATAGAATCCCAGGGAACGAACGGCGGTTGAAAACCCAGGACACATTGAGGCCGGTAGCTGAGTGTCGTAGCGAATTCTGCGCTATTTCAGCCCAGGGGAGGTACTGGCTCCAATCCAGCGGGTTATGCAGACAGTAACAGCGCAGAAATTTCTTCAGTTCTTGGTTAGAACGCTCACATTGGCCATTGGACTCCGGGTGGTATCCTGACGAGAGGCTCACTGCAGCCCCGAGTTTGTTCACAAAGGCCCGCCAAACCGCAGAGGTGAACTGTGGACCTCTGTCAGAGCGGATGTCTTCAGGAATGCCAAAGAGGCGGAACACCTGCTCGAATAGCACTTCAGCCGTCTGCAGAGCGGAGGGAAGCTTAAGCAAGGGAATAAAGCGCACAGCACGTGAGAATCGGTCTATAATTGAGAGGATGGTCGTGAAACCTTGCGAAGGAGGAAGATCCGGACGAAATCAACGGCGATGTGCGACCAGGGCCGTTGCAGTACCGGCAAGGGATGTAGCTTACCAGAGGGTAGTGTGCGAGGTATCTTGCTCTGAGCGCAGACGCTACAGGAAGCCACAAACTGATGGATGTCCCTACGCATGTTGCCCCACCAGTAACGGGCAGCCAGCAGTTGATGGGTTCGGGTTTCCCCGGGGTGACCAGAGCAGATTTAGACGTGTGCCCAGGTGATGAGTCGGTCACGGAATCCGGGAGGGACGAATTTCTTGTCCGCGGGGCAACCCGATGGGACACGCGTACGTGAGAGGCTGTCGTCCAGTTCCCGTTCGAAATCCCACTGAAGGGCGCCGATGACGCATGATTCCGGGAGTATAGGAGCCGGAGGTTCCTGAGACGGGACATCAGGGTCAACGCTACGGGAGAGGGCGTCCGCTTTGAGATTTCTCGAGCCAGGCCGGTAGGTGATGGAGAAGGCAAAACGGGCGAAAAACAGAGACCAGCGTGCTTGGCGAGCATTCAAACGTCTGGCGGTGCGAAGGTATTCCAGATTCTTATAGTTCGTTAGAACGGTGAAAGGATGATTGGAGCCCTCCAGCCAATGCCTCCATTCCTCCAGTGCTAACTTGATGGCCAGTAGTTCACGATCTCCGACGTCGTAGTTCCGTTCCGTGGGAGAGAGCTTGTGAGAAAAAAAAGCGACGGGGCGCAATTTGGGAGGAACGCCCAGACGTTGTGAGAGAACTGCACCTATCCCCACCGAAGATGCATCGACCTCCAGGATGAAGGGGCGATCCGGGTCGGGGTGGTGGACTTCAATGCTGTGAATGCCTGTTCAGCCTCCGAGGACCAGTGAAGGAAATGAGGTTTTCCCCGCAAAAGGGAGGTGAGCAGCGCCACCCTCCGGCTGAAGTCGCGTATAAAGTGGCGATAGAAATTAACGAATCCTAGAAAGTGCTGCAGGTCCTTGACTGACCTGGGTGCGGGCCACTGAAGGACAGCGGAGACCTTAGCATCGTCCATGGACACGCCGGAGGGTGAGATGATATAGCCGAGATAATGTACGGATTGCGTGTGGAAGTCACATTTTTTGGCTTTCACTCGGAGGTGGTGTGAATGTAGCCTCTCCAGAACCAGGCGGACTTGTGCGATGTGAGTGGTGAGATCTGGTGAGAAGATCAGGATGTCGTCCAGGTATACGAGTACGAAACGGCCCAGCATATCTCGAAGAACGTCGTTAATAAAGGCTTGGAAGACGGAAGGGGCATTGGCCAGGCCGAAAGGCATCACTAGGTATTCGTAGTGTCCGGTACTCGTGCAGGCCGAAAGGCATCACTAGGTATTCGTAGTGTCCGGTACTCGTGCTGAAAGCTGTTTTCCATTCGTCGCCTTCCTTTACGCGGATGAGATTGTATGCGTTATGGAGGTCAAGCTTGGTGTACCAGCATGCTGATCTAAGCTGTTCCAGAGCCGAGGGAACAAGCGGGAGGGGATAGGCATACCTCTTCGTGATAAGGTTGAGCTGCCGGTAGTCAATACAAGGACGTAGTCCTGAATCCCGCTTGGGTACAAAGAAGAATCCAGCCGAGACAGGAGAGGTGGATGGACGGATGAAACCGAGGCTCAGGTATTCCGAAATGTAGTTGCTCATGGCTTTTTCCTCCGCCGGTGAGAGTGGGTACAGACAAGCCTTCGGCAGGGGTCTGTCCGTCAAGAGGTCAACGGCGCAGTCGTAGGGACGGTGAGGTGGAAGAGGGGCGAGAGTCCCCTCACCGAAGACTGATGACAGATCCTCGTACTGGCTGGGTACATTGCTAGGCAGAACGGAGGGAGTGGAGAGAGAATTGACCTGCAGAGCCGGGCGACGCAGGCAATGTTTCAGACACCATGGGGACCAACGGACGAGTTCCCTGGCAGACCAGGAGATGAGGGGGTCGTGAAGGCGAAGCCATGGAAGTCCCAAAATCACCGGGTAGGCCAGGGAGGCCACCGGGAAGAAGGTGATAGATTCCTCGTGGATGGCGCCGGTGACGAGACGAAGTGGAGCGGTGACGCGGGTGATGAGGCCGGAACCGAGTGGTTGACCATCAGCTGCTGTAACGCGCCGGCCCGTGGAAAGAGGCGCGCAGGGAATCCCGAGGTCAGAGACCAGATGGTCGGCGATGAAATTCCCCTGGGCGCCGGAGTCGATCAATGCTGTAAGCGAGACCCCAGCATGAGTGACTTGGAGAAGCACAGGCAGGGTAAAAGAAGGCACGAGAGACGGTCAACTCACCCGAGGAGTCCCGGAACGTGCGCCAGATGATGGAGCGAGGTCGCAGTTCGGGCGTTGATGAAGGTCGGATCCGCAATAACAGCACAGACCCAGCTGGAATCTACATCGGCGCTCCTCGGAAGAAAGGCGGGCCCCCGCGACCTCCATGTCCTCAGGGGGAGGCGAGGGTTCCCCGACCGGTGACAGCAGACGATGGGCGTGGAGAGGTCCGCGGACGGGATGCGAGGAGTTGATCCAAGCAGACCGTGAGCGAAATGAGTTCCTCCAGGGAAAGATTGAGCTCGCGTCCGGCCAACTCTCTCCTGAGCTCGGGACGTAAGCCCTGATGGAAAGCGGAAAGGAGAGCCGGAGTATTCCATCCGCTCTGAGCCGCCAGCGTACGGAACTCCAACGCGTATTCAGCGGCAGTCCGACATCCCTGGCGGAGGTTGAGCAGCAATTCCCCGCTGGAGCGGCCTTCTCGGGGTTGCTGAAAGACAGAACGGAAGGCTGTCACGAAGCGAGAGTAATCCCGGACCTCTGGACCCTGTTGTGACCAGACTGCAGTGGCCCAATCCAGGGCATGATGGTTGAGGAGGGAGATCACTAGAGCGATACGTTCTGCGTCGGAGTCGGGGGGTGAGTGTACGAAGTACAGATCGCACTGCATTAGAAACCCCTCGCAGCGTTCCGGGTCTCCTCCATACTTGTCTGGTAAAGCGATTCTGAAGTTTGAGTGAGGCGACGGGTTCCGTGGAGGAGTGGAGGGAAGCGGAACCGAGGCGGCAGGATCCGCAGCGGCGGCGACAGCAGAGGTGGAGGGCAATGACAGCTGTGACAACCGCTGGGAGAGCTCGTGGACAGACGGGAAGAGAGACCGCTGATTATCTGCGAGGACGGTGATGGCTTGAGCCATTTCCATGAGCTGAGATCTAAGGTCGGCAAGTTGTTGCTCGACAGGGGTAGCAGACGTGCCACCCGAACCAGAAGCCGCTGCCTCCATGAAGGCCGATTCAACTGTAACGCTGAATGGAAACTGGAGACAAACGCAGGCACTGGTAGCAACAACAAAGGGTTTATTAAGAAAAGGAGAGACAAGAGGCAGAGAGGACAGGAAAGGGAGCGTGGACACATAGAGGGAACCAAGTGAATCGGCGTGGTACTGAGAGCAGGTGAGGCCTAAATAGGGTGTGAGATTGATCACAGGTGTACATAGTCAGAAGACTGGAGAGGAGGAGCGTTCCAGCACGCGGGCGTTGCGAGCCTCGCCGCTAGGGGGCGTGACAGTAGGGAATAGTGAACAGGGGAACATTTATAATACGAATTTCTAATTTCATAATACTCATAATTACAGGTGCGTTACAATGCCAATCAGTAAAAATGCAATTAAAAATAATCGCAGTTAACTTAATGTGTTACATTTTATATCCCTAACACATATAGTGCCTTTAGAAAATGGTCTTTCCCCTTTGAAATAGTAATTTTTTTGTCCATGCAGCCTGAAATTAACACCCACTGAAACATCTTTTTCCAGCTTTAAGCCACATGTAAGCCGCATTTTGAATTACAACGAGAAAAAAGCGAGAAAAAAGGTTAGCAGTTCTGAAAATCACTACAAAATGAAAAAAAAGAATAACAGGGTAGGAAAGCCGATGAGCCCCCTGATTCATTTAGCCACATTTTGTTTTAATTACAGTCATCAATCTGTTTGGATATGTGATTAGCAGCTTTACACAACTTTATCGGGGACTAGACGCCCATTCCAACTTGCATAACTGTTCTAGTTCAGTCATAATTTACATTTACATTTTTACATTCATGTCATTTAGCAGATGCCCTTATCCAGAGCGACTTACGACTGATACAATCTTACAATCCAAGCAATCGTGGGTTAAGGGTCTTGCTCAAGGACCCAACAGTGGCAGCTTGGCAGAGGTGGGATTGTATAGTGGGATTATATAGTGGGATTTATAGTGATATGATAGTGATAGCAAGTGTATTGTTTTTTTGGCAGTGTGATTAGGGTTGTTGTCAAGCTAGAAATGTAATCATCTGCCTATCTTATATTGTCTAGCAAGGAGTTGCAAGTTTCCACAATCCCCAGTTCGACATGCTATATTATGCAGCCAAACTTGGTGCATGTAGTTCAGTCCAAAATCTGTGGCACTTCAGACTCCTTATTTACCATCATATCATTACAGATCAGCTTGGTGTAAAGCTTGTCAGAATGTTGTCACATGCACAGACTGCACAATCTCAGCCATAAAGACTTATAAAAGCTATAAATTATCTAGTTGTGTTAGGATCCGTGGCCTACCCCCAATTTTCATTGTTTTCTGCTGTTGTGGGCGAGCTGGACTACATCACCCACAATTCCTTGCAAGGGCAAGATGGCTGCGGACCCCCACCTGAGAATCTGACCCAATTTGATTGCTATTCACACACAGCTAGGTTTAGTCTTATTTAAGCTCCGCATTTCCCAGTTGCATTGCGGTAGCATTCTCTCGGTAACGCCCGAGCGAGTGGTGTGGTTGGTTGCGGTTTTGCCCACTCCTGGATACTCGTGTGCGGTCTCGCCTGCTCTTGGATACTTGTGTGTGGTCTTGTCCGCTCCTGGATAATCTTGTTGCGGTCTCATCTGCTGTATTACTTTTTGTTGCGGTTTTTGTTGAGGTTCCATCCGTTGGGGTTTTCATTTAGGCCGGCGTTAGCTTCCCATGTGACACCCAGCCCATCGTTAGCTTCTTCCACCCTTCGTTAGCTCCCCGTAGCTTCTCCCTGGATGACGTTAGCTTCTCCCAGGCTGGCATTAGCCCTGCTAGCCTGTGATAGCTTCTCTCAGTCCAGTGTTAGCCTCGTTAGCCGGCAATAGCTTCTCCCAGGCCAGCGTTAGCCTCGCTTGCCAATGATAGCTTCTTCCAGCCAGCATTAGCCTTTCACAAGCTTTTCCCACATGTTCCCCTAGTTCTGTTAGCTGTGTTTCTCCTTGGTATTATCATTATAGCTATTGTTGTTGTTGTTGTTGTTGTTGTTATTATTATTATTATCATTATTATTATTATTGCTATCACTATTATCCTTAAATCATTGTTATTGTGTTCTCTGTTTGCCTGCAGTGTTACTCCCTATTTGATTGCCACGTTTGCCTGAGCTTTGGTTATTGTTCTGTGTTCAGTTTTCGGGAATTCTTTGTGAATAAACTGTTGACACTTAGAACTGAAACCTGCAATCATCTGCTCCATTTCCTCCTCCACCCCCCAAACCCTAACAAGTTCTAGGGATGGCTGAATTTAGGCAAGTGTTGGTGGTGCCACTTAATAATGCTCTGAATCTTATTCTGACAGATATTTAAACAACAAAATTTTTGTGAGTTGAAGCTGTTCTGTATGGAGGAATGGGCTAAAATTTCTCCAAGCCGGTGTGCAGGACTGATAAACAGTTACAGGAAACGTTTAGTTGCAGTTATTGGTACACAGGGGGGGTCACACCAGATACTGAAAGCAGAGGTTCACATACTTTTGCCACTCACTAATATGTAATATTGGATAATTTTCCTCAATAAAAAAATGACCAAGTATAATATTTTTATCTCATTTGTTTAACTGGGTTCTCTTTATCTACTTTTAGAACTTTTGTGAAAATCTGATGATGTTTTAGGTCATGTTTATGCAGAAATATAGAAAATTCTAAAGGGTTCACAAACTTTCAAGCACCACTGTATATTTTCTGTATGAAACAACTTGTGGACAAAAAGAAGCTGTAGGTTGAATATTCAAAGTTTAACAAGAACCAACACATATTATTCATATTTATTTTTTGTTTTATCGTTCTCATGGGAGATATTTTTGTAGAGAGAATCATATCCTAATTAATTCCTAATATAGTGAAGCAAATATAGTTATGAAATGGTGTATAAATCGCTAAAGCAGAAAGTCATAAAATATGCAAAATGCAGAGAACAGTGTGGTTTTACTGTTCTGCTTGCATTCATGCTACTGTTCAACTCCTTAGCCCTGGTAACATCTGCACATATTATGTATTTTAAAGTAACAATAAAAAGACAGAAAAAATACAAATCTAGAGGAAAGAACTAAAATATCAACGTGATTCTTAAGAATCTCATGAACAAACATGTATCATTGTTATGACTAGAGTTAAAGCTCATAACTTTATGACAATTTATATTAACTCTAACAAAAAAAAGCTCTTAAATATTATTTCAATTCAGTACTGTAGTGACCAGGACTTTTTTCATCTTTGAGCTGAAACCCATAAGTGTTCTGTGATCAGGGCCTGTACCCACTTCATTTCACATTGGAGTTCCAAATAGCAGCTCCAAAGGAGTGCACAACTCTTTACCAAACATGAGCTGAGCCAGCATAAACCCAGTGAATTCTTGCACAGCCACCCCCAGGCCAACCTCACCAGCAGCAAGTGTCCCTTGCATGTTGGCTCACCGCAATCAGCAAGCATGTCTAGGTTATATGATTTACACCTCCACAAACACTACCCAGGGTCGACCATGTCCAATATGTTATACAATATGTTATACAGAAAAATATTATTCTTGGTCATTTATTTATTGAGGAAAATGATGCAGTATTACATATCAGTGAGTGGCAAAGGTTTGTGAACCTTTGCTTACAGTATCTGGTGTGACTTTGACTTGGCCATTCCAAAACATGAACTTTATTCTTTTTAACCATTCTTTGGTAGAACAGCTTGTGAGCTTAGGGTCGTTGTCTTGCTGCATGACCCACCTTCTCTTGAGATTCAGTTCATGGACAGATGTCCTGACATTTTCCTTTAGAATTCTCTGATATCATTCAAAATTAATTGTTCCATCAATGATGGCAAGCCGTCCTGGCCCAGATGCAGCGAAACAGGCCCAAACCATGATATTACCACCACCATGTATCACAGATAGGATAAGGTTCTTATGTTGAACTGCAGTGTTTTCCTTTCTCCAAAACATAATGCTTCATTTAAATCAAAAAGTTCTTTGTTGGTCTCATCCGTTCACAAAACATTCTTCCAATAGCCTTCTGGCTTGTCCATGTGATCTTTAGCAAACTGCAGACAAGCAGCAATGTTCTTTTTGGAGAGCAGTGGCTTTCTCCTTGCAACCCTGTCATGCACACCATTGTTGCTCAGTGTTCTTCTGATGGTGGACTCATGAACATTAGCCAATGGGAGAGATGCCTTCAGTTGCTTAGAAGTTATCCTGGGGTCCTTTGTGACCTCACCAACTATTACACGCCTTGCTCTTGGAGTGATCTTTGTTAGTCGACCACTCCTGGGGAGGGTAACAATGGTCTTGAATTTCCTCCATTTGTACACAATCTGTCTGACTGTGAATTGGTGGAGTCCAAACTCTTCAGAGATGGTTTTGTAACATTTTCCAGCTTGATGAGCATCAACAAGCGCTTTTTCATTCGCCTAGAGAATACTATGTCTGAAACTGTTACTGTGGAACGGGCTGTCCCACCGGGTTCCGTTCTTCGTCCTATTTTATTTACAATTTACATGCTTCCTATGAGCTCTATCATACGTACCGTATTTTTCGTATCATAAAGCACACCGAATTATAAGACGTTATATCAACGATCGACTGCTAACAGGTATATTTTCATACATAAAGCGCACCGGGTTATAAGACGCATGAAATGAAACAAAACTCTTAAGTTCCCTCGGAAGCTCAGTTTGGTCTTCTTTACCTGGCGCAGGACGTCTTCTTGCTTCCTCCACTTCCGTACCATTGATTCGTTAATGTTGAATTCTCTTGCAGCTGCTCTATGTCCATGTTGTACTGCATGACTGATAGCGTTGAGTTTGAAATCCGCTTCGAAAATTAATGAATGAATGCACGTACCCTAATGCTGAAGCACATACTGTATTACTCCGCGATGCTGCGCACTACAGTTGCCATAAGCTTCGTAACTTAAAACGTGCTAAAACATTTTGACAGATTTATGAGCGCCGTGTACCATCTACAATCGGTTCTAGGTCAGAAAGCACAACCAGAATTAATCCATACATTAGGCGCACCGCATTTTAAGGCGCACTGTCGATTTTTGAGAAAGTTAAAGGATTTTAAGTGCGCCTTATGGTCTGAAAAATACGGTAAATATGGCCTTTCCTTTCACTGCTATGCTCTTGACACTTAACTTTATCTTAACTTTAAATCCCTCCATGGTCTTGCTCCACTGTATCTCCACAAAATAGTCTATCACTACACTCCCACCCAGTTGCTGCGTTATACTGATTCCAACCTTCTCTCTGTCCCTAGGTTCAGGCTTTCCTCCATGGGTGGGAGATCTTTTGCTGTGGAAGCTCCCACCCTTTGGAACTCTCTTCCACCATCTGTTCGGTCTGCTTCTACCCTTCCAGAATTTAAATCACTTCTAAAAACTTTTCTGTTTTCGTCTTCTACTAATGTTTGATGTGTCTGCTTGTTTTGAACTGTTGTTTGTCTATTGTCATTATTATTAATATTATTATTATTATTATTATTATTATTATTATTATTATTATTATTTAACAACTCTTTTTCTGAAATCCTAAGAAATCTCCTTTGTTCGTGCAATGAAACACTTCCATAAACATCAGACTTTGATTGAAAACAGTGTGCCCACTCACACCTGATTGTCATCTCTAATTTCACCTTTAAATTAATTGCTAATCCTAGAGGTTCATATACTTTTGCCAATCACTAATATGTAATTTCGGATCATTTTCCTCAATAAATAAATGACCAAGTATAATATTTTGTGTCATTTGTTTAACTGGATTCTCTTTATCTACTTTTAGGACTTGTGTGAAAATCTGATGATATTTTAGGTCATATTGTTGCAGAAATATAGAAAATTCCAAAGGGTTCACAAACTTTCAAGCACCACTGTATGTTGAACATTAAATACGATAACCATTTTTTTTTAACCTTACATTAAGTTGATTAAAACCCTAAAGTGTTTTATGTTACTCTTTTATTATTTTTTATTATTTCTTTTATTTGATTTTCTTCTCTGTAATCTTGGTTACACATAATTATAGAGTGATAAATCCTTAGAAACATGTTGCTTTAACCAGAAGTTGTATTAGCTTAATCTTTTCTTTCAGGAAGTAGCATAGTGTGTTCTTTACAACTATGTTGGATTACTTAAAGTTTGTATGTAACTAATTTATGTAATTACGTAAAGTTTGTTTGGTATAAACAAACATTACCCAGTGAAAATTCATATAGCAATTTCAGGAAGCCTGTGAAATAAGAATTCATGCTACGTGCTGATAGAATATTGATATACTGACACAACATAGTGTATGCATGCATTATATGTGATGGTTCTAATTTACGTTCACTTATAGAACTACTGAAAGTATTTCTGTGAAAACCTTGTGGTAATTTTTCAGACAAAGACATTTTTAAATGCAGAGGGAGCACTTCCCATTAGCTGGAACCTTCGCATGATAATTTGGCACCATCCCAAATTCCACCTTCAGTCACAGGTGTTAAAACTCCTGACCAGAGGCAGCAGTTCAGTTCAGTTCAGTTCAGTTCAGAAAGAAAAGAGTTCAGTCAAGAAAAGAGTTCAAAAGAGAATTCAGTTAAAAGAAATGCATTCTGTTCAGAAGAAGTTTGCAGTTCATTGAGAAATCAAAAGGTCTGGAAGATAGAAGCACACTGAACTCTAAGTTAAGCCTCCAGGCCACTGTAACATACTTATTTTTGTTAATTTGTCTTAGGTTTACCCAAGTCTTATCTGCAGTTACACTGTAGTTTAGAAAGTTTAGTACTGATGGCCAACAGTGTTAGCTTTTCATATCTAAAGCGAACATGCTTTTTCAAGAACCTGGAAACCTCTGCCGAGCCTGAAGGCAGGTGAAGACTTGCTGCCTATCAGAAGAACAAGCAAACCCATCACATGCCTTGAAGGGTCCCTGACTGTGCTCTGTGTTGATGGAGAGAGAATCGTACTATCCTCAGTTGTAGGTAGACCGAGACTCAAGCAGGCAGGCCGTTCGGCAGACCAAAACCAAACCAGCAGCTTCCCCACCTTGGCCAGCAGGTTCCCGAACTTATTGCTCTAAAAGGGGTCTCCTTTGGTTCTTGAAATTTCATCAGTTATTTAAACTCACACTGCATTGTAGTATTGCATATACTACACATGCTTATAATCCAATTTAGTGTTCATAAGTTCTTTGTCAAAATCATCTCAACTACTCGTAGTCTGATGGCTGAACCCCTTGTAGGATCTATAAAACAGTATTAAAGGTATCTTCTAAGGTTAGTTACTCATATCCACAAAGATTACTGTAAACTCCATATTGTGGTCAGAATTTCATTATTTCATCAAGCTATTGCTGGGATTTTATTGTTTCTTGCGTTTTATGAATTCTTCATACTTTTTAATTACACTTTGTGTGAGAGTGACTTCATTCATCAATACGGATTAATTGGATGACTGGTAAGTCTCATGATCTTAAGATTGAGTCTGATTGTAAACTGTCTATAAGTATAAAATTAAACTGGTTCCCTGATCTACCAGTCACAAAAGAATCAGGTGGTCCCCCTGTTTGTTCATTAAAATTAATTAATTTAAAGGTGTAGTCATATTCTGCTACATATACAAATTCCATTTACATTAAAACAACTACAGAAGTGAAAAGATCTTTACTTCATAATCATTATTTTCCATGTTCTGTGGAATGGCACATTGGTCATAAAATTATGAAAATTGTAACTAGCAAGGTGACTTATTAAAGTCCTTTGCAGTTTTGAGCCCTGGTCAAAATAAATGATTTACTGATTTTGTAATTGTTAAAGGTAAATGAAGCCTCTGCACAAAACAAGTTTAAATGACATTTTTCTGTTATCAAACCATTACTGTTCAGTTACTAAATATAGCTTTGGAAGAAATTTAGAAACCTGTAAGGCAGACACTCATCAGTAGTTGAAAGGAGTTTGATTTGCCTGACCATTCTACTATTAGTTAGAGGGTTTTCTTTGTTTTTCACATCGTGTCTTGTCTTCAGAACTTCCACTTAACTTGTAATTGTGTGGCTAACAATGAACTAAAAATTAAAGTCTTGGATTAGATATTGATCTGTGACACAGACAGGCATTGTAAAAGGTCATCACCATTAAAGATGCCATAAACAGGTAATCAGAATATGAATAATACACATGAGTTTTGTTTTCATTGTATCAGTAATATGTGTGCAAGTACATCCTATTGAGGCTAGTCATTAAATGTCATTATGTTTATTCACATAAAATGAAGAAATGTAATTGACTGTTTTCTGGCGTTGATTTGTGTGTGTGTGTGTGTGTTCTGGTCTATGGCTCATTAAGGTTTTTATTTATATAGCGCTTTTTACAATGGAGCATTATCTCAAAGCAACTTTACAATAATTAAGGATAATAAGGAATTACATTAAGGAATCGCTGGAATTTAAAACAACAATAGTCTCTACTTTAAGAGTCAGAGAAACCATGTGGTTTGAATATGTTTTAGACCTCCTTTTTAACCCAAATCATTAATAACATAGTACAATAAGGGATAATGGGATTGAAGACCTGGAGGGAGACAGAAAGAAAGAAAAGCAGAGGTACTGCTATTTTTCTGCCTCTCCTCTCATCTGTGATCCAATCTGTCAAACATGCAGTTAAAATGTCTTATGCTGTATAACTGTGTTTATTTGTGAGTGCTTTCAACTCGACTGACCATGATACCTCATTTGTTTCCATGAGAGAACAAAAGGATATATTGTTTCAGAGGTAATATGTGCTACTGATCATCATAGGCTACTGATATTAGTAAAGAGCACAACAAACAATGCAGATGTGACAAACTGATAAAATTAAGACAACCTTTCAAATAAAAATATATGTGTTACTTTGTCGGTTTGTTCAAGAGCATTGTTAGACAAATTTGACAGGTTACACAGACTATTTCAACATGCTATTTCAACATGCTTATGCATATTTCAACTAGTGTACTAGTCAACAAATTCATAACACTTGTATGAGGACCAGATTAAATTTAAATGAGTGTCTGAAGTAATTCCATCTTTTACAGGTGCCGGATTTTATGTCCATCTCAAGCAGACATGATTGATTTTCTGAAATTACACACTAAATTATTCCCCTGTCTTTCACTGATCCTAATGGTGGTCTGGTCATTTTTGAGCTATTTAATACCATATTGTTTTCCAGTTAAAACACGATTTAAAATTCAAGGTGCTACAATACAATTACATGAATAACTTATAAGTTCTCATTACCTGCTAGACAAGAGAATAATGCTACCCAGTGATTAAAAACAATTCCTCCAATAATAATTAATGATTAATTAATAATTGCACATAAAATAAAAACTAAAGGCATATACAGTACACCCCAAAATCAGAAAAAGTTGGGGCAGTATGATAAAATGCAAATTAAAAGAGCAGTGTGACTTACAATTACTTTGACTTTTATTTAGTTTCAGCCAGTTTGACCACAGTATAGTATGTTTTGTCTTGTTAACTTAATTTCACTTAATAATAAATATCAATCTCTGTATTCAGACCTCAAAAACATAAAAAAAACATGGGACTGGGGAAATTTAGGCTTAGTATTGAGGTACAAAAACATTAATACTACTACTACTACTACTACTACTACTAATAATAATAATAATAATAATAATAATAATGAATAAATAACAATGTGATTTCAAGCAGGTGATGTCAACTGGTGATTGTAATCATGGTACAATTTGGTACGAAAGCAGTATCCATGTAAGGCTGAGTCCTTGAGGAGTAAAGATGGGCAGATGATCTCCAGTTTGTCAACAATTGCATGATAAAATTATTGAAATGTTTAAAAACAATGTTCATTGTAAGGGATTTGCATATTTCCCCCTCTACAGTACATAATACTACTGAATGATTAAAGGAATCTCTAGGAATTTCAGTGCATAAAGGCCAAGGGTGCAGGCCTGAAATGAAGACTCATAATTTCTGATCCCTTAGACGACAGTTCATCAAGAACTGTAATTCGTCTATAGCTGATACAACCACATGGGCAAGGAATTACTTTGGCAAATCTTTGTCAAGCATTACAATACACAGGTACATCACAAATGTCGCTTAGTATTCCATATCTTTTTATTCTTTATGTCCTCTGGACCAAAAACAAAAAAGGACCATCAAGAATATTATCAGCAATAAATCAAAACCAAGGGTCTGCCATAGGGGTTGTGTCAGTGCCCTTATTAAAGGGCAGCATATGCTGCCTTCAAGATGTATGCATTTTCCATGCATTTTTCAACAAGGTAATACACAAATCACATGCCGCACACATTACAAATCACAAATCACATGCTGCACACATTACAAAGGCGTGATCGGGTGTCCTGCCTGCTGTCCTGACCTGTCTCCAACAGAGAATGTGTGGAGACTCTTGAAATAAAAAAGGTGATAACAACAATCGTATACAGTTGCACACATTAAGATGCGTTAGTAAAAAGAATGGGACAAAATAACACCTGAAACACTTTATCACTTGGTATCCTCAGTGCTAAAACCCATTTTAAGCGTTGTCAGTATGAACGACAACATTACAAAGTGGCAAATGCTTTACCATCCCAACTTGTTTGGAATGTGTTGCAGGCCTGAAATGCAGGAATGGATGGATATTACCAAATTAAATGAAGTTGACAAACAGGAAGTATATTGGGTTCTTAATGTCTGCAATGAAACAAAAGTCAAAGTAAATGTAAAAAACACTGCATGTTTCTTTTAAGTCTTTCTGATTTGGAATTGTAGATAAAATATACAAAGTACAACAAAACTGCAGAGAACAGAAGATGCATTATACTATGTATTGTTTAAAGAGATGAGTCTTTTGACATTTGCGGAAACATGAGAGCCTAGGCCATCAGAACTGGTGTGTGAAGCTCATTCCACCAATGAGGAGTCAGAACACGAACAATTAAGATCTGGCCTTGCAGGCATAGTTAACTCAAAGAGAAAGGTGTGCCTGACACCCTGAAGCTGAAAAACTGAGTTGGCCTGTAGCTGTGAATTTCTGAATTCAGAAAATTTAGAGGCCAGGGAAAGCTAGGACAAGAGTTTTAAATTTGTCAGTAGAGTAATCTCAGGAAAGGTGTTACGTGAGAAAACTTTGGTAGGGCAGAAGAATTATGAATGATATGCAGTGGAGCTATGGAGCATGAAAGCAAACCAGCAAGCAAAACATTGCAGTAGTCTTGTCTGGAAATGACAACCCTCATGAGGATCTGAACAGCTTTCTTCAAGTTGTTGTCAAAAATATTTATATTGTATACAATTTTATAAGCATATATGGTCCTGCATGAATCTAGAACAATGAATATACAATTTTGCAAATTCAAATTTAGATATACTGCCTGGCCATAAAAAAAGGTCACGCACTCTAATACCGCCTTGAGCTTTGATTATGGCATGCATTCACTGTGGCATCGTTTCCACAAGCGAATGCAATGTCACAACATTTATTTCTGTCCAGAGTTGCATTAACTTTTCCTCAAGATATTGTATTGATGATGGGAGATTTGGACCACTGTGCAAAGTCTTCTCCAGCTCATCCCAAAGATTCTCAGTGTAGTTCAGATCTGGACTCTGTGGTGGCCAATCCATGTGGGAAAATAATGTCTCATGCTCCCTTAACCACTCTTTCAGAATTTGAATCATTCTTTCATTGATGGAATAATCTGGTCATTCAGTATATTCAGGAAGACCTCATTCTTTGGGCACATAACGTTGCTGAACCTAGACTTGACCAACTGCAGCAACCCCAGATCATAGCTCTGCCCCCACAGGCTTGTATGGTAGGCACTAGACATGATGGGTGGGTGCATCAGCCACCTCTCTTCTTACCCTGATGTACCCATCACTCTGGAACAGGGTAAATCTGGACTCATCAGACCACATGACCTTCTTCCAGAGTCCAATCTCCCTAGCAAATTGAAGTCGTTTTTGCTGGTTAGTCTCACTGACATGTGGTTTTCTTAAGGCTACACAGCTGTTAAGTCCTAATACCTTGAGTTCCCTTCGCATTGTGCGTGTGGAAATGCTCTTACTTTCCCTATTAAACATATCCCTGAGTTCTACTGTCAGCAATCGTTTAAGTGGTTGCCGATCAAAATCATTCAAGATTTTTTTTCCGACCACATTCCTTCCTTGAAGATGATGTTTCCCCACAGGCCTTCTACTTTTTAATAATGCATTGGAGAGTTTTCAATCCGATTTTGGTAGTTTCAGAAATCTCCTGAATGCATGCCAATAATTTGAACCTTCTGAAACATATTAACATCTTTTCCACGACCACAGGATGTGTCTTTCGACATGATTCTTTAACACATGAGAATCTACTCATTGCATCAGTCAGGATTAAATAACTTGTTGCCAGCTGAAACATAATCACCAATGCAGTAATTATCCAATATGAGGCTCTTACCTATTGCTTAGTTAAATCCAGTTGGTAAGCTTATTTTGGCCAGGTAGTGTATTTTCATGTGCCTATATTGCTTCTAGTTTGAAAGAGGACATGGAGTGTTACCATGAAATAAAAACTACCATTACCTTGTAGGTCCAAATAGGAGAAAACTTGTTAGATGTAAATGTAATTACATTTTTTGTTTTATTTTATCATTCCTATTAATGCAAATTTTCTCATTTCTAATTTCAATGAGACCAATGAAGAAAAAAAATTACTGTGCGTGACTGATTGCTGGATTATCAGCGTTGAAACGCAGTACATGGGATTGTAGAATTTGTGTCCCTCTTTTATTTTCCCTATTTGTGTATACAGTGTTTTCTTTGGCTATCGCTGTTCAGTAACATCACGTTCGCTTCCTCCCCAGCCTGCTGCCATCGCTAGTGCTCCACGTCACGATCGTAACTCCCTGCTGGCTCGCTGTAAAGAAGGAGTTGTGTGTGTTGCTGCCAGAATGGGGCTGGACCCACCCGGATCACCAATCAGCATGTTCACCTGCACTGCACAATCACCTGACACTCCACACCTGCACTGTAAATAAACCTGCACTTTTATGACACAGATCTGTGACTCCATGGTTCTGTGTACTCACAACACATTGGTTCCAATTCCCATCGAGGTTCCCTCGACTGTAAAAGAATTATCCAGCCAGTTCCAGGAGGGTTTTGACCACCCAGAGTTTACTGGGGATCCGACCTACCGACTCCTTCACCTTAAACAGGGCTCCTGGATGGGCGCGGGTTTCCAGCAGAAGTACACGGAGGAGACCACCTCAAGCAGCCCCAGCGCACACCAGGACATCCTCCAACTTCCAAGTCCAGAGCTGGTCCTTCTTCAAGGGAGCTTCTACCCAGCGCACACAGCTACAGATCCCAGCTACGTTACACTTGAACAGAGAGTCTGTTAATGTGGTTGCCTTAGTTAACTCAGGGGCTGAGGATAACCTTTTGGACGAAGGGTTTGCAAGCAGGGTTAACTGCCCATTGGAGCCACTGGCCAACCCCATTTGTGCATACTCAATTGATGGACGCATGGATAACGCATGGGTAACACACTTGTACCCATAGGTCAGCCCCCGTTTCCTTGACTCTAGCAGGCAATCACACTGAGGTACTTACCTTCTCTGTTTTGCGAGCCCCAAAGACTCCCGTGATCCTGGGATACCTGTGACTGACGAAGCATAACCCCCGGTTTGACTGGACCTCCAGATGGCTGCTCAAGTGGTGTGAGGACTGCCACAGCAAGTGCCTGCGCTCAGCGATTCTCATGGCCCAACAAGCCATCCCGGCACCTGAGCGAGTCAAACTCACCGGGATTCCCCAGGAATACCACAACTTGCGTGACGTGTTTTGTAAGAATCGAGCCCTGTCATTGTCATCCCATCACCGCTACGACTGCGCCATTGACCTGTTCCTGGGCGTGCCCCTGCCCAACGGTCATTTATACAGCCTGAGCGCACCTGAACATGCGGCCATGAGCTCCTACCTGGAAGAATTCTTGCAAGCTGGCCTCATCCGCCCTTTATCCTCCCCAGTGGGAGCCAGGTTCTTCTTCGTCAAAAAGAAGGACAAGCTGCTCAGGCCCTGTATTGACTTCAAAGGGCTCAACCAAATCACAGTGTGGAACAAATGCGCCCTACTCCTCCTTCACTCTGCCTTTGAGCTACTGCAGGAAGCCCGCATCTTCACCAAACTGGACCTCAGGAGCGCTTATCACCTGGTGCGCATCCAGGCTTTCAATACACCCATGGGACACTTTGAATATCTGGTCATTCCATTCGGGTTAAGCAATGCCCCAGCCCTCTTCCAGGTGCTCATGAATGACATGCTACAGGATTTCATCAACAGGTTCGCATTCGTCTATCTCGACAATATCCTCATCTTCTCAAAGTAGCTCTCAGAACACATTGTTCACGTATGGCAGGTGTTCTCCCACCTTCTCCAGAACCGGTTGTTCGTAAAAGGGGAGAAGTGCAAGTTTCACCATGAAATTGTCATGTTTCTGGGGTATATTGTCAAGCCAAGCATTATTCTGGTGGACCCAGCTAAGGTGCAAGCAGTGGTAGAGTGGCCAACTCCCTTGTCCCGGAAGGATTTAAAAAGCTTTCTCGAATTTACCAATTTCTACCGACACGTCATCAAGAACTACAGCAAGGTGGTCCTTCCCCTCACCCGGCTCACTTCTCCCAACAAGCTCTTCCTCTGGTCCACGGAGTCCACTGTGGAATTTGATCGCCTGATGACCCTCTTCTCCACCGCCCCTGCCCTCGTGCAATCAGACCCCAGTATGTATGTATATATATATATATATATATATATATACTCAAGTCAATGCCAATTTAGCATAATCAATTAACCTAGGAGGAAACTGGAGTACCCGGAGTAAACGCACACGACATGCAGACTCCACTCAGATAGAACCCAGGTTGCTCCACCCTGGAATTGAACCCAGGACCTTCTTGCTGTGAGTCAGCGGTGCACCAAGCCACCGTGCCGCCCACAAGGCAAATGATTGAGGCATGTTTAAGATACATAATGCATGTCACCTTTAAAAGTTCCACCGCAAAGTGATTTTGTCACCATATTTTGTATTGGTCAATAAGAAGTTGCAGTTCTTACAGTGTTTAAAATAAATTCCAGTGGCATGTGAAAGCAAAAGACATGTGTACATGTGTGTCAGAGAGGGGGTCCTGAAAACTATTCTCATCTACAAGAGAGGGTCACTGCAGAAAAAAGTTTGAGAACCACTGCTCTACATTGTTATTTGTGTTCATATACATCTTGTTTCACAATGGTGTGGGATGAATGTGAAAATTATCTGCAGCTGAGCTCACTGAAGCATTTTGGTAGAAGAGGTTAGAGAATATCTGAACTATCTTAGCATACAGCATGCATAGAAAATCCAAAAGACCAACTCTGACAGCAACTTGCTTGGAAACTTGTTTTTAAATACAGTAAAATGAGAGTCATTTACATTACTAGTTTTGTAATGAAATAATTAATGGCAGGCTGATAAAACATATACTAAATATGACGAAAGTATCCTTAATTCATCCGTTTGCAGTTGTGATGGGTTTGTTGGCAAATATGAGCCATGCAGGGCCAAACCAGACATCCATATACTGTCACACCTGCAGCCAGCCCAGCGAAACATGGCCACCTTCTACCACGTTTTCTCTCTCCCCGACTTTCTAACCATCTACACCTGTTTCCCCTTTCCCTTCTCTTATTTATATCCTGCTCCCCTGTCTCTTCGCTAAGGCACTTGGTCTCTATCTCATTTCTAAGCACTGGTCTATCGCATTGTGTACCTGGTTTCAGTTCACCTCCGACTTTGTCTCTCGTCTCTTCGTATCGGCTCAGGTATTCTTTGCCTCCTCCGTTTTCCATTGTTGGACCATTTTGTACTACTTTGCCACCTCGGTTTTGAAAACGTGTGTCTCATTCCCCTAAGCCGGCATTACATATACATTCAAAGAGAGGCTTAAAACATTGAAGCCTCTTATTAATTATTTATTAATTATTCATATAAATAATTAACTGGAGCTTACTGTTGACTATTTATTGTCAATTACTGAAATATTTTGAAAACAGTATGTTAAACAGATACAACTAACTATGTGCCGATGAAGGTATTTATATAGTAGAAATATAGTACAACATCAGTCACCTACACTGACAAACCTATTTATCAATTTGAGAAAATAATTTACCATACCCAGATTGCACTCCCTGGAATATGTAGCTAAATGTCAGCTGCGATTGACAACCTTTAATTTAAAACAAAATAAACATCCCCACAACCCTGACAACCATGTAATGTGCATGCAGCCAGCCAAACTGCTTATCACTCTCTGAACATAAACACATTAGCATTTGCCCTTACTCTCCTTCCAAAAAGCAAGGCAGAGATGATTAGAGAAGGACAGAGTGGATTGGACTGTACCTTTTCCCCAAGGGCATTTCTAAAGAGGCATTTGGAATGTTCGGAGAGAAACTGTATACATATGCCACAGGAACACTGCAACATCTCACCAACTTCTAATGCGTCAACTAGTAAATTTATTTATGAAATACCTTATAAATGAAGCTCACAGCATTGTACTACTTTTCCTATATATTTTGCAAAGGTCTGTTGCTCGCGCACACACACACACACACACATACACACACACACACACACCAGCATCACCCCGTCTGATTACCTGAGGAGGAATGAAACTTATAATAAGATTTTAGATGCATAAATCAGTGTACAGTGAATAATCTAAACCCCAGAAATATAATGTATATTATATAGCACTGTTTTGAGTGTTATACTAAGATAAGATACTTTATTAATATTTGATGGAAAAAAAATTATTGTGATAAAAGTAGGATAAATATATAGAAAGCAAACTACACTGAGTAATCAAAAGACAAAGCAAGTCCTGTGAATTGCATCTTAATCACATGAAGTCAACTCTAACTCAAACCTTCTATCATTCTGTTCATTAATTTGGTGCATTATAACAATTATTTCCCAAGGCTAATTGAGGGAAGGCAACGTGTGGCAATATTAACACATTCACATAATGCAGCAGTAACAGTAATTCTAAAGTGAACTGGCCCCAGCTCCTCGGATCTGAGTGTGCTAATAACAGATGAGTATGGCCCAGAGCAATGATCTGTTAGCATCGTGTTGAGATCTTAGCAGCATTTATGGCTAGGAACATTTGATCAAGTCATTTGATATATTCACAGTGTAAGCTCACATTCATTAGGAAAGAAATACAGCCCAAAGTAAGCAGAAAGCATGAAGTTTTTTATGCTTGCTATGTGAGGAATGTGGTGAGCCCATTGAGTAGATGTTAGTCATTGTAAGCCTGTGTATTGCAAAACTGGGCATTGCAAAGCTGGGCAGGGGTCTGTGGTGTATCACTATCTATCCATCTCTTTATCCCTTCTTTCTATCTCTGGAGAGTATGCAACATCATAACGGGTTCACATCTCAGTACTCTTGGCCATTTCCAATAATATTATATTCTGCTGAAGCTCTAATATTCAAATAATGCAAAATAATATTCAAAGGTTGATTTTGACGTATGTTCTGGATCATTGTCATACTATAATATCAAACCTCTTCATTTCTTCAGTTTCTTCACTAACTGTGGGATTTTTTTTGGTAGATTATTTGAAACAGGGGTGGCCGATATAATGATTTTAGATTGTGAAATTCCAAGAACAGTCACATTTTATAATTTGGGCTAAAGTTGATATGGTGTTTATGGTGTTTCAACAATCAAATGCTAGGTAGCAGTGGGAAATATGGTAAAAATATTATAACACAATATTTCAAGACATTTACACAATACACGATATTTATCATGATAAGTGTGATTGCAAACAAAATGCATCGCATCAGATTCTTAAACTACAATACAAACATTATCTCATAAATAGTAAACTAATTATTATTCAAAATGTGCTGCACTTCATCCAATTAAATAGGACTAATTACACTCTTTATAATGAAATATGCAGTTGGTCAGTGTTCTTTAAGCAGTGACGGTATCCACGATATGCTCAGAACAGCATATCGTCTATCACGATAACAAAATGTATCATAATACGATAAAATATCATCAACATCTACCCACCCATAATGCTAGTCCAGCACCATTAACCCTGAGAGATGCATGGTTAATCCCAAAATGTGTGGAACTTAGCACATGTACCCTCCTTGGCTGGGGATGTTTCTGGGTGTTGACTAAAAATGTTTATATTTCATTATTTGGAACTGGTTTGGATTTGGATAAACAGTGGACACAGTGAATACAACTTTTTTTTCCTTACGTTAGTATGCAGAAGACAAGCTTGACAGGTGTATTAGTTGTATAGCTGTACTTCAGAACCACAATTGCTTTTTTTTTTATCACTATATTTCTGGACAATTAGAACATGGTGATGATAGTTAGCATACTTTTAGAAACTGTTTACATTTGTTGAAGTGCACTTTGCTAGAGTTTGTTTAAAAAGGTTCCACTAGCCTCAGTGCTGCCTGTTATTACTGCTCTTTTATAATATTATTCCGCTTTGTTTTTATGAATAGAGAAATTGGTCACTGACTGTGTTCAGTTTGAAATTAGATTCAAAATCAATTATGAAAAAGAATTGTGATAAATGTCATGGATCGTGATCCAGCTTAAAAAAGTTGTAATAGGAGTGTCGGGTGGGCGTCTGGCTGAACTGGGCTTCAGTCCTCTTGATCTTGATTTGTGCATCCTTGCCTTAGAATAAGGGCAGAGCTGGGGTTTCATAGTCAGAGAGCCTTATGGTGATCAGAGACGATGGGTTTCTGTCTTCTGCCTCCCGTGGGGTTGCCGATGTCTCATGTGATCCCTCTTGGCTGTGTTACCTACCAGTTCTCCTCTTTCTAGCTATGCTGCTATAGCTAATGCTGCCGGGGTCTCATGCTACACATGGCATCAGTGACTGTTAATAGACACTGTGCTCTTAATCAATAACTAATTACATTTTCTGTTTTCTCTCAGAGCTGTGTTCCTGTACCAGGTCTAGCCCCACACATGATGTTCAACCGATGCAGTTTCACTCAAGCTGCTTCCGTCATCAGCTCCAGCCCCATCATACCCAGGCCACTTAATGCAGATGTGCATATTTTACATTTTATTTGAAGTATGACTCCATGACTTTAGTTTCATTCTTAGATTTATCATCTACGCCACCCAAGGAGGTTGGGTCCCTTTTTGAGTGTTGGTGATCCCAAGGTTTCTTCCTCATAACACTTAGGGATTTTTTTCCTTTCCACTGTTACCCTAGGCTTGCTCAATTTGGGACTGGACGTAGATATTAGGAGATAATCTAAACTTGTAAAGTTGCTTTGAGACAATGCTCCATTGTAAAAAAACGCTACATAAATAGATCTGACTTGACTTGACTTGATATGATAGTTCTGCCAACCCCTAATTAAAATGTTAATAGCAGTACAATGAATGTGTCTGAATTTGGTTCCTATTCCCTGAATATTGCATTATTTAGGATGGCCAGCATTTTGTAGTGTTGTCCGAACTGCCAGTGGGCAATCCTATTTCCTACTTAGTGCATTACATTATTCCTCATAATGCTCAACCAATGCGCACTACTTTCACATAGATAGCACACAATACATCGCAGTTTGGAGCATACATCCAATTTGGGTTCTAAGAAACAGGGGTGCTATTTTGGGCCCTATGAAAAGATGTTACACCCTTCTGAAAAGGCCAGCCTAGCCCAGCAGGCTGTTTTTAGCTGGTTACCATCCTTAGCTTGTTAGGCTGGTCTGACTGGCTGGTTTTAGATTGGTTCTGCACACACACCAGCAGGGTGGGAGACCAGCTGGCCAGCTAAGCCAGCCTAACACCAGCTAGACCAAGCTGGCAGACAAGCCATACCAGCCTAAATCAGCTGAAACCAGGAACCCGCCTTTTAGATGTTTTTTGGTTTGTTTGTTTGTTTGTTTTTGAAGTAAGGAAATGGTGATGGTAACGTGGCAACTGTTTGTATGCAGCTCTTCAGGTTGATGTTGTTTGCATGGTTTTTACAGTGTTATATAGTAGGTTTTATTGTTTTATCTTTCGTTTTTGTTTTTGATTGTTCGATAGTACCGTTTTAATACATTTCCTGTAAGGGATTAATAAAGCCTCTATTTATCAATGAATTACTTGATGCATTGGCGCCACCTACTGGAATGGAGTGTGGAGCATCTTTGAACGCGTGATGTAAACTTTGCCCCATTCGTTTTCTTTCACATCTGTATTTACTGAAGCGGACATTATGAATGTAATTGTCAGAGGGAGTTAAGCTTGTATTCAAGAAATGACTCGGTCAACTATCAACTTATTGATAAAAACAAACAGAGGCAAATGTGTCTTCCTATTTAGCTAGATTATCTCATGACTGAACATATATTTAAAACATTTTGCGATGCCTATCAACATTTATGATACAATATATTTTTATTTCCGAGGGCCATCCATTTTAAGGATCCTCTGACTATTAGGGACTTTGATCCCAGGGCCTCTTGGGGGCCCTAGCCATGCTTTTCGGGGCCCTAGCTATGCTTTTGGGCCCCTTATGAAAATGGATGAGGCGTTGTGGCACTGCTCTCACTTCGACTTCTGGCTATTAGGCATCCTAGGAAAGAGGGGGCTATATTTTGGGACTGTGGTAGCCTAGCGGGCAAGGTACTGGACTATGGACCAGAAGGTCCAGGGTTCAAATCCCACCTCTGCCAAGCTGCCACTGTTGGGTCCTTGAGCAAGGCCCTTAACCCACAATTGCTTGGATTGTAAGATTGTATCAATTGTAAGTCGCTCTGGATAAGGGCGTCTGCTAAATGCTGTAAATGTAAATGTATTTTTAGAGGGCCCTGGTTATGAGAGCCCCTAACAGGGGGCCCTAGAGAAGAGCAGGGCATACCATTAGAGGGCCCTTGATCATGAGGGCCCCTGCTATGGGGCCCTTGACTTCCATAGAAGTCGTTTACCATGGCTCCTTGATGTTCTAGGAACCTACAAATTGCTATTTGATTTTCTTTTCATGCCTGACAATATGTCCAACAGAGAGCTTACTTTAAAGGCTAACTCACTCGCTGCAGCATATCCTTCAGATCTGAACATGAGCCTGGCAGATGAATTGATACAATACAAATCATTCATAACAGAAAAAGAAAAGTGTCCTAGTAAAATGCTCAAAACCATGATAAATTTGAATTTACCGTCAACATTTCCAAATGTCTACATAGCACTTAGACTTTTTTTGACTGTGCCTTTCACAAATTGTGAAGGGGAGCGTTCGTTCTCCAAACTGGCTCGTATTAAGAATGAACTCAGGATTAGGATGCGCCAAAACCGCCTGAACTCACTGTCACTTCTGGCCATTGAATCAGATTTGGTCAGACAGCTTAATTTTGATTAATTAGTGGATGACTTTACAAGAAAGAAGAGTAGAAAGAAAACTTATATAAAATAGATTCTCCTGTTAGGGTTAGTTATTGACAGGTTGTTTAATGGATTAAATTATTTATGTTTTTAGAGGGGGGGCATGCCGGGTGGTGGGCCCTGGCCCAGACTGTCCTCAATCAGTCCTTGACAACAAGTGAGTACTATTTCAGACATATTGATACGAAAACAGCAGAAAAAATTGGCAATTGTGGCCAAAGTGTCTAAACTTTTGGTTTCATCTGACCAGAGAACTTGATTCCAGCATGCCTCTGGCATATTGAAGTGCTGCCATGTATACTTAACATGTCAGCTAACATCTGAGACTTGTCAAAAATGTAATGGCTGATTGTAAAAATAAATTAATTCTTAAATAAATGTAATATGACTTTTGGATGGTACTATGGGAGGCATGGTGGTGTAGCAGTGAGCGTGGCTGCCTCACAGTTCCAGCGTACCCAGTTCAGTTCCAACCTTGAACTCTGCCTTTGTGGTGTTTTCAGGACTTCCCCCTCCCTGTACATGTGGGTTTACTCAGAGTACTCCGGTTTCCTCACACATTCCAAAGACTTGTGTTAGGCTAACTGGTGTTTCTAAAGTGTCCTTAGTGTGTGAGTGTGTGTGCCGTAAGATGGATTAGCACCCTGTCTATGGTTGTTCCTGCCTTGCACCCTGTGCCGCTGACTAGGTGCAGGCTTTCCCATGACCCTGATCAAGATTAAGCAGATCAGAAAATGAATGAATGGTGTTATTGTTCTGTGTGTAGGTTCAATTATTTGTATTTAATCTTCACTGCTTGTTCAGACATGTAAAGATAGATTTACTATATTTTGTGCACATATTTTTAAAAAGTCACCAGTTTTTTGTCACCAGTTGGCCCAGATGTCCCATTTCAAATTCTGCTCTATTCAGCTTTTTATTGTCTAGTTGGTTGTTATCCTTGCAACTCATAAACTCCATTCAGGAGCATGAGTTATCTCTCCTGTCTGACATGTGTGGTATGAATCTGGGAAGTTCTTAGTGCTGACTTCATACACCTTCAGGCGGTTGGTCATACAAACACACTGTCAGAGAGTACAGTCATATTTCTTCTTTTTTCCATAGTATTTTATTTGTCTTAATTTGAGCTTCTACATTGACTCAGTGCACACTGGTGCCCTGTGTAGGGTGTACCTCTGCCTGGTTCCATGCTCCAGACCCTCCTCTGCAACCCTGATGTGCATGAACATGATGGATGCTTGTCAAGCTCTGTTTAAAAATCCCTTTTTTTAATTTATGACAATATATGTGTATATATGTGTCATATATCTCTACATAAGCACAGAGAAGTTGACGCTGCTTCTGGACAGGGTTCAACAATGCTTCTTTTTTGCACAGTAAAGTTTTAAGTGACATTTGTGAATGTAACTCCAGATTGTAGTGCTTGACAGTGTAATCTGTTGCCCAAGTGGTTATATCAGCTACTGATGAATGACGGTTCTTAGGGCAGTGCCATCTTGGAGATCATAGGGTGTTCAGTTGGAAGAAACTGGAGTAACCAGAGAAAACCCATGCGGACACAAGGAGAACATGCAAACTTCACACAGTGGGAGTTCAGAGTGGGAATTGAGTATCTTTGGAACTGTGTTAATCACTTTCTCAGGTAATTAATTAAACATTACTTCTCTAAAGAGGCATCTGAGTGTTTAAAAGTATCTTGCAGGGCAAAGGCTTTTAAGCACCATACAAAAATCCCCTACTAATGTTTGAACTCCATTCATTCATTAATTTTCATCCCTGCTTAATCTAATTCAAAGTATCTGGAGCTGTGAGGCAACAGCGTTTGACCACTGTGCCACCGTGACACCCTTGAACTTGCGCTGATCAGCCAAAACATTAAAACCAAATACAAAATAACATTGTTCATCTCTCTCATTATAACAGCACATGTTAAGTTCTAGGATATATTAGATATCAAGTGAGCAGTTGGTGTCTGTAGTTGTATGTGGGAGAAATATTCAGGAGTAAAGACCTGAGCAACTTTAAAGTGGGACAAGTTGCATTGGTCTGATGACTGGGTTGGAACATCTCCTAAACAAGGCTTGTGTGGTGCTCTCAGTTGTTTAGTAGTGTTGAGTACCTACTGAGAGTTGTCCAAGGAGGGATAAGAAATGACAAAATGCTATAAGCACCCAAGGCTCAAAGATTAATTCTATTCTTTCTGAAGAGCTACTATGGTACAATTCACAGAAATGTTTAATGCTTGCTACAGGAGAAATGTGTCACAATATTCAGTGTATTATCCAATGCTGGGTATGGGGTTTTCTAGAAGCAGAGCGTTCATAGTGCTCACAGTGCTAACCCCTGTCCACTGTCATAAGCAATTACATTGGGCATACAAGTATCAGATCTGGATCTTGGAGCAATGGAAGAAGGTCCTCTGAGTCCCATTTTCTTTTCCATCAAATTCATAATTGCATGCTTGTGCACCACTTACCTGGGGAAGTGATGGCACCAGGATGCAATGTGGTACGAAGACAAGCCGGTGAAGATAGTGATGCTCTGGATAATTGTCTGTGGCAACTAAGCATCTGTGCGAATGTTAATTTAATGTGTAAACCTATATAAACATTAGTACAGACCAGAGGGTTTAAATGTTTGAGAATGTTTTGATTGATATGTGCCCTACGATGTACTGGCGCCCTGTCTAGGGTTGTTCCTGCCTTCCGCCCTATGGCACCGACTAGACACCAGCTCTCCCACCACCCTGTTCAGGATCAAGCAGATAAGAAAGTGAGTGAGTGAGTGAGTGAGTGAGTGATCTGCATATATAACATAACATTAATTAAATATCATGCAGTGTCTAGCAAACTACATTAAAGTATACTAACCATTTCCTCTGATGTCATTCTTTTAAGGCAACCAAAAAATGTGGCTTCCAGCTTGGCAGAGATTCATACTGAAATTTGTCTTTGAGGGAGAAAAGCATGAGGCTAATGGCTTATCAGCATCCCCACAGATAGGCCTGCACACATTCTGCATGAAAGACAGACTGTTAACTCGGCCTTATACAGTATATTTCCCCCCAGATACCAAGCCCACTAAACAACCTGTGTGTGTGTGTGTGTGTGTGTGTGTGTGTGTGTGTGTGTGTGTGTGTGTGTGTGTGTGTGTGTGTGAAACGGAGGATAAGCACTCTCAATCTGCACATTTGCCCTTCCACAAAATTACAGCCTCAAATCAGATAAAAAGTTGACAAAATGGAAAATGAAAAGAAAATGCAGTGTTTCTTATATTTTTTATTTCTTTTATTTCATTTGCAGACAGTATAGACCCAAGATATTTCATGTTTTGTCTGGTCAAATTAATTTCATTTGTTGTCCAATCCTGTATTTCAGACCTGCAACACATTCCAAAAAAGTTAGGATGGTACAGCATTTATCACATTGTAATGTTGCCATTCCTTCTCATAACAGTTAAAAGATGTTTTGGCACCAGGGACACAAAGCGATGACGTGATTCAGATGTCATTTTGTCCCATTCTTCCTGAAAATACGTCTTAAGGTGTTCAACAATACATGGTTGTCAGTTTCTCAGTTTTCGTTTCAAAATTCTCCACACATTCTCTATTGGGGACAGGTCAAGACTGCAGGCAGGCCAGTCCATACCAACGTATTCCACAGCCATGCCTTTGAAATATGTGCAGCATTTGGTTTTGCATTGTCTTTTTGAAAATTGCATGGACGTCCCTGCAAAGACGTCATCATGAAGGTAGCTTATCTTGCTGTAAAATCTCAGTGTACTTTTCTGCATTAGTGCTGCCATCACAGATGTGTAAACACATTAAACACATTTGTTGACAAACTGGAGATCCTCTGCTCATCTTTGCAAATATTTTTTTGTTTGTTTGAATGTGTTGCAGGTTTGAAATACAGGAATAGATTAACAAAGGAAATGAAGTTGACCACACAAAGCATTTTTTTGTTTTTGTTTTGTTTTTGCATTGTTTATACTGTCCCAACCTTTTCTAATACTAAACTAATTTCTGTTGACAGTGTAGGTAGCAAAACCTAAACTTTTTTTTCTCCTGGAAAACCTTGTTAATTGAAACACATGTATAACAGAAGTAAAAGATCAGAGGGCAGTAAATAAACTATTGTGCAAAACACACTTTTACTTTTCTGAATTATGCAAAAAACATTTGCAAATGAATCTCTGTAGGAGTGTACTAATCTGGTACAGGGAATTTTGTTGTTTTTAGTGGTAATCTCATGGGCAAAATTACGGATCCCTTCTATTCAGTATTCTCTGTTATTCCACACACGCACTGCTAACAGATTCATAATACAAAGCATACGGGCATGGAATCTCCATATACAAACAGTGACAGTAAAATGGGTTGAACTGAATGCCTCATTCATACATTCATTCATTAATTCGTTTTCATACCCTTTTAATCCAGTTTAGGGCAACAGGGAGCTGGATAACAACTGGTAGTTCAGGGTTTGAGGTGGGTACCAACTGTAGACAAGGTGCCAATGCATTAAATGGTGCATGTAAGCAAAACAAATAACTATAAATCGATTTACATTTTTAAATCAAGTGAGATTTCTTAGTCATATGTTCATGTCATAATTCCAGGTTTTTCATGAGCTGAATAAGACAAATAAGGACCTGGAAGCTAAAGCAACCAGCTGAATGAACGGACAGTGTTTGCAGTGTTTTTGGAGATAGCTAATCTGCCATGTCAAATTTATTACAGCATAACTTTGGGCAGACTTTGTCCAGGGTCATGGGAAAGCAGGTGCCTAGACAGCAGCACAGGGCACAAGGCAGGAACAACCCTAGACAGGGTGCCAATCCATCATAGAGCACATACACTCTCACACTAAACATCAATTAGGCTAACATGCATGTCTTTGGACTGTGGGAGGAAACCAGAGTACCCAGAGTAACCTATGTGGACACAGGGACTCCAAACAGGTGGAGTCTGGGGTTCGGGATCAAACCTGGGATCTCGGAGGCTACAGTGCTAACCACTGCACCACTGTGCCACCCCAAAATGGAAATACAACACAAAAATTGATGTAAATGGATTCAATCATTTGTATGATACTTAATTGTCAGGTAAAATATCATGATCATTACAGACCAAACAGAACAGCGACAACTGATTCTTGCTGCACTGGTGTTAGCAGTCATGTCATATACCAAGATCAATTACAGCTAATATAGTATGAGGTCTGAGGATGTCACCCACTGTGGCAAAGAAAAACACACTAACCTCTAAACCCCAACTCAAACTTCACCTTTTTTATGTTGTAAATGATGACAATTTTGCAGAAGTGGACTGAAGTTCACAGGCTTCCACTGTTGAACCCTTGAGCAAGACCATTAAACTTCTCAGCTTCTCAGATCAGTTGTAACCCGCTCTGGAGATTGGCGTCTGCTAAATGCTTAAAACCTCAGTTAATCTAACCTATAGCAAACTTTTTGATATAACAAAGGGTGGCTCAGTGGTAAAGGCTTTGGACTACTAATAGGTTGTGAGTTCAAACCCTTACTCTACAGAATTGCCAGTGCCAAAACCTTGAGCAAATCCCTTAATCTTCAACAGCTTAGTTACATTGTAAGCTGCTCAGGATAGCAGTGTCTGCTAAATCCAGTAAATGGGAAATACAGAAAAATGAAAACTAAAAGAAGGCATAAATTACCAATTATTTTGCAACTTTCACCTTTCACCCTAGATGTTTACCCACAAATACTGTTATTTGTGGCTGAGGTGATCAAACAATAGTAATACGCAAACTATTCCAGAAAAATGGCAGAAAAATGGTCCAAATACACACACACACAGGCAGAGGGATAAAAGCGCATAAACGTATTTATTCTAGAGTAGTAATCACACTCAATTTACTTGGCCTTTAATCATGAGAGTCTTTTTACTATTGTCCATGTAACATGTAGGGCCACGGTGTCAAGGGGTGGCTGGTTTGGACACAGACACATAATGCTGCTGGCCTCGCACTCTGGGAGCACTAGAGGTAAAACCCGCTTCTATATGGGAGTTTCTGGAGAATTATTATGTGTTTTATTTGTTACTTACACATCCCCAAATCAGAAAAAAGTTGGGATGGTATGGAAAATGAAAATTTAAAAAACTGCAGTATTTCTTACATTACTGAAGTACATTTATTTCATTGCAAACAGTATGAACCCATGATATTTCATGTTTTGTCTTGTCAACTTCATTTCATTTGTTAATAAACTTCCATTCCTGCATTTCAGGTACAAAAGCAGTACCCATGAAAGGTCTTTGAGGACCGAAGCTGGGCAGAGAATCAAACAATTGCATATAAGGAAGGGACTTGCATACTTCTCCTTCTACATTCTAATATCATTAAACAATTCAAGGAATCTGAACTCCCGTGATATCTGATCTCTCAGATGGCACTGCATCAAGAACTGCCATTCTGAAATAACCACATGGGCAAGGAATTACTTTGGCAAACCTTTGTCAAGCACTACAATACAGAATTACATTCACAAATGCCACCTAGAACATTACTATCCAAAAAAGAAGCCATATGTTAACCATGTCCAGAAGTGGTGTCGACTTCTCTGGTTTCAGAGGCATCTGGGATGGCCCATCACACAGTGAAAATTTTTATTGTGGTCAGATGAATCAGTATTCCAGGTTCTTTGTGGAATAAATGCACAGTTCTTTGCTTAGTATCAGTGCCAAAACATCTTTGTGTTTTGAGAATGGATGGCAACATTACAAAGTGGTAAATTCTTTACTGTCCCAACATTTTTTGAATGTGTTGCAGCCCTGAAATGCAGGAATGGATGTTTCTTAACTAAAAAATTAAGTAAAATTAAGTTGACCAGGAAAAAAACATGAACATATCTAGGGTTCATGCAATGAAATAAAAGTCAATGTAAATGTAAGACTCACTAAAAAAAATTTTATTTATTTGTCTGTTAATTTTCTTTTGTTTTGTTTTGTTTTGTTTTTTCATTTTACATACTGTTCCAACTTTTTTCTGATTTGGCGTGGTAAGTAAATCCAACTCAGTAAATTCTTATAATGAGTTATTGTGTCTTGCAATCTTGCAATGTGTATTTTGTAAATACTTCCATCAAAGGCCCTAAGAGATGTGTAATAATCTAATCTCTGAAAATCTGCTGAAATCATTATATTTCTACTAATCATTTATTGATATTAGTAGTAGTATTGGTGTTCTACTATTAATAGCACTACTATTGGAATTGGAAATTCCAATATATCTACAGTGGGGCAAAAAAGTATTTAGTCAGCTACTGATTATGCAAGTTCTCCTACTTAGAAAGATGAGACTTAGTTTCTACTACTTAGTTTCGCTCTTAGATTTATCATCTACGCCGCCCAAGGAGATTGGGTCCCTTTTTGAGTCTTGGTCCTCCCAAGGTTTCTTCCTAGAACTAGGGAGTTTTTCCTTGCCACTGTCGCCCTAGGCTTGCTCAATTTGGGATTGGACGTAGTTATTAGGAGATAATCTAAACTTGTAAAGTTGCTTTGAGACAATGCTCCATTGTAAAAAGCGCTATATAAATAAATCTGACTTGGACTTGACTTGACTTGAGATAGGTCTGTCATTTTCATCATAGATAAAACTTCAACTATGAGAAGACAAAATGAGAAAAAAAATCCAGGAAATAACACTATAGGATTTTTAAAGCATTTAATTGTAAATCAAGGTGGAAAATAAGTATTTTTTTCAACCACAAACAAGCAAGATTTCTGGCTCTCACAGACCTGTAACGTCTTCTTTAAGAAGCTTATTCTGTCCTCCACTCGTTACCTGTATTAATGGCACCTGTTTGACCTCATTATCTGTATAATAGAAACCTGTCCACAGCCTCAAAACAGTCAGACTCCAAACTCAACCATGGCCAAGACCAAAGAGCTGCCGAAGGACACCAGGAAAGAAAATTGTAGACCTACACCAGGCTGGGAAGAGTGTGAATCTACAATAGGCAAGCAGGTTGGTGTGAATAAATCAACTGTGGGAGCAATTGTAAGAAAATGGAAGACATACAAGACCACTGATAATCTCCCTCGATCTGGGGCTCCACGCAAGATCTCATCCCCGTGGGTGTCAAAATGATCATGAGAACGGTGAGCAAAAAAACTGAACTGAACCAGAACTGCATGGAAGGACCTGATTAATGACCTGCAGAGAGAGCTGGGACCAAAGTAAAAAGGCTACCATCAGTAACACACTACGCCGAGAGGGACTCAGATCCTGCAGTGCCAGGCGTTGTCCCCCTGCTTAAGCCAGTACATGTCCAGGCTTGTCTGAAGTTTGCCAGAGAGCATATTGATGATCCTCCAGAAGAGGATTGGGAGAATATCATGTGGTCAGATTAAACTAAAAATAAGAACTTTTTGGTAGTTGCGCCATACCTACTGGGAAGCATGGGGGTGGGAAACATCATGCTTTGGGGCTGTTTTTCTGCATATGGGACAGGACGGACTGATCCGTGTTCAGGGGAAGAATGAATCATGAGATTTTTAAGCCAAAACCTCCTGCCATCAGTGAGACCATTGAAGATGGGAACGTGGCTGGGTCTTCCCACCATGACAATGATCCCAAACACACCACTGGGCAACGAAGGAGTGGCTCCGTAAAAAGCATCTCAAGGTCCTGGAGTGGCCTAGCCAGTCTCCAGACCTCAACCCCATAGAAAATTTGTGGAGGGAGTTGAAAGTCCGTGTTGCCCCAAAACATCACTGCTCTAAAGGAGATCTGCGTGGAGGAATGGGCCAAAATACCAGCTACAGTGTGTGCAAACCTGGTGAAGACTTACAGGAAACGTTAGACCTCTGTCATTGCCAACAAAGGTTATGTTACAAAGTATTGAGTTGATCCAAATTCATTGACCCAAAGACTTTATTTTTCCACCATAATTTACAATTAAATATTCTTTAAAAATCCTACAATGAGATTTCCTGGATTTTTTTCTCATTTTGTCTCTCATCGTTGAAGTGATGAGATGAAAATTACAGACCTCTCTCATCTTTCTAAGTAATAGAACTTGCACAATCAGTCACTGACTAAATACTTTTTTGCCCCACTGTATTATGTAATTATTGTTTTTACTATACTATTAAGATTATGATGATGATGATGATGATTATTATTATTATTGTTATTATTATTATTATTGCAATAATAATAATAATAATAATAATAATAATAATGCATGAAAAAAAACATGGCTTTACTTACATTTAATTTGACTTTTATCTCATTGCAGTCAGAAGGAACCTGAGATATTTCATGTTTTGTCTGGTTAACTTAATTCTTGCAACACATTCCAATAAAAGTTTGGACGGTAAATCATTTACCACTTTGTAATGTTGCAATTCTTTTTCACCCACTTAAAAGACATATTGACACAGAGAATACCAAGGTGTTATTTTCTCCCATTCTTTCTGCAAAGACGTCTTAAGATGTACAAGAGTACGGGGTTGTCGTTATCGCAAGTACCTTGACTTTATAATGTGTGTAGCATGTGGTTTTGCATTGTTTTCTTGAAAAATGCATGGACATTCCTGGAAAAGATGATGTCTTGAAGGCAGCATATGTTCCTCTAATATCTCAGTGTATTTTTCTGCATTAATGCTGCCATCACAGAAGTGCAAATTACATTTGCCAAGGGCACTGACACAACCCCATACCATGGCAGACCCTGGCTTTTGGACTTGTTGCTGATTGACATTCTGGATGGTCCTTTTTGTCTTTGGTCCAGAGCACATGGCATCCATTTTTTTTCCAAAGAAACTCTGGAATACTGATTGGTCTGACCACAATACACGTTTCCACTGTGTGAAGGTTAACATGAGGATTCTTTTTTGCACAGTACAGTTTTAATTGGCATTTGTGAAGGTAACTCCATTTTGTAGTGCTTGATAAAGGTTTGGTAAAGTAATCCCTTTCCCATGTGGAGCTATCAGTTATTGCTGAATGGCGGTTCTTGATGCAGTGCCATCTGAGGGATTGAAGTCCACGGCTGTTCAGCTTAAGCTTGCACCCTTGGCCTTTACGCACTGAAATTCCTCACGATTCCGTAAATCGCTTAATGATCTTATGCACTGTAAAGGGAGAAATATGCATTAGATGGTCCCTTCCAAAGGTACATTGTGTAAACATTTCAATAATTTTCTCACGCATTTCTTGACAAACTGGAGATCCTTTGGCCATCTTTGCTCATCAAAGACTCAGTCTTTCCTGGATGCTGCTTTTGTACCAAATCATGAATACAATCACCTGTTGACATCACGTATTTGAAATCACATCGTTATTTAGTTTTTTCAATTCATTACTAGCTTTAAATTGCCTCCGTACCAACTTTTCGTGGAATGTGTTGCAGGCCTGAAATGTAGGAATGGATGGTTATTAACAAATGAAATTAAGTTTTCCATATTGTCCCAACTTTTTATCATCTGAGACTGTATATACATATTATGCATATATGTATGTACACCTATCAAGCATAACATTGACCACTTCCTTGTTTCTACATTCATTGTCAAATGTATCAGTTCCACTTACCATATAGAAGCACTTAGTAGTTCTAGAATTACAGACTGTAGACCATCTGTTCCTCTGCATCCTTTGTTTCTCCTCTTTACTCTGTTGTAATTGTCAGGACCAGCACAGGATCACCACACATCAGGTCCTATTTGGGTGGTGGATCATTCTCAGCACTGCAGTGACATTGGCGTGTTGGTAGTGTGTTAGTGTGTGTTGTTCTGGTATAATTGGATCAGACACAACAGCGTTTCTGGAGTTTTTAAACACCGCGTGCACTCACCGTGCACTGTATTAGACACATCTACGAAATTGCCAAACCTTGTAGATGCTGCACAGTTTATCACAGTTTATATATTATGTTTTTTTTTTATATTATTTGTTATTTTTAATTACTGTATATAGACTTTTAATTTGCCACTGGTGCCCTAGGCTTGCTCAATTAGTGTTGTTGGCCTAGACAATTGTACAGCAGCTTAAGAAGATGCTCTGTTGTTTAAAAAAAAAAAGGGGGGGGGGGCAATATAAATAAATTTGACTTTATTTGACTTCTTTACTTGTCTGATTGAGCTCTGGCTGACCAGAAATGTGAACACTGGCATCTATTGTTGGCCTGGCCTTGAGTAGGTGCCCAGATATGTGGGACATACTATGATTTGCCAACAATTCTCTGGGTGTCTGTGTGCTTTCGTACTGAGTTTAAAGTATGCTGGAGCAATGTGTCTGCCACTTCACATGGGCATCTTTTTCATTTTTGTTTTTATGTTTTGTGTTTTAAAAGTTGACATGAAATCATCTGAAAGCTGGTTCAGCTGGTGGTTGCATTTGTACTCTGATTGCAATGAAACTGAATTAGACTCCGTTAGAGTCCAAACAGAGACCTCTCCAGGTATCTAATCCAGCTGGCATCATATGCATTCAACAAGATAGCTTCTGTGGGAATGTACCTAGCTTTCACCCCCACCCCCATCTCTCACATTCTCTCTCTATTGCTCTCTGTGTCTGTACCTTTACATGGGACCCTCTTGGGCTAGTACAGAACAGCACCTATGGGACAGCTTGACATCAATATCTCAGGTCAATTTGTTGACCTATATAGGTGTAATTGGCATGCTGCATACTGTATTTCCACCTTAAAACTTATCTGACCCAAAATGTGACTTACATTAGATTTTGTGTGTATTTGTAGTTGTCCCTCTACAATCTGTGTAGGCTCTCTACTGCCTCTAGTAGAAGTGTGTAAATTGCACCAGTGACGCGTAATCCATTTAGAGAAATTGCAGTCCAGTTTAGAGCAAAACTTTAAGTTGAAACCAAAGAGCAGATGCTGTGCTTAAGGGTTTAAATATTTGATTTATAAAAAAAAGGGAAACTGGCTGTAGTTGTTATTACCGGTACCCAAATGCTTTCGTTGTAATCCTTTTACTAATACTTACTGCAGATATTAAACTCTGCTCTGTTTTGTATTGGGCTAACATAGTTATCAGGCAGCTGGGTGACTTTTTTTTTTTAATGCTTAAAAGAAAATAATAATGTTTCCTTCGGATTGTTTAATTTCCTCTTAATAAAAATATATGTTAAGTTTGAAATTAAACCTTTATACACTTACCACTAGGTACACCTTGCTAGTAAACAGGTGGAACCCCCTTTTGTCTCAGAAATGAGTTAATTCTTCCTGGCATACAAACCAACAAAGGTGCTGGAAACATTCCTCAGAGATTTTTGGTCCATATTTACACGATATATCTGGACTGAGACTGAGAGATGGACTAGGATTGAGAGCTGATGAATTTGGAGGCCATTTGGGTACAGTGAACCCATTGTCATGTTCAAGAAACCAGCTTCAGATGATTTGAGCTTTGTGACATATCACATAGATCTTTACACTGTGGTCATAAAAGGATGGGCATGACCAACAGAAAAATTCAAATAAACCATGGCGCTTAAACAATACTGAAACTCGTATAAAGGGAAGAAAATATCCCCCGCACTGTTACACCACCACCAGTCTTAACTGTTGATATAAGGCATGATGGATCCATGCTTTCATGTTGTTTATGCCACATTCTGACCCTACCATTCGAATGTTGCAGTAGAAATTGAGACGCCTTAGATCAGGCAATGTTTTTTCCAATCATGTACATACCAATTTTGGTGAGCTCATGCGAATTTTAGCCTCAGTGACCTCAGTGAACTGACAGGAGTATCACCTGGTGACCTCCTCTGACCTCTGGCATCAACAAGGCATGTTTCACCCAGCAGGTCTTTTTTGGACCTTTCTCTGTAAACCCTAGAGATGGCTGTGTGTGAAAATCCCAGCAGATCAGCAGTTTCTGAAACACTCAGAACAGTCCGTCTAGCACCAGCAACCATGCCACATTCAAAGTCACTTAAATCACCTTTCTTCCTCATTCAGATGCTCAGTTTCACATGAACTCCAGCAGGCCGTCTTGATCATGTCTTAAATGCATTGAGAATCTGCAGTTTAATTGACTGATTAGATATTTTCGTTAATGTGCAGTTGAACAGGTGCACCTAATGGCCAGTGGCCAGTGAGTGTATAAATTATCCAAAATTATATTATACAGTGAGTACCTTACATAAATATATGGGTAACTGATCGCCGCAGTCACCTCGGCACTAACTTAACATTGCAATTTTTTTGCTATGTTTGCTTCAGTTTCTCTTCTCCCACCCTGACTCTACTGGTTGAAAAATAATCACAGAACCATCTCTGCCATTGTGTCAGGGCCTAAAAGCACTTTCAACAGCATACATGCAGTGTTTTTCTAAGATCTAGTGTCATGTCGTAAGAGGTTGTATGTGTAATAGCCAATTCATAAAAAGCCTACATGCACACTTAACAGTTCACAACAATGTACAAAATGCATTACAGTGTATTTCAACATATTTGTTATTATTATTATTAGTAGTAGTATTATTATAAACATGACTTATTGCAAGCAGCAAAACAATACTTTTTAATGAGGATTCATTCCAAATATGTACAATAGAAGAGGCTACATATGTACAACAGAGAGCCTCAGTATTCCAATATACTTAGCAAGAACATATTTCATGAACCCAAAACATAAAAAGAGTGTATAATAGTTTTTATTTATTCAAGTAATTCTAAGCAAATATGTGAAAGTCAGTCATGAAGGATCTGCTCCAGAATGGTGAGGAGACTCCTTAGTCCATAAATGTAGCCCTCATCTGGACTGTCACTGGGAAACACATGGGTAAAATCAATCATCCTAACCTCCACATCCTCCTCTCTCCCTCCATTATCCCTTCGGCATGAGAATGTCTCCAGGTTATTGTCCTGAATGAGCAGACTACTATTTACCTTCCCATAGCTGCTAGTTTGAGAGGTAAAACTGCAGTTAAGGTCCTGAAAGCTTGAGTTTGCATAGTTAATGAAATTATTCCTCTGGGTCTCAGCTTGTCTATGGTTCAGTGCTGTCTGAGTTTTACTTGACCTGCTTGCTAAGAGAGGAGTGCCCTCATACACAAACAGTAGAGAGCTTGCAAAGAAGTGCAGTTGCTTCTGGCCCTCAAACCAGCACAGAATGTTGCGGATTTTATGGATGCTGAGTGAGATGGCATCTCTCCTTAGCTCCTCTCCATTATGAAAGAATTGAGTCAAGCCTGCAAAGATGAAGAGCCAAAATAAACGATCTTATCATCGGCACAGACCAATATGAAATTTGTATTGGTATATTTACTCAGTTGTGACAAAAAAGGTAAGCAGTACATTTTCAAATGCAGCCAAGCAAAGAATTCATACCAGTTTCAAGTGTCTCCTTTGTCAAACTGCGTCCATAGTACTGGTCGTGACTGATGTAGTTTTTCGGAGATACCTGATACACCTGAGGATAAAACAACAACATTAAACTTGTGAGAGTGTGAAGTGGATGGATATTGTTGGAGTGTTTTACCCACTCATTGGTAATTCTAGTACTGTAAGAAATGGGTTGGGCAGGGTGACTTTGAGGGGTTCAAATTGTGCCTAGATACATAGATATTAGACACTAAAAACAGCACGCTAACAACTAACATTAACTGTACACAGTGCCTATAAAACATCATACCCAGTCAAAATAGTTGCCTTTTGTAACATTACACCAGCAAAATATAAGATAATTTCAAAAATCAGAGAGGCTTTGGGATACAACTGTGTTAAGGCACAAGTTAGAAGAAGGATACAAAACTACTTCAAGAGTAATTATTTCAGGCTGTAAGACATACACCCCTGGTAAAGATGAGTAAAAAGAGTTACCAGAAACATTTGGTAAATTAAATCAAACACTGAAAAAAGTAGAAACATCTAACCTGTAATTGAGGTAAATTTCAACTAATTTCAACAAAAGAATGACGATTTTTTTTTTTTTTAACATAAATATATGTGCCATAGTTATTGGCACCTCTGCATGTACTGTAATACTGTGTACAACAAAACAACACTTACTCTTCTCCTATAACATAAGGTAGGAGAATACAAAGCAGGTAATTTGACACCATTCCTCAATGCAGAATCTCTCTAGAATGTCCAGGGTCCTAGGACTTCTCGTGTGCACTCTCCTCTTTAGCTCACTCCACAGGTTTTCTATGGGGTTTAGATCACTGGACTGAGAAGGCCATTGCAGAAGCTTTCTGTTCAATAAACCATTTTTGTGTTGATCTGGACATATGTTTGGATCATTGTCCTGCTGGAAGATCCAGTGTTGACCCATTTTTGGTTTATTGGCAAATGCAGACAGAATCTTAATTTAAATGTCCTGGTATTTCATGGAACTCGTGATGCCATGTATCATAATGAGGTTCACTGGGCCTCTGGATGAGAAACAGCCCGACAAAACCACAGACACTCCACCATCTTGTAAATAATCTGTTGACACAGGGGTGGAATCTGATGGTAGTTTTAGAGACTTGGTGAATCCATTATGCTACTTTCTAACATCCTCCTCACTGTGTGTGAAGAAAAATGACATGTTGGCCTTTGTTCAAGAATGTTTTTCACAGTTCCAGCTGACTGAAACCTTTTTTATTATTGCCTTACTCTGTGTCATATGTTTAGATTGCCATTCCCTGACATATGAAGGTCAAAAACCCTTTCACTAATTTGAATAACTAAAAGAATAACTAAAAGAATTTGACATCTGTCACCTTACACATACAGTATATATCATATATATATATATATATATATATATATATATATATATCATATATCACATATACCATAGTGAAACAGGAAGTCATTACTGTTTGAAAGTTACAATATACAGTATATACAATAGAAATAGAAAAAGTACTTCAGTTTCTAAGGATTTCTAGGGGTACAAATAACTATGGCACATGTGGTTGTGTTAAACGTAATGAATCCAGGAAGAGGGATTTTTTCAGGCTAAATTTACTAAAATTAAAAATTGGATTTTTCTCAGAGTGTTTAAGATAATCCAACAAAAGTTCTTATAATCCTTTTCACTCATTTTCACCAGGGGTGCCCTGTATGCCTGTATAAGCACTGTACAGTGGTGCTTGAAAGTTTGTGAACATTTTAGAATTTTCTATATTTCTGCATAAATATGACCTAAAACATCATCAGATTTTCACACAAGTTCTAAAAGTAGATAAAGAGAACCCAGTTAAACAAATGAGACACAAATATTATACTTGGTCATTTTGTTTATTGAGGAAAATTACCCAATATTACATATTAGTGAGTGGCAAAAGTATGTGATTAGCTAAGATTAGCTGTTAATTTGAAGGTGAAATTACAGTTTTAGATGTTAGATGTTTAAAATGAGGTGTTTTCAATCATGGGATGACAATCAGGTGTGAGTGGGCACCCTGTTTTATTTAAAGAAGAGGGATCTATCAAAGTCTGCTCTTCATAACAGGTTTGTGGAAGTGTACCATGGCATGAACAAAGGAGATTCTGAGGACCTCAGAAAAAGAGTTGTTGATGCTCATCAGGCTGGAAAAGGTTACAAAACCATCTTTAAAGAGTTTGGACTCCAACAATCCACAGTCAGCACAATTGTGCACTAAAGGAGAAAATTCAAGACTATTGTTACCCTCCCCAAGAGTGGTCGACCAACAAAGGTCACTCCAAGGGCAAGGCGTGTAATAGTTGGCAAGGTCACAAAGGACCCCAGGGTAACTTCTAAGCAACTGAATGCCTCTCTCACATTGGCGAATGTTAACGTTCATGAGTCCACCATCAGAAGAACACTGAACAACACTGGTGTTCATGACAGGGTTGCAAGGAGAAAGTCACTGCTCTCCAAAAAGAACATTGCTTCTTGTCTGCAGTTTACTAAAGATCACATGGACAAGCCAGAAGGCTACTGGAAGAATGTTTTGTGGATCGGATGAAACCAAAATAGAACTTTTTGGTTTAAAAGAAAGTGTTATGTTTGGAGATAGGAAAACACAGCATTCCAGCATAAGAACCAGACATTAACTGTGTCATTAACTGTGCCATGTTTCTATGAAACATGGTGGTGGTAGTATCACGGTTTTGGCCTGTTTTGCTGCATCTGAGCCAGGACGGCTTGCCATCATTGATGGAAAAGTTAATTCTGAATTATATCAGAGAATTCGAAAGGAAAATATCGGGACATCTGTCCATGAACTGAATCTCAAGAGAAGGTGGGTCATGCAGCAAGACAACAACCCTAAGCACACAAGCCGTTCTACCAAAGAATGGTTAAAGAAGAACAAAATTAATGTTTTGGAATGGCCAAGTCAAAGTCCTGACCTTAATCCAATTGAAATGTTATGGAAGCGGACAGTTAATGTGAGGAAAGCCACCAACATTCCAGAGTTGAAGTTGTTCTGTATGGAGGAATGGGCTATAATTCCTCCAAGCCGCTGTGCAGGACTGATCAACAGTTACTGGAAATGTTTAGTTACAGTTATTGCTGCACAGGGTGCTCACCAGATACTGAAAGCAAAGGTTCACATACTTTTGCCACTCACTAATATGTAATATTGGATCATTTTTCTCAATAAATAAATTACCAAGTATAATATTTTTGTCTCATTTGTTTAACTGGGTTATCAGGCAGCTATATATATATATATATATATATACATATATATATATATATATATGTATACACACACACACACACACACACACACACACACACACACACACACACGTGTTATTCTGAAATGAATGCGTGTAAGAGCAGTAGCTAATATTTATATTACTGTAAAGACTGAAACAGATTTCAAGCACAAGCTGCCATTTCACAACTTATTTATGGAAAATTAGCAAATTAGATGCATTACAGATTGTTACTGTACTTGTACAACTATTTTTTTACAATTTTTGTTACAATTTTTTCATTTGCCATATTAATCAACTCTGTTTCTCTTTTCAGAAAGATACTACTACATATACAGTTGGTATATTTAACCATCTTCTAATCTAAATAAAATGTTTACTGTAATTTGCTGTTTTCTTATGTCAACCGTTTATTCATTGTTAGATGATTTTCTTAAAAGGATATAATGTTTTTGTCAGGTGTCATTGAAACTATGGGAAAGACTGACCACTAGTGTCCATACACCAGAAAACATTTTACAGGGAGTTCTACAGGCAGTATCAAAGCTAACTTGTTGACTCTGATTTCACACTTCCTCTCAGAGCACCTTTCTACACATCCAATTCTTAGGCAAATCAAAGACAGGCAAACATCAGACATGTGGCATGATAGTGTCTTAAGAATATCTAATTGGCTTTCCTTGCCAGTTCTATTACTGGGCACTGTCATGCCACATGTGTAGTGCAGTATAGTGCAGTGCAGTGCAGTGGTGCAGTGGATAGTGCTGTCACTTCATAGCTCCAGAGAAAATGTGAGTGGTCACTACTATGTCATGAAAGTTGACCCAACAACACAGTGTGATTTGGATGATCAGGCATTAAGTCTAAAAGAGTAAAAATAGCAATGGTGTACTTTTCTAGCTCTTAAATCTGCCAGTTAAAAAATATGTGTAGGTGAGATGTACTGTATTTCCTGTCTGTTGGTGTGTCATTATTTTCCAACAAATAAATAAAGCTGCACGTAGAATACAAATTCCATACTAATAAAAATATAGAAGTCAAGATAGATAAATACATGTATATAAGTAAAATAGAAATAAGGGATAGTGTTAACTTGGCTTGTGGAAGAGTAGAAAATAGTAGAAAGAGTAGATTACAAAAAACACACACAGTCTCACCTTCATTCCTAAAATTAGGAACCCAATCTCCTCCATTAGAGGATACTTTCTAATCTGCTCTTCCCGTTTCTGTTGTGAGGCTAGCGGGTCGTAGCTCTTTCTTCCGATCTTCACGTCCATGATGCAGGGATGTGTAAACCTCCTGGTCACATCCTCGAGCTTCAGATACATCTCTAAGAAAGAAAATAAACGTACAGAGCAAGTGTTTTTACTTTCAGTACAAAGACCAATTAAATTTTATGTGGCAAGCCAAAATATGGAATTATGTTTTATGATGGGTAGCATGGTGACTCGGTGGGTAGCACTGTCACCTCCCAGCTAGAAGGTCCTGGATTCAATGCCCAGATGGAGAGGTCTGGATCTTTATGTGTGGTGCCTGCATGGTCCTCTCCTGTCTGTGTGTGTTTATTCTGAGTACTCCGGTTTCCTTTCGTAGTCCAAATACATGCATGTTAGGTTAATTAGTGTCTTCAAAGTGCCCCTAGTGTGTTTATGAGTGTGTGACTGTATGTGCCCTACAATGGATTGGCACCCTGTCTAGCGTTGTTCCTGCATTGTGCCCTATGCCACCAGCTAGACACTGGATCTCACCGCGACTCTGTTCAGGATCAAGTGGATAACAAAGTGATAGAGTGAGTGTTTTATGCTTAATTAGTGAACAGAGTTTTTGAGAAAGTGACCCAGCAACCATGCAAAAAAACTCTGACTTAAACATTGCAATAATTTCCATATTTCATTTAATTTGGTCCTTTGGCTGCAGTAACTCTGCTGGCAGACTCTGATAAGAGTTTGTAAGTTAGTACTTTGCACTCGTGAATAGTCATTAACATACCAGACCTCAATACAGTCGACTGATTAGAGTCTCTACAAGAAAGTGTTTTATTATGTTTGCAGTTACTGGGATGGTCACAGTTGGTGTAAGGTCCAAAGTTCCAAAGTAGGCAAGTTATTCTTTAACAAGTTTGCTGAAGAGCTTAGGAATGGAGACCTCAAAGTTGCAAAAATAGATTTGCAAACCCTTCGGAAATATGCACTTCAACTACAGTTATACGTTAGATTATTTACATTATTATATATATACACACACACACACACACACACACACACACACACACACACACACACACGTTCTCACATCTAACGATGCATATCAGAGCAAAAACCAAGCCATGTGGAGGAAAGAACTACATATAGAGTTCAGAGACAGAATTGTGTGGACGCACAGATCCGGAGAAGGCTACCAAAAACAATTCTGCTGCACTGAAAGTTCCCAAGAGCACAGTGGCCTCCATAATTCTTAAATGAAAGAAGCTTGGAACAACCAGGACTCTTCCTAGAGCTGACCGCACCTTCAAACTAAGTAATCGGGGTGGGGGGCTTGTAAGAGAGGTGACCAAGAACCCAATGGTCACTCTAGCTGAGCTCCAAAGATCCTGTGTGCAGATGGGAGAAACTTCCAGAAGGTCAGCCATCACTGCAGCACTCCATCAATCTGGGCTTTATGACTGAGTGGCCAGACAGAGGTCTCTCCTCAGTAACTGACACTTGACACAGCTCCAGGTGAGCTTTGAGATGTCTTTTACTGAAGAAAGGCGAACCTGGGTCCCTGTGGTGTTGGGCTAGCATCACTGACCAAGCGACCACTGGCTACTATCAATGGCTCCTGGTCTTTTCAGACAGGATGTCAACTATAAAACAAACACATTCACTAAGAAGCGCCAATTTAAATGATTAACAAATAAACCCATCATTTAATGATGAACCTCTCTATCGAGTCTGTCAGTCATTTGTCACATGAATTTGCTTTCAATAAAATGACTGACAAGCATAAACAAATAAGTGAGACTAATAATATGCCAGCTGGTTTATGTAGTCTATTTTATTTCACAGTGTTAGAGCCTTGCATTCTTGTCACTGATCTTGTCACTTGTCACTAATCAGTGTGAAATAATATAATTTATTTGTATAAATGAACAGATTAGTACTGGACAGTATTTGGTATATGGTCTCACCATTTGGCTTTTCTGTTGATGTCCATGTGCCATAATATTTCGGTAGATGTTGCTGTAGGACCAGTAGCTGTGGGTCTCTGCAATCTTGAGAGAACACCTAAAACAACATAGGTAAGAAAAAAAACAGGTTGGTAAAATTTTATACTGTAGGGTACTGTAAGCTGACTTCACACACAGGTAATTTTACTTCATCAAAACAACAACTATAAGAACAATATCCATTATTTGACACCCTGCACTCAATATTCAAACTCAGGATACAGAATATTAAAATTTAGCAAATCACCACAAGCCACATGATTGCTGATCCACCTTTAAACGTGTCAAGAGGTCCTTGTTTGTTTGTTTTTACAGAGGAGTGTGATACCTGTGTGTAGAAGTGCATTTCACATGGACCTCTAGGATGAGGCTGCAGCTGTTTTAGCACTGTGCCATCAGAGTCCTGTAGGATACCTGAGAAATTACAAAGTAGCATCAAACTAAGAAACATCACTAAACAACATGATTACTGGTAATATGAGAAGCTGAGTGATGGAAAAGTACAGTGACTAGCCTTATGAAATACATAACAAGTACTAAACAATTCATTTGTTTTCAAATGTTAATTAAACCCCATAAACATCATATAACCTCCCATAGGTTAACAAAAAAAGAATACTAAATCTTCGGTTCGGTTCAGTTTCCTGTAGTTATAAAATGTGTTGTTTTCCAGCGTAAAACACCCTATTACAGACATATGCATTGTCAAAATCATGTTGTATTTTATATAGGTTTACCTTAGCTGTCACTCCCTGATAAAACTTCGCTGGTTCCATTGCTTTCAGCATTTAGTAATATAGTTTAATCTCTGTAACCAAACTCACAGATGTCATAGCTTTCTTGACACCAGTACTGACACCTTTTTTTAATTTATTTATTTTTTTCTTGTATTGTGGCTAATGAATGACTGCTGAATAGATCTTTTCAAGGCAATTACTTGAACATACTTTGTTTGAACTGCTTGTGCTTAAATAATAATTTAAGTATAGTTTTATATCTAAATGAACTATCTAACCCATGAATGCACTGTACTTTTTTGGTGAATACCTGTAGAATCATCTACCCTACCACCCAAATCTGGCAACCCTGCCATCAATATCCAATTCTCTGTATCAGATGGCAAATAAGGCAGATGCATTTTGCTTTTTGTTTCCATAGTTTGTTTAATGTTTACAGAGCCCTCCTACTTTGGCTTTGGGGACTAGCACCTGATGAGGCAGGCAGTAGAGTTTTTATTTATTTATTTTTTCCACTGTTAGATCCACCTGCAGTTTCCACCTGCAGATGCCTGGCTTGTTACAACTGAGCCACGGGCTGAACACAGCCTACTTGTCCCTTTAATAACCAAATACCTAATAAAATGCATATAAAGAGCTTAATACTGGCGTTTACACTATTTCACAATTACAAAGATTTCCCTATGACCAAAATTGTTCAAATAAGTCCCAAATGCTGTGACCACAAAGAGTTTTAAGCTCTAAAACTCAGCTACAGTTGGGAGGCGTCCAACTACCCCTAGCGCCATCACCTTTCCTTTTTGGCTACCATAAACATTGCATCACACATGCTTGTGTTTAGGAAATACCACTTGTTTGAATCTTCAGAATGGCATTGTGTACTTTGTGTAGTAGGATTGTCATATTGTAAAACATAAATTTGTGAAATAAATAAATAAATAAGCCTACAGCTGTGAGAATAAAGAGATACCAGAATCTCTTTATGGTATCTTTATGCCATTATGGTATCGTGAGTTATTATAACGCATTACAGGATGTAACTGATTTTTGTTTGTTTGTTTCCTCCATAAATGCTTTCAAATATTTTCATTTTAAAACATATATGAAGCACATACATCGTCTGTCTAGTAGAGATATTTTTTGTCTACAACTGGCTGTAAGTATGGTTACTTAATACATTTTAATAAACATGATTATTGCACTGCTGTGAACTGACCGACTTTATCGATGCCGTACTTGTGTCCAGCCACCTGATGAGAGAGCGGCTCTGCTCTCCTGCTCCTCCATTCTGCTTCACCTTCATGTTTCGGTCGATCCACAGGTACAGAGGAACAGATCACCCGATCCGCTGCAGCCATGCTATCATATTCCAGTCCTTTTATTCAGCTTTCAAGTTCATATCAGCAGCTGCCACACGCTTCGCTGACCCAACACCTGATGCCTACAACTTGTCCTGAACGACTTCGGCAACGCCAACTGCCACATCCCACTTCCGCGGAATCATCGTAACCAGCTCCACAACTATCCATGAACTATGGACCGTGCAACGAACTGTCAGTCACAGTAAAATCATTTGATTATTATATTATTATATACTACTTCGAACAGTCATTTGACGAAAACCCAGGTAAGTTGTTGTGTCATAGCCTACTATATGGCGCACACATATATATATATATATATATATATATATATATATATATATATAGTATGACACAACAACTTACCTGGGTTTTCGTTAGATGGTGTAGCTATTGCTTGTTAATGCTGCCATGAGAAAATGTCTGCCAAGGAGCATACAAAGCGCTTCAAAAAGATCTGGATAATAGCACTGACAGTGCTTGCTTAAATGGAGAACTAAGACATGGGTATCGGACAGCCAGGGGAAGGTAATTCCACCAACTACGTGACATTACAAAAAATAATCTGTAAGTGGTGGTTCCATTGAAGCCATGCTCGAGTCTCAAAGGATTCAAGATACAGTTGTTTAGCGCTACACTGAAACTCTTGAACTTACTGTATAATGGAAGGGGCGCTCCTAGTGTCAGGAACGAGGCATAAAAACCTGTTTCAAATTTAATATACGAATCAAAAAGACTCTCAGTGGCGCCCCCTGATACAACTAAAAGTTGGACAACATGCTGTTTAGTCAGATCCAGAATCAGTGTTTCCCACAACAATACAGCTAGCTACAAGGCAAATATTTTAACTGATAATTATAATTACTGACTTTTATAAGAGCGCACAAGCACTATGTTAAACGGTATAAATGAACCAAACAAGTGCACAGAATCAAAAACACCTTGGGAAAATGACAGCACCAGAGTTAAAGGTGTGCTTGCGTTTCAGTCTCATGTCCGCCTCAGTCTCTGCACGCTTATCAGTTCCTTATTCGCTTCCGATATACCTGCTCACGTCATAAACATACTAGGAAATGTGTTGTGCTCTCACATAAAAATAAATCAATGTACTTATCATAGCCATCTTGAAAACAAAAAAAAAGAAAGAAAATCAATGTGGTGGTCACTGTTGATACTGTGGCAGACTGCCACAAATAAGTGCACAGAAAATATATGTGGCACTTTTATTAAAGATGGGTAAAAATGGTTATAATGATTAGAAACATGTGGTTAAATAATTTTACAATCTTATACTGAAAGCAAACCACCCATTCATTAACATAGGGAATATTGCCGGGGAAAAAAATATGAACATACATCATTATTGAGGCGGCGAATATGAAAACCATGCTCCCAAATACCCATATCCATTGACAATAATTAAGATGACTAAACAATCAGAACAATAATGAATGTCTGGAATGGTTTCCTGCCTTGTTTGTAAATTACAAACTGTGTAATACATTGATTAGTTAAATATTATAAATTTATACCATTTATTGCCAGATATTTACCAAGGAGCATGTTATCCATACACTGTGCTAAGTGATTTTACAATCTGGGGACACCTTTTAATGGCAAATGAACAAAGTGTAATTAATATCTAACTATTATAGAAGATGAAAAATGTGTACATTTAAAAAATGTGCTGGACATGGGGAAGGTTGTGTTGACAAATTACAGAACACTACATTAAGTACAAGACCTATGTAAGAATAACTGCATCACTGACATGATCTAGACTAACAAAAATTATTGCCTAAATAAGGTAGTACCACAAAGCACATAAATTATCTACATTCTGAATTTACCATTCACAGGCATTTGGACGATCTCCGAAAACATCATAAAAACACATCAGTTAAGGAAAAACAAATGATAGTCAGTGAATTTATTCAAATCCCATACACCTTGCACAACCATTCCACAGAGTGTGTGTATATGTATACACACACATACACACACATACATATACATACATACATACATACGAGGCAGAGCATATCCCCTAGGCTAATAACCATTAATCCTCATAACAATCAAAATACAATGATACCACGATCAGATTTTGGAAATCTTTTTTCATAGCTCAGATTCTGTCAGTGCTGTCAGTGAAGCCCATATAACACTTTCATTTGACCTAAAGAGGATTCAAAGTCCATGTTACTTGGATGAACCTGCTTGTTGACATTTGATTTTTAGTTGGAGTTAACTAATAACTAACATAAATCAAGACCAGTATCAAACCACATACAATTTGTTTCATTTCTAATAAGATTTGATCTGACTGTGATTTGTTTAAATGTACAATACTATACACCTTCACCGGTAAGCGTTTTTCTCCACAACATTTAACCACAACATGTAAAGAAATTCATGTAGTTCATGTGCACAGACATTCATGTACACAAAGATGTATACGAAATGCAATTGTCAGCAAAAAAAAAAAAAACACCTACTCAAAAAAAAAACCCACACTGGGGAACAAGTAAGCCATGTACTAGACACAGTCAGCTATGGCAAGAGAATTTAAAATCATATGACCAGCTTAGCCACCTGTAAGGCAAATATAAACTAATCTCTCTCACTACTTCAGTGTAATTACTGCGAATCCAAAAGCAGCTACCCTGAATATATGAACTTTCCCACTCAGGCATCCTTCTTCTTTAGGATCAGGGGGCCCACATTGTCCCCTGTCTCCTGATTGTGTTTTGCATGGGAACCATCACAGTATGGAAACTGAAACAAGCAACACAAACAAGTTAGACATTTAATTACGGCTCCTGGTATTTTAGCATACATTCAAACTCTGGCCTTGAAAGTGTTCAAGCAAGGTTGGCATCTAAAATAATATAACAGCACATTATACATTATCATTACACATTTACTAAGTACAATTTTATGCCAGTAATAAATTCTGCCATTCGCCATAGTCTGACAATTACTATACATGAAATTGTGATTGAGAATTAATAGGTGTTTTATTTCACTTATAGTTTTTTCAAAATTTTTTTAAACCCGCTTATCCTGGTCACTGTCACATGGCTCTAGAACCTTTCCTGGAATTTACAGGGATGGATGGATAGGAGTCATGGTTGCAGTGCTGGGGGATAATCCCTTAAGTTGGCTCCCCTCCTTCAGAGACAGCCAAATGTGCCTTTGTGCTACATGATCTGGCCAGAAGGCAACTCAAACCCAGGTCTTTGTGGTTGTGGGCTATTAGTTGAGCCTATTAGTTGACTTTACGTCACATTTAAACACAGTTTGAATGCAATAATTCGGATACACAGAATGTGAATGTAAATTATCATATTAAATAATTACTAACAGAGATGCATTTTTGGTTGTCAATCCAGATTTAATGCCACAAGTATCAAATACTAAGCAAACACCACTAACACAAAAACCACTGAACAACCGACATTCATTCATCATCTTATCCGCATAATTCAAATCAGGGTCGCGAGAAAGCCAGTGCCTAACCGGTAGCACAGGGGTATCACAGGGCACATACACTCACGCACTCATACACACACTTACACATTAAGGGCACTTTGTAAACACCAATTAACCTAAACACATGTCTTTGGAATGTGAGTGGAAACCGGAGTACACGGAGAAAACCCACACAGACATGGGGAGAACACGCAGGAACACAGGCAAAGCCCAGGGTCGGGATCGAACCCGGGGATCTCGGAGCTGTGCAGTGACAGTGCTAACCACTGCACCACCGTGCCCCCCCCTGAACAATCAACATTAAATATGTAATTGACATATAATGCTTCAGTAGATGGAACATAAAAATATGGTAACAAAACCCACAATCAACAATAAGTGTGAAAATTGTCAGAGGATGAATTGGATAGGGTTTAATAAGCGGAAGCAATTCCTGTAGATCATTTAATTATATTTGTGTAAGCATACCAAGATGGTGTGCCAATCATCAAAGCTAGAGGAGGAACCCACTAAATACTTATAAACCACTGATACCCAATGCAGTTTGTGCTTTCTGTGTAAAATGGCTTTTTAAGCGATACCTTTTCACTGCCGCTGTATTTACGATGCTACACATTGTGTATTGTAAAAATGTCTGTAGGTATGAAGATATCTTTATCTTAGAATTTTAACTTTTTAAATTGTAATATCGTTCATATTCATGGAATCTTCAACACAAACTTAGAAAACTGACAATGTACATAAGACAGTGATGTTCTTGTCTTTATGGGATGAGTTCTGAATTACCATGAACTAGTAGACTCAACACGACTAAATTATTATAATGCAGACTCGTTTAATAGCAGGATTTTGTCAGCAGTGTCAGAGATATGAATATTACCTTTTTGGATCTCCAGCATCTACAGTATACAGCTTTATCCCCAAGGTCCTCAATATCAAATGCATGTACTACTTTGGGATTATCCTTCTGCAGGTCCAGATTCACTTTTGGCTTCACGCATTTGCCGTTGGAGAAAAATAGCTTGTGGATCATGAAGCCGATAGCCATAGCTCCAGCAGTGACGGACAGGGCCGTTATTAGTTCACCTGTTAAAATAGCACAGCTTGTTTCAGTTGTCTCCAGTATGTAATAGTTAGTAACATAAAAACAATCGTAGAGATGAATGTCACAAGGTACATTGTGTTTATTATGCCAAGTTATGCAGTTGGATTGTTTGGACTGAATAAAATATAACTTTTTGGATTCTACACAACAGACACTGTGGAAACAACAGTTTTTACAAAATATTAAAAAAGAATATTGGCATGTGTAGTGGAAAAACTAACAAGCCTGAATAACCAACTCAAAAGCAACCAACCACAGATTACACTGAAAGCCAGATAGTACAGGGACCTCATGTGGATTCAGTGGAGAAAGAGACATTACAAATAAAAAGTATTGGGAAGACAATATCTTTCCAACACCACAATTCCTCTGACATGTTTTGCTTGCTGTGTTCAGTAGATAGAAGCTCTGGTCATCACCTACAATTTTAAACCTATTTACCAATTTAATAATGTGATCCTAATAATTTATTTTCTTTGCACCATCTTTTTTTGTTTTGAATTTTATACAGACAAGAAATGCACATTACTTTGCATTGTTTACACTTAATTATCATTATTCCCACTGCAATAAAACAAATAAAATAATCTGCAAACTTTAGATCCTAGTAGTTTTATTGTGTGGTACTGCACGAGATGAAACAACTTTAGTTTATACAGCATAAATACTCCCCGGACGAAACAATTTAGTCACCTTGCATGTTTAAAATGGTAGTAAATTCAGGCTCCTGCAGATGGCTTTGCACGAGGCTGCACGTGCTATAAATACCTGCGGGGTGTGTAACAGGATTCATAGACTGCGAAGAATTGGTACAGTGGAGTGAACGTCTTGTTCGATGTGTGAAACATGGGTCACAAAGCAGATGTTAATGATTGGCAAAAAGGAGTGATTGTATTTGGTCATGCAAAGGCCATAGTGTGAAGGAACATTCAATAGCAGTCAAACATCTAGACGGGCCCGCAAAATCCCCAGATGTGAATCTGTGGCACTACCTGGAATAATGAGCAAGATGCCATGGAAGGCATCCATGGAATCTGGATGAACTGCCCAATTCTTTGATGCAAGAGTGTTGATGCAACATTGATGTCGCCTACATCGAGAAACTTGTCCACTCCATGCCAAATCGAATTGCAGCTGTTATTTGTGCTGGTGGAGATATTACAGTATTATGTACGATTCAGTTATTGGTGGCAGTGCTATGATCTGGGGTTGCTGCAGTTGGTCAGGTCCAGGTTCAACAACATTATGTCTCCAAAAAATGAGGTCAGCTGACTACCTGAATATACTGAATGATCAGGTTATTCCAAACAATGGATTTTTTTCCTCCCTGATAGCACAGACATATTCAAGATGTCACTGCCAGGATTCATCGGGCTCAAATTCTGAAAGAGTGGTTCAGGGAGCATGAGACATCATTTTCACACATGGATTGGCCACCAAGAGTCCAGACCTGAACCCCATTAAGAATCTTTGGGATGTGCTGGAGAAGACTTTGCGCAGTGGTCCAAATCTTCATCATCAATACAAGATCTTGGGGAAAAATTAATGCAACTCTGGACAGGAATATTGTTGTAACATTGCAGAAGCTTGTGAAAACGATGCCACAGTGAGTGCGTGCTGTAATCAAAGCTAAAGGCGGTCCAATGAAATACTAGTGTCTGACCTTTTTTTAGCCAGGCACTGTATCTGAACTACTTATACCAATGGCAAACACTAACCTCTTGTACATTTTATGAAATACAAACGTAAGGTCGCAGTACCACATACTGTACAGCCGAAGCCCGATATCTGAATGTACATTGGTACCTTGGTTCTCATCATTAATTCGTTCCAGAAGGCCTGTCAAGAACCAAAAACAATGAGTACCTAGCAAAAAAATTTTCCCATAAAGAATAATGTAAATTGAACTAATCCATTTCAGACCCCCCAGAAAACATAAGGCATTATGCCTTATGGGGGTCTGAAACGAATGAATTGGGATATGTTCCGAAAAATACATATGTTAAATGTATCATGAACTGAGGAGTTTAATGAGTTTTAGAGCGATCTATACTGCATCACAGCTGAGTAAGCAATGATAAAACAGTTAATGTTAAAAAAAAACTTACATTAACCTACAGTTGGCCAAAATTATTTTATTGTATTTACTTTATAATAGTGTTTAAAAATCTCATGTAATTTTGTGAGTAATGGATTAAAACTGAAAAGTAAAAACACACTATTGGTGAACTTGGGTTAGCATAGCTGCTAAGCTAACTGCAGTGTTTCCTTTCGTTCGGATGTCATTACTAACCTTTTTAGGACCCATGGTTACTTATTTGCACTAACAATACAGTACTGTAGATGTAAAAATAAAGAAAAACACAATAAACACAGCACAGTAAGGGCTGAGCAACACACAGCAAGGGCTATTGTGAATCTGAATCACTGTGTACTGAATTGTGAATCGGGTTTTTTTTTCTGAAGCGAGTTGTGGATCTCATTTTCAAAACCCCACCTATTTTCAATAATGTCAGCAAAATATTATTATATGCATATCGGACAGGACTTTGCCTTTCTCACTTGTACTACCATGAGCCAATGCACACTTTCTCTTTGCATGTGTCCTGTATCTGGATTGGGTCTGACAAAGCACAGGCATTTACACTTTAGAGTCAAACGTATCTCCAGTCAGCCAGAGAGCAATCCGACTGCTGTAACCCGAGTAATATGTAAATAAGCTTATAACAGTGGACCAACCTCTTCCCGTGCCATTTAAAGATTTTATTTGCAAAAGACAGATGCATTGTAGCATGGTCTTTTTAATTACCTTAAATCAAGGGGTGGCCGCAAATTAGGGACTTCTGATGTATACAGCTGTTAACAATGTTTAAAACATCAGTGACTCTCACTGTGGCCGTAGCAAGTACTGCTATGGTGCATAGAAATCAATTTGAGCAGAGGACTATGTGAAGACTGGCGGTAGCCAGGATTTACATTTACAGTTATTTTGGACAGTGATACCTATTCAAACTGCTAATAAAAACGTTTAGTGCTACCCAGATATGCATGTTCAACATGATTGTTTGGCTGGACATGGAGGAAGGCTGTCAGATCATATGTGCTATATAAAACTACAGTAAAGGGTTTCGTTATGGTAGTCAGATATATCTTGGAAACATGGGATTTGTTTAATATTAGTAATATAGTAATATAATAGTAGTATTATATAATGTAGTAATATAATACCACCATGCGTCTCAGATACCTCCTTCACATGGATATTTAAGTGAAGTATCCCTATACAATCTTGATATGCAAATCACATGAAACTACCAAGTGTAAAGGGTGGGCGTTAATTCCCTGTGCTTTCTGTCTACCATACGTTATAATGGGAATACATAAAATAACTCTAATGTACTTCAGGCCACATAAACTGCAAATTACATAACCAAACAAACTGGATTCCTGAGGGTGTATTCAGCACTGTATGGCTTCCTGATTTTACTGCCAGCACACAACACACAAAGTCAGCAAGCCAATATAGCGTTTATGTTCAATTTGACTGGTCGAAATTGATCAAACAATGGCTTGACATGCAGGCAAAGCTTTTTCGAGGTTCAGCTGAAGCTGCTAACTGTAGCTGCTGACTGTAGCTGCCACAGCGTGCCAAATCAGTTCACATCGTGACCTTAAGCTCCTTATGACGAGTGCTGAAATACACTTGACCAAAGGTAAGGTTAAGTAATCTGTCCAAACCCGAACTAGCATGCCATTAAACATTCCTGTAAATTATGCAGAGTGTGATAAGTTCAGAGTGATAAGTGCAACATTAGTGTTCTGATAACGCATACTGGAGCTTTCAAGAGCTCAAGGCTACCTATCCTAGCTAGCTACCTAGCAAGATCAAGTAATGCAGATTGCTACACATACATTTCTAGACAGCCACTGACATACACACAAATTTTACATAAACAAACATTGTTTAAACATCACCTTTAGATACAGTACTTGAACTACTCATGGTTGTGTCGAGCAATGAAGCGACCGAGTTGACTCTGTAACAAACGTCTGCTTCCCTGATGATCTTCGAACACGAGCCGATCCCTAAAAGAGCCGAGCCACCTATTCCAGGCAGTGGGAAATGAGAGTCGACTCCATAGTTTTTAGAGTCGTTCAAGTTCGCCAACTGTACTTTCTGACGCATGCACAAAGGTGTAGTTTGTTAGTATTTAATAAAAAAAAAAACAGAAAACGTGTACAATTAAAAAATTATATAAACCTTCATAATTGCTTTTGTTGTCGCTGTCCCTAGAAGCTGTTGAACAAAACAGCCTGTCTCCCACAGTCTCACTGGGGTAACGTTCAAAAAATAGTGTGAACATATTCATAATGTGTGTTGTGTCTCTTCAACAATAATTAATGTTTCAGTGTTTATTTCCCGTCTTAAAATTCAATTTTTGGAATAGAAAAATGAATCGATTCATTTTATTAAATGAATTGAGTAGACACGCCAAATGAGCCATATATTTCTGGTCGTTTATGTTGTGTTATGTATCGCGAAAGCATGGTAAATCCAAGCTTCTGAAGTGATATATAAAGCCAAGTTTCTGTTATGTTTTATATGCAAAACGAGGCGGTTTGAATTTATACAAGCATTTCAAAGGAATATTAATATACTTGAATAATCTCCTGCATTTTAAAACAAAAAAAATACATTTGAATTTAGACACAAACTATCTCCGAACAAAACATTCAAGAAATTTGTATGAATCTAGCCTAAAACATTTGGAAACAACATTGACCAGAAAGGACTTTTATTTTGATTTGTTTTTCACATGTAACGCTAACACCGGTGTAGCAGCCTATGCTACCCGAAGGGGATCCAAATAAAAACCATTAGAAATATGAATCTGAAGTCAACACTTTGATCGAGAAGTTGTCGAAGGGTATGATTTGTGAGTATTGAAATCGCTCATGTCAACGATCTCGAGCTTAAAAGATCCAGTACTCAGAGTAATATAAAGCTAAATTCTTTGCTGATGATCCCATTCACACATTTGAAGTTTAATCATGGCTTTTAGGGACTCCAAACTCCAGTCCTGAAGCTTCTCTGCCGTGTAGAGATTGTTTTTCTTACTGACACCTGATTGATCTGATCAGCCAATGTTAAGATAGAGCAAGTATTAGGGGACTAAAACAAACTTTAAATTATAACATATAGTCCTCATGACTGGAGATGAGAATCAGCGATGTCATGCAATATTGACCATGCTTATAACATCAATTCATCCAGGTTTGCTTCCTAGTTAAAGGCTTTTATTGAGCTGCTGTACCGTCTTTACAGTTACATTTTCGTCTGTCCTTCAAGGAATGAAAGTTGAAGGATATGAGTGGAAGGAGGAGAGCAAAACCCAATCGTGGTGGAGGGCGCTTTAATAAGCCCAGAGGAGGAGGAGGAGGAGGAGGTGGAGGTGGAGGTGGAGGTGGGAGAAAAGTCCACAGTGGCTGGGACGATGATGAAGATTTCAGCCTAGATCTTGGTCCAAGTCACTCCACTAAACCTGCACCAAGTAAAGGTAGAGGACAGGGGTCTTTTACATGTAAAGGCTATGAGAGCAGAAGAGGCAGGGGACGGGGCAGCTCTCAAAGTTTCACGAGGCCTGGAAGTAGTGGCAGATATGGCCCAAGACAAGGAGAGGAACGGCAAGATCAGGGTCGAACCGAACGGGCCAAACTACCTCTACAGAAGATCCATATGACATCTGAAAACCGATTACAAGTGAAGGAACTGCTGAGAGAACTTCAGAGTCAGGAGTTCAACACCCCAAACAGGTTAGTGGTTATATAGTAAGGTAAAGCTTTGAGGCAGTGCTTTATAAATGTGTCAGTCTTTGACATCATACACAGTGGGGGCCAAAAGTCGGAGATCTCTAGTGAAAATGCTTGTGTTTTGTGAAATAATTATTGTACAAATTTCTGTTGGCTAATATTTGGTATTTCAAATAAATTCAACCTTCATGTCGAACCATTTTCCCTTGACCTCAGACTGTTCTGGTAGTCGAATTGTTATCGTTCTGTAGATGTGTTAATCTCATCGTCAGTCTTTTAGTTGGCATAAGCATACGCGATTGACACGCTGATGCGCTATTTTGAACAATCAGAACTTGCAACGCCGAATGATGTACAGCCCCTGTCTGTTATTCATGACAGACTAGACTTCATGCGCTTTGAGTCACAGAAACAATCGCTAATCACAGACTATTTTGCAAATTTGCGTAAATGAATAGAAACTGTACATGTACGTACATGTTTATGTACGTACAGGCAGGCTGCTCAGTGAAACACAATATGTCAGCATCAGGTATGTATCACTTTGATTAATTTTTTGTTACTTTATTAAGTCGCCAAATTCACCTCTCACCAGAATAGCCATGAAACAGACGTGGGCAAGATAACGAATTTGGACTGTAATTTGCTGCCAAGCCAAATACCAATTAGACAATTGCCAAGTTTTATTTTAGGACCTGAAACACTACTGTGGACTCTCGAAAATTAAAGGTGTCAATTTCATCATTCATTCTATCCATTCAGCCACGTCCGACCCTTGGATACTCCGTAGACCAGTCTTATACTGATTCACAGAGTTTCACAGTGATGGTTTTTACAGAGTAAAATTGGTTAACCTAACACCCATGTCTTTGGAATGTGGGAGGAAACCCCCCGAGGAAACCCAGACAGAGAAGGGGAGGACATGCAGACTCCACACAGGCGGAGCCCAGAGTCAAGATCGAACCGAGGAGCTGTGAGGCGACAGTGCTGAAGGTGTCAATTGAAATGCACTTCTTTCAATTAATTGTCAGTTTACACGTCTGAATATTTTTTTTTCTTTTGCTTTTTGTGAGATATTTTAGGGGACACTTGCTGTGGTTCCTCAGGCCAGACTGAATGCTACTGAATGTTTGATTTCCTCTGCCTTCAAGGCTCCATAAATGGTCAATAGGGATTAGTTCAGGTGCATGTGGAGGAAAGTTCATAACAGTCAATACTGTTTGATCTGCTTTGCTCTTCAAGTAGATAGTTGTTGCAATGCTTTGAGGTAGGGTTTGGGGCAATTTGCTGCGGCGCTGTGAACGCTTCTCCACAAAAGGGCCAAATGAACATTTTTACTAGTGCTCTCAAACTTTTGGTCACCACTGTATGTTTATTCGGTTACACAAATGATTCATTTTATTTTCTTAGTGGTTCAGACTATGAGGGCGAGGAAGAGGACGAGGAGGAGGAGTATGATGAGCTGGATAATCGTGAGGAAGGTCAGTTCTGGGTCACTCATGACGATGGAGTGGAGTGTGCGGAGGAGAGTGTATATGAAGACGACAATGAGGAAGAAAGACCTCCTAAACCAGAGCCTGTAGTTTCCCTGTTTGCTTTGGGCACACTCTGCAGGTACTGCTGTACATTTCTATGGTCTTGAGTCAATATTTCATTGTATTTTATAGTTCTTTTAAATTGACCTGCTGTATACAGTAATGTTCCAATGGAAAAAATAATAACTTTTACAGTCTCACCCCAAATTCTTTTCCTTTTAATATAAAGTTAGTAAACAGAAATTATTGCAGAACAGTACCTTTACTGGTGGCTCAGTCACCACAGAAATGTGTCAAATGAATACAAGAAATTAAAGTGCAAGTTCCTGCAGGCACAGGTGTGGTGACACACTACATAGTGGTTTGTTTTGTTTTGTTTTGTTTGTTTGTGTTTTTTTTTTGTTTTTTTCTGAACATATCAAGGATATTGTCAGTGTTTAAAGAACACTGCCCAACTGCACGTTTTGTCATAAAGAGTGTGACTAGTCCTGTTTAATTGGATGAACTGCAGTACATAAAAAAAAACTGACTTTACTTAGTATGGGATAATATTTGAATAGTAGTTTTAGGAATCTGTGGACTGTGGTAGCCTAGCGGTTAAGGTACTGGACTGAACCGGAAGGTCCAGGGTTCAAATCCCACCTCTGCCAAACTGCCACTGTTGGGTCCTTGAGCAAGACCCTTAACCCACAATTGCTTGGATTGTAAGACTGTACCAATTGTAAGTCGCTCTGGATAAGGGCGTCTGCTAAATAATGTAAATGTAAATGTTGCTACTGATGCATTTTGTCTGTGATCACATGTATCGTGACAGTGTCTTTAGATATTGTCATATAATATTTTTGCAATTGTATACCATTGTCGTCTTACATTTTTTAAAACTGAAAATAGTAGTACAAATCACATTTGTGTTAGCTTTTTGAACATTCTTGACGTAAGTAGTCTTCTGTTAGTCATATCAAATTACATTTTGCAACAGAAAATGTTTTTTTACTGGTGATAGAGCTTATGATATGGAACAGGTTCAGTGTGTGAGGCCTGAGAAATAAGTTTCTTTCCATATACTGTATCTCACTGGCACTCTTACATACACCATCATTAATGTCAAATAAGGGACGTAGTCTATACTGATCTATACAGACACAGTCAAGCTACATGCTTATGTTGTCTCAGTTATAAAATGATTTTGTTTGCATGTCATCGGGATAAATATTTCTGATTTCTTGTCTTAGGTATGGCTTTGACCGTGAGCGTAGCAGGCGAGCCCTGGAAGCAGGAGAGGGCAGTGGGCAAGGTGAAGTTGGAGCAACACTGGAGCACCTTCTTTCCCAGATGTTCACTGAGAATTTCGACTCGGCTGCTCTTGACATTCAGATGCCTGACCCTCCATCATATGAGGAATGTATCGCCTTGCGTCAGGAGGAAGCTGTTGCTTTAACCGCCATCTATGGAGAGCGCTTCTGTGAGCGAATCAGCAACCACGTCTGGACCATAAAGTTGGATCTGTTGTGGATGGCTGATGGACGTAACAGGACCTTGGAGACAACTACAAATGGACTGCATCCAAGTTCTTCATCCACTCAGCTGTGTAAATTCTACCTGAAGGGCTCAGGATGCAAGTTTGGAAGCCACTGCAAATTTAAACACCAAAGACAAACCAAGTCCAGCCATTTCAACGACCCCTCGGCTCCCAGCCAGCCTGGTTTTAGCAGTACTGATCCGTCTGTTTACCAGCTGGAAATACGTTTTCCACAAGGAAACCGCTACCCATTCCAGCCACCATTAACTGCCTTTAGTACCACTGATGATGCAATCTCAGGAGCAGGACGCCTTCATGTGACAGAATACCTCTTTAGTCAGTCACTTTCAGCTGCACAATATGGTGAGCCAGTGGTCTACACCCTCATCTCCTGCCTTGAGGAAGATGGACCAGTCAGAGAGCTCCTTTCATCTTCTCATCACAAATACAGTGCTCCACCTCCTGTGTTGGCCCCACCCACTTTGACTGCAACAAGGAGCCGGAGCACAAAAAGTACTACAGCCAGCAGCTCATCAAGCATCACATCCCAAGCGATTACATCCCATTCAGCAAATCCTGTACACAGAGCTAACCTCTCGGCCAAGCATGCATCAGGTAAATTGTCTTATTTCATCTGGTCTTATAAGCTTAGGTAAAAAAAGGGGGGGTGTGGGGGGGATTCTTTCTATAATCATTGTCCTGTCAACGTCACAATTTATTAACTAGACTGCTTCCATAGTCTCCTTGATCAGTGAGTTATGATCTAAGGGATTAATGTCTTCGCATCAAAACATTTTTTTTCCTGAATTGTCCATGATGAACTTTTACCATCAAAAACAACCTATTTTTACAGAACTTTTGGAACTTTACAGAACTTTTGGAAGAACAACAACCTGAGATGCGTCACTGGTTGATTAGCATTAAACAGTGTCACACTAGCTGTGTCTGAAGGCATTCCCTTTCTCACTCATTCCCATGCCACTAATTGGACTGTTCTATATTCAGTAATACATTATTTAAGAGATGTTGGAATTCAGGCAGCACTTACTTCATTCATATCAAAGATGCTCCAAACTCCAGTCCAGCACATGGCAGCAATGAACCAAATAATCTATATGCCAATTGCCAGAAGAGGGAATTGTTATTTTGGGATATCTGTGTGAAAGTAGCGCATTATGGGTAGTATTATATTGTACTAACCACGAAATACAATTGTCTTCTGAGAAATCGCATATCCCTACAAAATGGTAAGCAGCCTAAATTTTGCACTCTTCAAGGAATAGGGAATGAATTCAGACACATCTACACACTTGCAGTCAAAATTAAATGAGAATAACAATAATGTAAAAAAACACCCACATTCATGCAGTTTGTCCCAGTATTTTAGTAATATGGCTTTTCATAATACAGTGTAAATTGTTTACTATCTATGAAAATTGTACTCACTTAAGATGAGTACATTTAAAGTAAGTACTCCATATCAGAAAAAGTTGGGAGTATGGTGAATGCAAGTTAAAAATAAATGCAGTGTTTCTTACATTTGCTTTGATTTTTGTTTCATTGCAGACTATGAACCTGAGATATTTCATGTTTTGTCTGGTCAACTTCATTTGTTAATAAACATTAATTCTTTGCTTAAGGGCTAGTAATGAGGTCAAAATAAATATATGATGATGTTATTTCAAATGGGTGATGTCAGCAGGTGATTGTCATGATTTTCATGATTTTGTACAAAAGCAGTATTTAGGAAAGGCTGAGTCTTTGAGGACCAAAGGTAAGGCAGAGGATCTCCAGCTTATCAACAAATGTGTGAGAAAATTATTGTAAAGTTTAAAAACAATGTTTCTCAAATGAATATTTGTAAGGAATTTACATATATCAGTTCTAACTTGTTCTGATTTGGCTTGTTTTGCATTGTCTTGTTGAAAAAAACATGGACGTCCCTATGAAAATATTGTCTTGAAGGCAGCATATGTTGCTCTAAAATGTCAATGTATTTTTCTGCGTTAATGCAGCCATCACAGAAGTGTAAATGGCCTTTGTCATGGGCACTGACACAACCCCATACCATGACAGAGCCTGGCTTTTGGACTTGTTGCTGATAACATTCTGATTTTCTTCCAAAAATGATCTGGAATACTGAGTGGTCTGACCATATACAATGACAATACATGTTTCCATTGTGTGATGGTCCATCCCAGATGCCTCCGAGCCTAGAGAAGTCAACGCCGCTTCTGGACATGGTTAACATAAGGCTTGTTTTTTGTCCAGTAAATTTTAAGCAGCATTTGTGAATGTAACTCTGTATAGTAGTGCTTGATAAAGGTTTGATAAAATAATCCTTTGCCAGTGGGGTCATATCAGATATTGATGAATGACGGTTCTTGATACAGTGCTGTCTGAAGGATCAGAAATCATGCCTCTTCACTTGAGGCTCATGCACTTGCCCTTTACAGACTGAAATTCCTCAAGATTCCTTGAAATGGTTAATTACATTATGCACTGTAGAGGAAGAAATATGTAAATCCCTTTCAGTCTTTCTTTGGGGAACATAGTTTTTAAACATTTCAATCATTTTCTCACACATTTGTTGACAAACTGGAGATCCTCTGGCCATCTTTACTCCTCGAAAATACAAAATCATGATTACAATCACCAGTTGATGTCACTTGTTTGAAATCACATCATCATTTATCATTTAGTTTTTTTGTTTGTTTGTTTGTTTTGTTATTACTAGCCCATAATTGCCCCAACTTTTTTTGGGAAAGTGTTGCAGGCATGACATGCGGAAATTAATGTTTATTAACAAATGAAATGAAGTTGACCAGAAAAAACATGAAATATCTCAAATATCAATGTCTGCTACATTCGGATAACAGAATTTGAATATATTACTATTATAGTACTACTGCTACTACTGCTATCATTTTTATATAGGTGTAATTTTCATTTAAATGAATTACATGAAATTAATTTCTGTTTATATTTGTGGGTCACAAATCAATGATGGAAAACACATTTGGGAACTGTAATGTGTTGAGAACCACTGTACAATGCTTAACATAGACTTTTTGAAAGCTGGTATATCTGCCTTTGTGTGTGTTTCTGTCTGTCTATTTGTCTGTCTGTTGTTCATATTACAGAACAGTGTCTCAGCACAGAGGAAGTGGAAGATGAGGAAGAGGACTATAATGAAGACAGTGAAAAAAGTGTGCAGGTGGAAAATGAGAGCTATGTGAACTTTAGGAAAAAGATGGAGAAAAGATCTGAGATCAGAGCTGAAGAGGTGCAGCAGGAGAACAAGAAGCTTTGTAGAGAGTTCAGGAGAAAAATGGTAACGCATCATTACTATTAGGCTCTGATAGCCATGGGCAAAAAAGTCACTTTGAAAGTTTTCTCCTTCTAGTTCAGACTGTATCTGATGTTGAACATGAAGCCTGTGTGTTAAGAAGGTTATTTTTTTCAGTCTTCAAGACGCTATGGCTCCATGCAGCAGCAGAGACACAGATTGCCTGTGTGGGAGGAGAGAAAGAACATCCTAGATGCTCTGGAGAAGAACCAGGTTGTGGTGATCAGTGGGATGACAGGGTAAACATCAAAGGGCAATAAAGTGTTGTATCAGATTGTGCGTGTTATGGTCTGATAAATGGCTCATGCAGTAAGATATGTGTTTGATCTCAGGTGTGGTAAGACTACTCAGATACCTCAATTTATCCTGGATGATTCCTTGAGTGGACAAGGGGAGTGTGTAGCCAACATCTTATGCACTCAGCCTCGACGCATCTCTGCAATCGCCGTGGCAACCAGGGTTGCCCAGGAGCGAGCAGAAACTCTGGGCCATTCCACTGGATACCAGATTCGATTGGAGACTGTCAGAGTAAGAGTCCTTCTTTCACAAACAAGACTTAGTATTAGTAATTAGACTTAGAATAAGTAATTCCTGCTAAGAGTAATTCCTACTCCTGGAATACATTTACATAAAGATTGTTATGATATCTGCACACATTTAGACTTTGATAATAACCAGACAATAATCACTAATAATAATATATTAGCAGTGCATTCTGATAAATACAGAATTTGTTTATTATCTTTAAGTATATTATACAGGTAGTGTCCGATTTACGATGAGAATACATTTCGACAAATCAAGTTGAATTTATTGTAAACTGAGGACTTTAATATATACTGTATCATCGCAGAGCCTACAGTAAACATACTTAGAACATGACCACATCTACAGCTTTTCCTTACTACATTTCCCTGCAGTCTTCACTTTCACCCAGTGACTCCCTAGGTCATGCACTGCTGAGTTCCTCACCCCAGCATAGGAGAGTGCAGCAGAGTATCGTAGTGTGTAGCATACCTTAAACATGCTTAAAACATACTGAGCTACAGTTGGGCAAAATTATTAACATAAACCTTATTTTATAATAAAGTATTGAATATCTCATGTAATTTATTAAATCATGTATTGAAAGTAAAATACAAAAACAATTTATTATCAAGACCACGGCTTTTCGTCCCTTCATTTCCCAGCGCTCATCACTCCCACTACATTATTTCTTACTCAGAGGAGTGTGAGTGACATCTTGAAGAAACAGACAGAGTGGCTGAATAAAAGTTTCAAGAGAAATATGAGGAACGCTATATGACAGCAAGTCCAAAGGATTTAAGTGCAGAGCAACCATTGTTTTAAATAATTAAGAAATATCTTTATGAAATTTAGTTTTAAATTAGTTGACAAAAAAAAGGAGGCTGTGAAGTTTACAGCCACAAGCAAACCGTTTGCCACTGGTAACCAATGCAGTGTTGCACTTTCTGTGTGCATGTATACTTTTTTTGTATTGTTTTAATCATTGTAACAAAAACGTATGAACAATTCTTGTTGAGTATATTTATATGTTTTTGTTTTCTTTGTTATTTATATTTATTTGTTTATGGAAAGCACAGTAGTTTCAAGTTGACTGGTCAACATTCACTTTTGAGCCTTTTGCAAGCAGCAAGTGGAACACAGCAGTTCTGTTCCAAATATAGGGGCTGCATCACAAACCACATACTAAATAGTGTTTCAACATAGTAATGTATACCAATCAGCCATAACATTAAAACCAGTTGCCAAATATTGTATACGACCCATCGAGGCATTGACTCCACAAGACCTCTGATGGTGCCTTGTGGTATCTACCACCAAGACGTTAGCAGCAGAGCCATTAAGTCTCACTTGTTTGTCCAGCACATTACATTTACAGCATTTAGCAGACGCCCTTATCCAGAGCGACTTACAATTGAAACAGTCTTACAATCCAAGCAATTGTGTGTTAAGGACCCTTGCTCAAGAACCCAATAGTGGCAGCTTGGCAGAGGTGGGATTTGAACCCTGGACCTTTTGCTCCATAGTCCAGTACCATAACCACTAGGCTACCACAGTCCCACAGATGCTTGATAAGATTGAGGTCATTGACCAGAGCATCACACTGTCAGTGTTATTCACTTCAGCTTTCTGTGGTTATAGTATGTAGTATGGTAGATGGTGTAATATTGTTTTTTTTACTTACTGTTAGATATGTTATATTGGGTACCTTAGTCTGTGAATTGAGATGCGGCCTAAAATGAGTTTGCTCAAAAACACAATCCTTGATATGCAAGCTTGCATTGCATCTCTACCACTGCTTTGATGTACACAAACTTATCATATTCTATGTGGTGTTCCTTAACAGTAATATGAACTATTTCATGAACTGAAACTGTGAACTGTTTATTTGTTCAGTCCTCAAGCACAAGGCTGCTCTTCTGCACAACTGGTGTTTTGTTGCGGAGGTTGGCGGGAGATGCTCAGCTCAGTGGAGTCACACATGTCATAGTAGATGAGGTTCATGAGCGCACAGAGGAGAGGTAAGAGGAAAAATGCCCATAATTACATGCATGTACATACATACACATAATGACAGCCATTTGATATCTGAATTAATTCTTATCACACAGTGATTTCTTGATGCTGGTTCTGAAGGATCTAATGTTACAAAGATCTGACCTGAAGATCATTTTGATGAGTGCTACACTCAATGCTCAGCTCTTCTCCCAGTATTTCCAGAACTGCCCTACCATACACATACCAGGTAAAAATATCATTATAGGCTCATTCATACTCCAGGACTGAATCTCAGATATGCTGATGATAAGATACTGTTCAACTACAGGACGTACATTCCCAGTGGAGCAATTTTTCCTTGAGGATGCCATTGCAATGACCAGGTAAATCATATCAATAAACATTAAATAATGTAAAACCTTTTTACAGTACATGGAGAAACATTGAGACTTATGTAGGTATACAACAAAAACAATGAGTTAAATAATAAATAATAAATACTTTTTTTTTTTACCCCACTGTGAATGCCTAAATTACATTGGCTATTGTTAATGTTCATGAGGCCACCATCAGGAGAACAGCAATGGTGTGCATGGCAGGATTGCAAGGAAATACCACTGCTCTTCTAAAAGAACTTTGCTGCCTGTCTGTTTGCTAGAGCTCATATGGACAGGCCAGTAGGACACTGGAAAATGGATTTGTGGACAGATGAGACCAAAATATAACTTTCTAGTTTAAATGAGAAGCATTATATCTGGAGCAAGGAAAACACTGCATTTCAGAATTAGAAGCTGGTAGGATCATGGTTTGGACCTGTTTTGCTGTATCTGGGTCAGGACAGCTTGGTGTCATTGATGAAAAAATAAATTGTCTTGCTTGCAATGGATATTAAACTATTACTAGCCAGGCTTGAGCCGTTGGCGCAGCATAGCTCCGTAGCTGAACCATTGGCGCCTCTTAGCGCCGTACGTGAACACACGGCGCCAATCCTGGTGCCACGATCGATTCCGCCGACCCCTGCATCACAGTCATTTGTGCCGACCCCTGCGCCACGGTTGCTAACGCTGACTCCTGCGCCACGGACATTTGTCCTCTGTGAGCTGTGCAGTTCGAGTGAGAAAAGGTTGACTCCGTTCGCTTCATATGGAATGTTCATTTATTTTCTGTTCCCCTGCGTAACTTACCACAGTACATTTTAGCGCTGCAGGTTATTTTTTTCCCCTTTCCCATGTTTACTTCCTTATTCATTCTATATTCCTGTGTTTTGAGTACGTCCCAGAACGGCTCTTTCGTTCCCCCTAAAGGCTTCCTTTTTATTTTGGGTTTCATTTGGTTGAGTGGCGAACAGTGTTAAGTGCGTGAGCCATCACACCTCAGCCCTGGGTTTGAGCTCCTAGCTAGTTTTTTTTTTCCCATTCCTGATCATTCAGTTCCTTTTCATTATTTTTTATTTTTTGGTTCACCCCTTCCATCTGGAGCTAACTGCAATTGGGTCCAAAACCCTTTTTACATTTGTTTCTACAGTTCACCCGGTTTTTATTATGGCGAACCGTAACATAAACGAACAGTTTGTAAACTACTTGGTTACATGCTGAATGTGTATATGTTTGATTAGAATTAAATTGTAACCAATTATGTTTTTTTAAAATGTCAGGTATGTGATAGAGGATGGCAGTCCATATCGGCGATCAGCCAAGCAAAATGGCCCATCTAATCAGAGGGGTGGGAAAGCACGGCCTGCTGTAGTAGACATGGATGAGGATGATCGCTGGTCATTCAACTCCTTCATGAAGAAAGATGCAGTCAAAATCTCCATCCCTGACCAGCAGCTCCGTGTACAGGAGCTTACACTCCGATATCCAAGTAAGGAACTTTTCTCATGTTAAAACAGTTTAGATTATGTGGTCAAGTCATCTCCCCCTCATATCCAAACGTTCAGATTTGTCAAGGGGATTCTGACTGCCTTCAGGAATGCCAATAACCTATAGCAGTATATAGTGATACCCAAGTTCTCGACCATCTCACAGGTCGTTGAATTCGGTTCTCGACCTATTTAGACTAATAAACTTTGTCTCAGTTCTCATCGCTTGCAACTCGTTTCAGCCGAAACTCAGTTCACGAGCCACGATTCAGTACACACTGATTCAGGTTCACAACAGCCCTCAGAGAAGATCTCCACTATTTTTATTGTGTTTTTCTTTATTTTTATATCTACAATACTGTATTCTTACTGCAAATAAGTCTCCATGGGTCCTAAAAAGGTTAGTTTATGCTCTAGAACATGGACTGCAGTTAGCTTAGCAGCTATGCTAGCACCTGGAACTCATCAGTAGAGTAAGTGTTGCTTTTACTTTTCACTTTCAATTTGTTACCCACTATATTACATGATATTTTTAACACTTTATTATAAAATAGTTTTGGCCAACTGTGGGTTAATGTAAGTGTTTTAAACATTAACTTACTTTAGAATTGTCTATATATCTGCATAAATATGATTTAAAACATCATCAAGTCCTAAAAGTAGATAAAGAAAAACCAGTTAAACAAATGAGACAAAAATATTATACCTGGTCATTTAATTATTGAAGAAAATGATCCAATATTACATATTAGTGAGTGGCAAAAGTATGTGAACCTCTATGATTAGCAGTTAATTTAAGGTGAAATTAGAGTCAGGCGTTTTAAATCAATGGGATGACAATCAGGTGTGAGTGGGCACCCTGTTTTATTTAAAGAACAGAGATCTATCAAAGTCTGCTCTTCACAACACGTTTGTGGAAGTGGATCAAATGACATGTCAATACAGGAACTAACTATGTCCATATTTTTTATGATTTCTATTGCGTAAAACTTCAGAAATATGACACATAAATAATATAAAGTGTAAAATTACTACAAAAATCTCTCTCTCTGCCTCTCTGGTGGCATGGTGGTGAACTCAGACTCTGCCTGTATGGAGTTTGCATTTCCTCCCCATGTCCGTGTGGGTTTACTCCGGGTACTCCAGTTTCCTCCCACATTCCACACAAATCCATTAGGTTGACTGGTCGCTCTAAATATTCCCATGACTAGTATGTTGACGTGTTCTTGTGTCTGTCGTGAAAACCAATGATTTTCATGTGACGTTAAATAAAACAAACAAACTCTCTTTCTCTAGCTCTGTGTGTGACACATTAATTTTGTAAACATTTTCAAGTAGAATTATGTTTAAAAATGTATTTTCATTTGTTCGGGTTGATTATTCTTATTACTCGCCCATCTTTACTGAGCTCACACTTACATAGACCTATATTAGGTTTTGTTAAATATAATTGAGAAGATCTGGCATAATAAAGCAACATTTTTAATAAAAAAAAATTCAAGACTAATATAGTTGTGTGGTTTATCTCCTAATAAGGTTGCTCAAAATCTGTGGTGAAAACCCTTTCTGTAATGGACCTTGATAAAATCAACATGGACCTCATAGAGAGTCTTCTGGAATGGATTGTGGATGGAGACCACAATTATCCTCCAGGTAATGATTTTATAATGTAGTAGAGTTGAGAGGAACCTACTAACACATACAGGACTGTGACAGATATGGGCCTCTGTATGTAAATGTGTAGGTGCTGTTCTGGTCTTCTTGCCTGGGTTAGCAGAAATAAAGCTGTTATACGAGCAACTTCAGTCCAACAGGAATTTCAACAACAGAAGATCTAAGAGGTATATATTAATGCACAATTGTATTTGTCAAGGTAACTACATCTTGTATGTTAAAAAACATATGTAATCTTTCTAGATGTGTGGTGTATCCACTTCATTCTTCTCTGTCCAATGATGAGCAGCAGGCCGTATTTACACGTCCACCAGAGGGTGTTACCAAAATTATCATCTCAACCAATATTGCAGAGACGTCAGTGACCATCGATGATGTTGTGTATGTCATTGACTCTGGCAAAATGAAAGAGAAGAGGTAAGAGGCTGGAAATGCTTCTAGACCAGTGCTGTTCTAACACACCCACTGTACCTGCTAATTAGCTGGAGTATCAGTTCCTGAAGAATCAGCAAAACCACCTTTGTTTTAGCTGTTTGATTTAGTTTCTACATTCTTACCTGTTATTGTCCTGTTTTCTGTTTTAGCTGATTTCTAAACTATTGTTTATATTTATTTATTTATTAGGCAGGTTGTATCTCCATGCCTCCAAGCCCAACCGTATCTCATCTTGTATCCAAGCTAGAGTTGGCCCAACAGGGTACTAGAGCCTCCTTTCAATTGTACAGTTTTCCCCAATAAACTTATCATTTTCTCTAGTATTGTAATCACTTACATATCCCATCATTACATTCATACATATAAAGTTTCATTTGATTCCAACAACTCTTTCTTGTATTATTTTTTGTCAATGTGTACATTTGATTGAATTCACCCAATGAATGCAATCAAGCTGATTTATAATCATGTAGTAAATGGATAAAATATTTGCTTTTTTTCAGATATTTTTAAATGATCGGTGTGTCTTTCAGGTATGAAGCCAGCCGCAGTATGGAGAGTCTGGAGGAAGTGTGGGTGTCTCAAGCTAACGCTCTTCAAAGGAAAGGTCGAGCTGGACGTGTGGCCTCTGGTGTTTGCTTCCATCTGTTTACCAGCCATCGCTTTAATCACCACTTGAGTCAGCAGCAGCTACCAGAGATCCAGAGAGTGCCGCTGGAGCAACTCTGCCTCAGGTATGCTGCTCTTTCACACAATTTCTTGTGTACATTCACTGTGTCACTTTAAAGCTTCTTGCTCATGTTCTGGTCAGCTCTAAATAATAATTTTAAAGAGTAACAGTACTAAGACATTTAACCCCATATCACTATGTAGCACTGTTAATGATAGCATGAGTGAAATATATTCACCAAAAGGTTTCTTTATTATTGAAAGCTAGACAGCCTTTTTGGTGGGAGCATGCTAGGTTTATCAAATGCAGTTTAATAAGCCAACATTGTATTTACATCAGCACTGAGACAAATGTGAGTCATTAATCTCCTATTAGAACTGGCAGAGTGCGGTGACAGGAGGTAGAGCGACTTAAAAGGGTCAGAAAAATTAAGTTATGCACATAAAGATCAAAGCAATGTAGGACTACCAATGGGAACTGAGCATGGTGGTACATTGTTCCTGTGAAGATGGAGGAGATTGTATTTAATGCTTTATCTATACATTGTTAATATAAATATGTCCAGAGTGTGTTTGATGTAACTGTTTTAAGCATATTTAAGGTAGGCTAGGCTATTTTATTTATTTATTTATTTATTTATATATATATAAAGTACTTCTTAAACTCACTGGCTTGTGACATGTTCACATTACGGTGTGTTTATTGAAGTGAAAACAAACACTGGCAAGTACACCCAACTTCTTGAGGAACTCTAGTGGCCTTCTTGGATAGCTAAAACTGGGCAGGCAGTAGGGCTGTGCTAAAAAATCAATAAAGCAATATATTGCGATATTTATTTTTGTGATATACTACGTTGATTTTCAGCTCAAAATATAGTTCATTTGTTTTTTGAAGGATGAAAAAACATTTTAAATCTCGACTCCTGTAGACATCGCAGTACACTGTTTTGACATTTGTTCGCTGAATTATCAGTGTGATGTGATGTGTTAAGGCGACTCAGATTGTACACTGTAACTTGTATTTAAGCTGTTTTTATATTTTCCGTGAAACATGTGGAATATTGCAATATGCATAGTGATATAATTGATATAAAGTGACCCATATATCTTCTTTTCCAATACCCACCCCTAGCAGGCAATTCACCTTTCCTTTCAGTATGACAATGACCCTAAACACACCATCAAAAAAACAATACAGTGGCTTAAGGGTAGGTAGGTGAAAGTCTGTGAGTGGCCAAGTCAGAGCCCTGACCTAAATCAAATAGAAAATCTTTGGATTGACTTGGAGAGAGCAGCCCTTTGGTGCTCACCACAAAATATGAATGAATTTAACAATTCTGCATGACGAAACAGTAAACATTCCCTAATCTAGCTGTTGGACACATAACCCAAACAGACAAATGGCTGTAATTAAAGTTGCAAAGTATTAAAACAGGGGTCTGTTAACGTTTTCAAAGTTGTTATTCAACCTTGTTATTCATTTTCAGGAATGTTGCCTTTTTTTCCTCGTAACTTGAATGTAGAAAAGCAAAATGGGTAAATGACTATATTTAGATAGATATGTTTGGGGTCTATCCCTAAGTGGAGGCGGTATGTACTCCCCGTGTCTGCGTGGGTTTACTCCGGGTACTCGGGTGTCCTCGCACATTCCAAAGACATCAGGACGTTAGGTTAATTGGTCACTCTAAATTGGCGCAGTGTGAATGTGTATGACTAGCTTCAATGTAACCTTGCTCCTGTTGTGAATAGCTATTGATGCTGATGCAACGTTAAGTAAACAAACAGACAAAAACCATGAACAAGGCATCAGTCTGTTGCAAATCTGGGCAGGAGCTCCAGTGGCTCAATCAGTTAGCGCACATTACTTGTACATATCTGGGTTGTTGTTATAGCACCAGTCTGTCGTATTGTGTGTAGTATCTTATCCCATTGTCCTTCTGTTTTAGAATTAAAGTGTTGGAGGTGTTCTCAGAGTGCTCCCTGGACTCTGTGTTTTCACGCCTCATCGAGCCTCCAACAGAGAACAGTCTGAAGGCCGCTAAGGAGAGGCTCTGTGCTCTTGGGGCTGTGACCGAGGCTGAGTGTCTCACTCCACTAGGTTGGCATCTAGCCTGCCTTCCTGTAGACGTGCGCATTGGCAAGCTGATGCTGCTAGGTGCAATCTTCCGATGCCTGGACCCAGCTCTTACCATCGCTGCTAGTCTGGCTTTTAAAAGCCCATTTGTAAGCAGTAGCCTATATTACTCAGACATGCATGACACTGTCTGTGATTACAATAAACCATGATTGTATGATTTTCTTTGATGATCACTGTTTCTCTGCCAGGTCTCGCCATGGGATAAGAGAGAGGAGGCTAATGAGAGGAAATTGAGTTTTTCTCTTGCTAACAGTGACCATCTTGCTCTTCTACAGGCATATAAGGTTGCAATATTTTCATAAGAGCTTGCAGATGGTTACAAATAAAGAATTACTCAAACTTTAATTAATTCTTTTTTTAAACATTGTGTGTCTTGAATACATGTTCAACTTACTTGGACTTGTGTTTGTATGTAAAAGGGCTGGTGTGCTGCAGCACAGAACAGCTCACGGGCAGGTTATCAGTACTGCAGAGACAACTTCCTGTCTATTAGAGGTCTGCAGGTGAGTCTTGATGACTGATGTCTATAAAACCTTTTAAAAAATGTAAGAATGTAATGAAATTGATTTTCTTTCATGTATTTGGGTTTACCTCTCTTAGGAGATAGCATGTCTCAAAAGACAGTTTGCTGAGCTCCTGTCTGATATCGGCTTTGTAAAAGATGGGTTGAAGGCCAGATATATAGAGAAAATGTGCTCCAAAGGAACAGATGGAGTGCTGGAAGCTACAGGCTATGAGGTACTGGTTATTGGTTATGTGCAGTTATTAAAATGTCTTGCATAGCTTTGCCTTCTCTGTTTGGAGGTGAAGAACTGAAAGAGGCCTTGTCATATAGGCAACTACAGAACTGTTAGACAAGGGTTTTCAAGTAGTTTTGATATGCCCATGCCCATATGTCACTTTTAGATTGAATTCCTTAACACTTTGATGCAAGCCAAAGAAGCATTAATGGACAGTATTGTGAATGGAAGATCAGGCAGATGAAACGGAGACTCAAAGTGAATGTGAACCTGTTTATATAATTACAGGTTAGAGAGAATATACAGATGGTGGAAGGACAAACAAAGGAGTACTATTTACAATAGGACAGGCACATACAAATGCCTTTAACACTTTGTTACAAATAAGTAGCGGAAAGTCATACATACATGAGTTACTTGCACAAAAAAGTCTTTAAACACATCAACCGAGTTAGAACAGTCTGTAGTCCAAGCAAGAGCTAAAGAGAATGCAAGAACACAGCCAATAAGGTAGTTTTACACACACACACAAATGATGGACTTTTGGTCTTAAATTCTAACTCCCACCTCTGCTTGTGGATCAGCAGCATTGATTGGCTGTTGAGGTGGCTGTTTACAGCCGCAACCATCCAGAATTAAAGAACAAATCTTTATTTAATATTATAACTTATTATAATTTTTAAGATCTCGGTCATTAAAGCAAACGGACGTTGATTGGATGGATGTTAAATGGCACATACCTGTACTCCTACTATTTGTGCCTTTGTGTAGTCCTATTAATCTGTCTGTCTTTCCCTTGAAGGCAAACCTAAATGCTGATAACACAAAGATGATGTCGGGCTTGTTGTGTGCAGCCCTCTACCCCAACGTAGTCCAGGTCAGTGTCCTCGCCACGAACATCTACTGTTATTTTAGTAATACTGAACATCATGTGATTCTTGTGTGTCTGTGTAGGTGCGAGCGCCACAGGGAAAGTATAAGTTGACGAGTAAAGGTGCAGTTAAGATGCAGCCCAAAGCAGAGGAGCTTCACTTCTTGACTAAAAATGATGGAGCCGTTTACATCCACCCTTCATCTGTCAACTTTAAGGTAACAAGGCACACAGGTTTCTAATCGTTTAATACTTGATCAAATAGAAACTGGTTATTCAGAGTAAGTTTGCATTCAGGTGCGGCACTATGACAGTCCATACCTGGTCTATCATGAGAAGGTGAAGACAAGTCGTGTGTTCATCCGAGATTGCAGCATGGTTTGCATGTATCCCATGGTGCTGTTTGGCGGAGGGCAGGTCAATGTGGAGCTGCAGCGTGGTGAGTTCACCATCTCCCTAGATGATGGTTGGATTCGATTTGCAGCCGCATCACATGAGGTTAGTTTGCAAGTTTCTCTTTGTCTTGAATTAAATTTAGAGTGTTTAAATAAAAAATGAACCATATTTATTAACTCCTCAGGGTGACTGATTCTGATTTATATAGATTCATGTTACATATACATATACAACAGATGGTCTTATCCAGAGCAAAGCAGTTACAACGTTTCATTTGCATTTGAGCAAAGATTAAAGATGATTAACCACAGTATCATTGTGACACTTTACCATTAAAAATAAGACTTTGAGCATGATCAAATGCCATCATTCCAAACTCCCAGTATCTATCTTTCACTGTTATGTTCAGCACTTTAGTACCGCAACCTGCTATTCGAACCATCAGCCCACTATTATTATGCCAAAATACTTAATATTTTCTATTTTTTGTACAGTAATCTATATTTCTTCAGTGAATTTACCCTAATATTTATTGTCAAAACCATTCTGTTGATGGAATTTAATTCTTACAAATAATATCTAGACATTTCGGGGAAGTTTGATCCCTTTTTGAGTCACTGCCTTCCCAAGGTTTCTTCCTCATTTCGTTGACTGTAACAATGTAACATCAGTAAATAAAGCAAGTACACGTTTCGATTGACTTCTTACTTCTACCTACACCCTTTTCTTAAGTGGTTAATATTAAGGTAAAAAAAATTATTTTATTTGTAGATTTTTATGCTAGAGGAAACTTGCTGTAAGACAGTAGAGGACATGTGATGACATACTCCATTCATGTTATAAACAAAGCCTTGCCCAATGTGCACATAACCAGCAGACTGGTGGGCCAATCAGAATACCCCATTCTACTATATCAAACTGACATAACTGAAAGTAGGTGGGGGTTTCAATATGCAGGAATGAGATGGGGAATTAATTTCCCCATATGTTATAAAGGAAATAGCCTACTGCTATCCAAATCTTCATCATACAAACCACTTTTGTGACTGAGGTGCATTCATATAGGGGGATTGGCTATATTTCCTAGTAAGAAACATTTCAGCTTAAAACTGACAGCTCTATTAAAGCATCACTTCAAGCCGAACACGTTCATTAATCTATCATAATGGTACAAGGCCTGGGAACAAGAGTTCAAAACTGGTGTGCATGTGACTAATGTGAGCTAGTTCACCATGAGTCAGCTAGAATGCTACAATGAACAAGTGGTTGCTTCCTAAACCACAGACTACATAGTGCTAGAATAGTAATGGCAACTCCTAGTGTACTAATATGGTACAGTTGGATACAAGTGCATTCAAAGTCTGTCCACTATTATGGGAGCACAGGAAAACTTGGAGCATTTCTAAAATATATTTAGATATCCTTCTATTGAGTATATGAAAAGTTAGCGATGCCTATGCATTTCTAGCATTTTTATAACCATTAATATAATATAGTATGCGACTGTAATATAGATTAATGGTGTAAAATTATTTATTCCAGCGTATCTTAAATGCAGACACAAATTATCTAAAGATATAATGATAAACTAAACTGAAATACAACGTATACCATGGCATTTGTTCATAGTACGTGTTATGAATATTTGTGTGTAGGTTGCTGAGCTGGTGAAGGAGCTTCGTTGGGAACTGGATCAGCTTTTAGAAGAGAAGATCAAAAACCCAAGCATGGACCTGATTACCTGTCCACGAGGCTCCCGCATCATACATACCATAGTGTCGCTGATCTCAACCCAGTAGCACGTGCATCACTTACATATGAATTATTTATATCCATTTCCACCTCAGAGTGCATGCAAATATTTTACTCATTATTTACCAAATACGCCTTTCGTACGACACAACAAAGTATTTTGTCCACAGCACCTCACGGATATAAAAATGAATATTACTATGCAAACTCTGCTCTTACTCAGGCATTTGAATTGGTGTGTATGTGTCTTGAATTCAGTGTGGGAGAATGTGTATCTTCAGTTTGTGTTATAGTATCATATTGTGAAGCACCGGTCTGTAAAGAATGCCATTTAAACACAGAATGCATTTCCAGAGAGAAAAAGTGAAAATATTCTGTTGTAGTATCCAGAAAGATTTGTAATCATGGCTAGAGAAAATACTTGCATTCTCTTCATTAGTGGCATAAAGCTACTGGAAAAGAAAGAAAAGCAACTGAATGACTTTACAAGACAATCACTTATGTCCTGTACACATGGTGATTTACTTGATGAATAATTACAGTACTACATTATTAAAGAAATGATTAATTTGTCACATGAATGGTATATTGTACAACGATTCTGAAACATGAGTAAAAATTAAAGTGTCTAATTATCTTATTGGAAATGTTTTGACAAAGTGCAAATTTACTGAAAAACTGATCATTTCAACACAAATGTCAACTTTGACTCCAATACGTTTGGAGTCTCTAATGGTGGACATCGAGCCTTTGATGATATTGTAAGCCCTAGGGGCAAAATCACAATGCTAAATGTTGTGTTAATATCTTAGGCTAGAGAAAATGTAAAGCGTGTAGTGTGAGTGTATTCCTCTCCCGGTCTCAACAGCGCATCAGGAAACTGGGTCTGCAGAGGAACAAAGAAACATGAGGCTCAGCTTCTGAGCTGAGAAAGTGGTCTAGCACAGGCTTACAGGGACAGCTTATGAAGTCAAGATTATCAGTTTGTCTGGATGAGCCTGATTAATTACCTGATTAACAGCATCAGGCCAGTTCTGTGTCTCCAGACAAAAGGCGCTGTGTTTGGGGTACGCGGCCCCTCCTTTCCCTTTAATTGTCCCATCAAGGAAGTTGGAGGTATAGAACTGAACACCAGGTTGGGTAGTACTCACTTCCAGAACGCGCCCTGTCTCAGGATGCACAACTCTGCATCAAGACCAAAAATATATATAATGAAAGGCAGAACTAGGAAGTGGTCAACTCAGACTGAGACACGAGTACATGTTATCATCTCAGGCAGTCCATGTTGGCTCATCAGCAATTTGCAAGCCTACCACTGTGGTGCCCCACCAGATCTGACATCACACAGGCATGATCATCCAACAGTGACTCCTAACCAGCCCTGTGATGGACTGGCACCCATACAGGGTACACGATTACCTGTTCCTTGTGATTTCTGGTTGTGGACCACCCCTGACCAGAAAAAAAAATCCATGGTTTTACCGTGCACACTTCATCTCTAGTTTTTTTTGTCCGGGAAGCCCAAGGCAGAAGTTGTGGTCAAACCCAGGACCAGGAAGATCCTTCAGTCGAGACCCAAGAAGAACAGGATGGCGAAGATCAAAGAATGAATTCTCTACAGGTCTAATCTCTCCTGTGGAAAGAGATGCACGATCCTCAGAACTCAAACCTCAAATCAAAACATTAGCCAATGAACTTCTCTGTGTCAGCTGACATTATTATGACCTCGCCTTGTTTCTACACTCACTATTCATTATATCAGCTGTTTACCATATAGGAGCACTTTGTAGTTCTATAATTACAATCTGTAGTCCATCTGTTTTTCTGCATGCTTTGTTAGCCTCATTTCACCCTGTTCTTCAATGGTCAGGACCACCACATATTATTTGGGTGGTGGACCATTCTCAGCAGTGTAGTGACAGTGATGTGGTGGTTGTGTGTTAGTGTGCGACACGGCAGTGCTGGTGGAGTTTCGAGTTTACCTCAGGGTCACTGCTGGACTGATAATAGTTCCCCAGCCAGAACTATCCAGCCAACAGCATCCTGTGAGCACTGATGAAGGACTAGGGGATTACTAACACAAATTCTGCAGCAACAGATGAGCTACTGTCTGACTTTACAGCTACATGGTGGACCAATTAGGAGTGCAGACAGAGTGGACAGTGAACGAACACTGTGTTTAAAAACTCCAGCAGCACTGTTGTGTCTGATCCACTCATACCAGCACAACACACACTAACCACACGCCGCCACCACCACTTCAGTGTCACTGCAGTGCTAAGAAAGATCCACCATCCAAACAGTACCTGACCTATGGTGGTCCTATAGGGGTCCTGATCACTTAAAGGAGGTTAACAGTGTATGCAGAGAAACAGACTGATTACAGACTAATTGTAGGACCACAAAGAGCACCTATATGGTAAACAGCACTGATATAATGAACAGTGAGTGTAGAAACAAAGCATGGTCATAACATTCTGTTAGGACAGTATATACTGTATAAAAACATAAGTATACTATTATTAGTGGCCTTTGTTATTTCAGCCATGCTCAGTGCTAAAAGTTCTATTATATGAGGCATATGGGCATGAACTCTCCATAGAAGAAGTGTCTGTAGAATGGGTTTGTACAAAACACCATATTTATGTCACACTCAAAGGCTCTCACTTCCACAACAACTCAGTTGATCAACTTTCTGTGCTACCCTCCTAAAACACAGGCTGTATTTGACATGGCACACAACATACTACTTGTGTGGTAAACTTGCCTAAAAGTAGTAGGTAGTACACGACCAAAAACAAAGTCTGTAGTACTCCGGTCAGATTTTCCAGGATGCAGGGGGAGCTATATTCATGGTGTACTGCATCTCATCATGCACAACTCAATGCTGCAAACTCCGAGTATAAATGTGATTATAGTGGTTGTACTGGGGTATGTTCTCATCAGAATGAAAGTTTTCGACTGGCTTGCACAAAGTCCTGACCTTGACTCCAACAGACACCTTTTGGGATGAATTGAAAATGCCAACTGTGACCCATGGCTTACAGTCCAAACATCACAGTCATGTTTCAAAAGCTAGTGGATAGCCTTCTCAGTACACTGAAGGCTGGAACAGGGAGACGTCCCACACCCATGCTTTTGGGTGTAATTTTTGGGTGTCCACAAACATTGTTGTGTATATTTTAAAATGCAGGAGTTTTAAACATTTGCCCATTCTATCAGTTTAATTTTCCATTAGCTCTGTGTTTAAGCTTCCCAACCAAGTAATACTCAAAAACATTTAACAAGCACAATATCAGTGGGGCAAAATATAAATAAATATCTATGATAAATGCAGACAACTTTTCCAAAAGGAGACTGAAACTACTAAGGTCAATCTGGATCTTGCAGCTGAAAATTTGTCAGTTCCAGAAAGATGGATTGTAGCAGGTTAACTCACATTCTTGCCTTATTCTTGCAAGTAAACATTTTCTATTGCCTTTTCTGTTATCCAAACTAAAATCAAAGTGTCTACAATTTCATGGACACTTCAACTTATGTCAATAAATACAGGGAACTTGTAGTATGTTTTGGCAACAAACAAGTACCATTTATTGTAAAAATGAAAGGTTGTTATACAGAAAATACCATAATCCCCACTGTTACGTATGGTGGAGGACATAGCAAGTCCTGGAGCTATTTTCCTCTAAAGACTCTAAAGACACTGGAACTCATGGTTCTTCATGTTCTCTATAAAGAACCAGGAGACTTTAAATGACAAACTAGCTGCCTCACTTTTGTGTACAGTAGCCAACATTACAATGTTGCATTTCCAAAAAAACTTACAAATGAATTAGTAGTCTGAATGCGAGTAATATTTTTTACTAAACAAAAAGTTGAAGCTTCTACCTGTAGGGATCATGGTGTCATCGACAGGGAGGTAGGCATCTGCTAAGATGCTCACCTCATGATCATAAATATCTGGGGTACCCTGAGCAGAAGTGAAGGAGAAGCAGCACTAATGAGTTTGTTTCCATGATATACATGTAAATCTTTAACAGCTGGCATTAGTCATTTCAGGTAAAATATTATTATACATATTATCTGTGAGTGATTTCTCACCTGTCCAGCCAGATTGAAGTAGGAGTGATTGGTCAGGTTAATCGGTGTAGTTTGGTCGGTTTGGGCATAGTACTGCACACTCAGTACATTTTTCTCCAATGTATAGGTAACAGAGACCTTGAGGTTGCCAGGATATCCCTCATCACCATCAGGACTATAATGGCTTAGTTTGACTCCGTTAGACACAGCTTCACAGGTCCACACAGCCTAAGCAAACATTGAAGAGCCCCACTCATAAACCAGAACTAGAGCTGCAAGTATTAATTAGATCACACACTTACATACACAAAAATACATGTTAATATATTGGGGCACATTTAATGTAACTGAGGTGTTTTACTCACCTTATCAAAGCCTCTGAGGCCACCATGCAGGGCATTGGGTCCATTATTAATGGCCAGGTTATACACCTTACCTTCCACTACAAACTGACCCTTTGCAATACGATTAGCAACTCGTCCTACCACAGCTCCAAAGTAGCGTGGATTACTGAGATAACCTGCACATTCAGAATATTAAGTCAAACTAACACAGAACTTTATCTATCGACTGAACTGGCAGTTCATGATGAAAACTGGTTTGTCAAAAAATAATTTATTAATAATATTTTTCTGTTACTCCAACTGTTTTCAATCAGTCAGGTGTACTTGGTGTCCAGAAGCTTTGCACTGGAGCTATGCCACTAATGTAACTAACAAGAAAGGAAAGCTACCTTCATAATACATTTGAACATTCATCACTCAATAATTTTCTTAACAGCTTAATCCTGATCAGTATCACTTGACAGCCAATGCTTAGCCAGCAGCACAGGGTGCAAGACAGTCTGCCAATCCATCATTGAGCATATTTAAAATGGTAAAACATGCACATGTTGCATATTTAAAAAGTGCAAAAAAGTGTGAGGACCTATACTTTAACTGAACTGTAAACTGTTCATTATATATGCAGAAATGTCATATTTAGATGGTCCCTGTGCTGGTTTTTATTTAGAAAAAACAGATATGTAATTTGACCAGGAGTGCCCAACTTTTGTTGACAGGTTAATAAAAGTCATTAAAATAGGATGCATTCCCTTGAATTCAGGTGATGTAACCAGCACAGCAGATAGTCCTGGATCAAACTACATGGTCCTGGATTTGATCCTCAGTTCCCAGTACTTTCTATGCTACATTTGCTTTTTTCTGCTCCTATCTACTCAGGTTTTCTCGACGTAAATACTTTATTTATTTATCTATGTATGAATGATAGGGGTGTAACAAAATGCATTGTCAAGTTGGAATATGAATTCTTGTTATTACACCATCTAATGCAAATGCATTTTTGAACACCAGAGTGCTCATGCATCATGTTCTCAGTGAGACTCCTAATTTCTTTTAACTGCATGTGACTAAATTTTTATAAAAGTACAGTATTTTGAATTGTTCTTCCTCAGAAATAGAAAAGTAGTTTTTTAAGATATGGTGAAGCTACAATAGAGCATTTTGTTAACAATTTCAAAAACATCTTTCTAGTAATTTCATTTCATTTCAATGCACTAAACGTTTTTTTTTTAATCTTATAGAAGAAAATGTGCAATGTTTACTCAGTCTTTTATTGAATGTAAAATCAGTAACAGTGAGAAAATCAAATCGTGAACTCTGTATCGTGAATCGAATCGTGAGCAGAGTGTATCGTTACACTTCTAATGAACGAAGGCATTTGTTTATTTGCGTACATATGTTTTGACCGTCTTTTTCTTGGTCAAGGTTGTGGGGGCTCCGGTGAAAACAGGGCACAGGGCTTGCTATAAACAGGATGCCAGTCCACCTAAGGCCGGACACAGGATGAGATGACGCAGCACTGGGAGATGATCCCCTCAAATGGCCTTCCCTTCCTCAGACACAGTATGCATGAGACACAGGAGTCAAACTTGGGCGATACCTTGGGTATTATACCGCTGCATCACCTGAACAGTGTCACAATGCCAAACTAAACAAGTGTGTTTATGTCAGAAACCTGAAAAGCAAGTTTATGTGAGAGTTCCTAACAACTTGACATGATTTGAATCAAGAGTATTATTAAGTGTGTTAACCTTTTAGCTCCATTGCAAAACCATAGAAAAACACACTAGACACTATACATGGTTTAACTTTAAATCTATGTAGCACAAATAGTCACTAGTGCAGAACATATGCAAAATGCAAAATATGCAGACAAAAAAATAATAATTTAATTAATAAATAAATTTAAAAAAAGACTGAGTGCACTGTTCCAGTACCAGAGAGAACTTACTTTCCAGATCATCGAAGCCTAAAACTATATCCGCACTTTGTCCAATCCGGTCAGGTGCTTTGATGGACGTTATGACACAGCCTAGAGAAATTACTTCTACACTCACACTATCGCTTCGCAGTGTCCATTTCTCTACAGTGATCGGAGCAGACGTTAAAGTTACTACCTCTCTCTTCACGTCAGTCATGTCTTCTGAGAAGATAAATACAACGATCAACAAACTCTTCAGCCTTCAGTCAAATTCAAACGCTGTCTTGTGTGGGTGGAAAACATTCTCTTTTCCCACCCGTATTCTCACAAATCCCGCCTCCTTCACTTCTATTGGCTGGTAGTTCAAACCCAGAGACGCCCAACAAATCCTATAGGTACCTGCCGAAAATATTCATGAGTCTAACAGGTGTCGATTCCGAGTTCTACGGAGTCGATACCAAGGTTCCATTCTAAAATATGGTTTCAGGTTTAATGTCATACACTATGATTTAATAGTGATTAAAGAATCTCACATACACACCCTTCTTTGAATAGTCTTTTACAAATAAGTAGTATCCGTTTGAATGTTAACGTTTTTAATCTGGCGTATCTTCATACAATGCTTATACAGTGGGAACATTTATCAAGACTACATTTATGTGCAAGCTGTAAATGTTTGAACGGTGCAAGTTCTGATTGTTCAAAATAGTGCATCAGCGTGTCAATCGCGTGTCATATGCCAACTAAAAGAGTGATGGTGAGATTAACACATCAATGGAGCAATAACAATTAGCAGCAAGGCATCAGCAGAGTGAGCAGGGTCAAGATCCACCTGCAAGGTGAACTGCCAGCTGAGGAAAGAGCAGGAAAGCTGAACCTGTCAGTAGGATTAAAGTCACGCCTACCGACGGGTCTGAAAACCTGGTGACTTCATTGCTGGCGAAACAATTGTCACATGGCACAGGATGGAAATCCTTTATCACAGGTGACAAGAGATGAGTTTGGCGAGATAACAGGGGGCGAGATAACGAGGTTTGACTCTATATATATATATATATTCTCTTCACCTGAACTGGAAAACTGCCCACAAAAACCCTACTGAAAAACCAAAAACAAATCAACCCTCTGTAGACAATTTATGCAGACAGGTGTCATGTACTGTATGTGAAGTAGACCTATGAGCTACGATCTGATTTTATCTCTTGTGCTAAAGTTTATCAGCAAGATAAGGCTTATTGTCCCATAAAATCAGGTGGATGAACATAATTAATTGTTACTGACTTTACTCTATAGCCAGTCTAGCTATACAAAATAAATTATAGAGAAAACTTCCTGTCACATTTCTTTTTCATTTGATTTAAATATAATAAATACTTTACTTACAAAAAAAATGTAAGTATGACTTAAACATGAATTATGTACAGCGGGGCAAATAAGTATTTAGTCAGTCACTGATTGTGCAAGTTCTCTGACTTAGAAAGATGAGAGAGGTCTGTAATTTTCATCATAGGTACACTTCAACTATGAGAGACAAAATTAGATAAAAATCCAGGAAATCACATCGTAAATTTAAAAAATTTAAGTGTAAATTATGGTGGAAAATAAGTATTTGGTCAATAAATTTGGTTCAACTCAATACTTTGTAACATAACCTTTGTTGGCAATGACAGAGGTCAAACGTTTCCTAGTCTTCACCAGGTTTGCACACACTCTAGCTGGTATTTTGACCCATTCCTCCATGCAGATCTCCTCTAGAGCAGTGATGTGTTTGGGCAGCACGGACTTTCAACTCCCTCCACAAATTTTCAATGGGGTTGAGAGCTGAAGACTGGCTAGGCCACTCCAGGACCTTAAAATGCTTTTTAAGGAGGCACTCCTCCGTTACCCGAGCAGTGTGTTTGGGATCATTGTCATGCTGGAAGACCCAGCCACGTTCCATCTTCAATGCCCTCACTGATGGAAGGAGGTTTTGGCTTAAAATCTCACTATACATAGCCCCGTTCATTCCTCCCTTAACACGGATCAGTCGTCCTGTCCCCTTTGCAGGAAAACAGCCCCAAAGCATGAGGTTTTCACCCCCATGCTTCACAGTAGGTATGGTGTAACTCAGCATTCTTTTTCCTCCAAACACGACGAGCTGAGTTTTTACCAAAAAGTTCTATTTTGGTTTCATCTGACCACATGATATTCTCCCAATCCTCTTCCGGATCACCCATGTGCTCTCTGGCAAATTTCAGACGAGCCTGGACATGTACTGGCTTAAGCAGGGGGACACGCCTGGGCACTGCAGGATCCGAGTCCCTCTCGGCGTAGTGTGTTACTGATGGTAGCCTTTGTTACTTTGGTCCCAGCTCTCTGCAGGTCATTCATCAGGTCCTTCTGTGTAGTTCTGGGATTTTTGCTCACCGTTCTCATGATCATTTTGACTCCACGGGATGAGATCTTGCGTGGGGCCCCAGATCGAGGGAGATTATCAATGGTCTTGTATGTCTTACAATTGCTCCCACAGTTGATTTATTCACACCAACTTGCTTGCCTATTGTAGATTCACTCTTCCCAGCCTGGTGCGAGTCTACAATTTTCTTCCTGGTGTCCTTCGACAGCTCTTTGTTCTTGGCCATGGTTGAGTTTGGAGTCTGACTGTTTGAGGCTGTGGACAGGTGTGTTTTATACAGATAAGGTGCCAGACAAGGTGAACAGGTGCCATTAATACAGGTAACGAGTGGAGGACAGAAGAGTTTCTTTAAGAAGAAGTTACAGGTCTGTGAGAGCCAGAAATCTTGCTTGTTTTTAGGTGACCAAATACTTTTTTCCACCATGATTTACAATTAAATTCTTTTAAAATCCTACAATGTGATTTCCTGGAGGTTTTTTCTCATTTTGTCTCTCATAGTTGAAGTGTACCTATGATGAAAATTACAGACCTCTCTCATCTTTCTAAGTCAGAGAACTTGTACAATCAGTGGCTGACTAAATACTTTTTTGCCCCACTGTATATACACATAGTTGGGTGGCTAGCATGGTCAAATCACATCTCCTGGTTAGATCCTGACTTTGGATTCCACCTGTGAGGAGTTTGCATGTCCTTGTTGCATACCCATTTTGGGCTACTATGGTTTCCTCCCACTTTACAAAGACATGCATTAGGTTAATTGTTTGCTCTAAATTGGCCCAGTACGAATGCGTCTGACTAGTATCAATGTAACTTTGTTTCTGTCATGAATAGCCATTGATGCTGATGTTAAACAAACTAATAGAACAAACAAACACATGCACTAAACTGAGTCTGGAGTACTAATCAAAAGGTTGTGAGTTTAAATTCCAGGTCAGCCAAGCTGCCACTGTTACATCCTTGAGCAAAGTCCTTAACCTTCAGTTGCTCAGCTCATCTGTAAGTCACTCTGGATAAGGGCATTTGCTAAATACTTAAAATGAAAAACTAAATATAGAATATGTGTTCATTGACAGTTGTATGAGTGGTATGGCAAGGGGATAAATAGTTTGAGTGCATAATATGCATTTGTACTCATAATACACAAGAGAAAGCCCCAAATTAGAGAGTCTCCGTGGATTCCTCTTTTAGTCTTCTTATAGCCTAGTTTCAGTCTCTTGGCATAACAGCCTGCAGAGCTGCAGTCCAGTTTTACAATAAAAGGGACTGACTGGTTAGGTAAAGTTTAAAGTAAACTTGGGGGCATAAATGTTATGATGGCAGCAGTTTTTTCCCATATATTTTTTGCAGATAGTTCTTTCTTTTGTACATTCACTAACAGCAGGATTTGGCATCAGTGTACTTCACTCATTCCTACAGATAAGTGAAGCTCCTACACATTTATATGGTATAGTAAAAATCTGTCAGCATTTTACTGACAGACAAATAGAAGGCATTAAATGAAATCTTGTAAATAAGCAGTTCCTTATTAGAGTTTAAATGGCAAGAGACTGACACACTTCGCCTCAGTTCGTTCTTCGGGGACGCAGTACGTCAGTTTAATAGTCTTGTAATATATTAGACAAAACGTACCGACTTTTTACTTTTGTCTGTTTTTTTACCAACTCAACGTTACTGATGTTCATAGCGTGAACGGAGAGCGTTACTTGTTTTACCAGAAACAACCTCAGTTGAGGAATCGACTTCAGCTTCAGAGTCGACAGCTAGATTCATTGCGTCATTGATGTCAGAATCGACTCTTTAGTTGTCGAATCCCAACTGTAACATACACCTATTTAGGGGAGTAGCTAAACATGATGAAGTAGAGGAGGGAAACAGTTTGTGAAGTTCACGCTGGATATTTGAGCTGAACAAGATGGCGGAGTATAGGGCACGGAAGAATCAGGATTTCTCAGAGATAAATCACGTACCAGACACGTTTGCGGAAGGTAAGAAGTGTTAGTTTTATTTTGCGTAACGTGGCGCTTTCTTTGTTGATCTGTCAGTTCGTTTTAGACGAGGGAGCTTGGCAGCCAGAGAGTGGGAACACTTGTTAAAAGTTTTCACCAGGTTCTCTCGTGTCCCGTTGAGCTGTTTCATTACAAGTTTGTGCCTTCTGCAAATAGGCTAAGTTAAAAGTTCTGCAGCTCTTGTCACTTTCACCGCGACGGACTTTCATCGTTGAAGCTTGAACTTTTACCCGCTTATTATTGTTACAGTTAGTTACCATCTTTATGTAACCCCGCGTGTTCTTGGCCCCTGCATTATAACCGTGTTCTGTTTATGTAGGTTGAGCTATTCTTAGGTGCGACTTTGCAAACAGTCGAAAGTCGTTTGTTTAACATTTTATAGAAGTTTATGAGAAACGAATACCTCTAATTGTATTATTATTTGAACTCTGGTGTTTAACATATTGAGCAGCAATGCTGGTGTGGTTATTGAGAAATTAAACTTTATTTTTTTATCTTTACATGACCTGTAACTGATATAGCCTACAAATCGCATCCGTATGATGATTTTTTTTGTTTGTTTGTTTTTGGGCTGTATGCTGCATCTAGTGAAAATAAGACGTGGTGCCGTGCCGTTAAAATGCGATGAAATGTAACCTAAGAAGTCCAGTAGACGAATGGCCTACATGTATGTTGTCTGTCTTCATTATCACTACAGTATTTTAGTTTCCACTTTGTTAATATTAATACAAACCGAATGATTCAGCCGGGTTGGAGCAACGCGTTGACGAACGTTGTTCTAAAGTTTAAACGGCTCGGGTTACTGACGGACTCCGACTGAGTGGACCGTCCCCTGGCTTTGGACTGACTGCCACTCGAGTCCTGACAGTGTAAAGACTGAAGAGATCCATTGGGAAGTGAGATGCTGTTTTTGTGCCCTTCCCAGAGAAAGAAACGCCAAATTTAGAGAGCGGGTTTATGGTGGATAAAGCGCGGGGTTTAGCGCGAGCCTCCGCGCGCCAGGAATAGAAAGTGAGCTGCTTAATGAGCAGCACATGAAGGAACTACTAACCTCTGCTTCACACTGGCTTTTATCAAACAGCTTGGTCATATTTGAACCTCTTTTTCTGTACGCCACTATATGCCTCAGGTCTCAACAGCTGAATTTATCCATTAAGTGTTTTAATGTAAGACAGGAACTGCAGTCTTATTAATATGGAATAGACCTTCATATGAAGGAAGTTTGGGAAATTATGTACATTGGTGACTCACGTAAGTCACTGGACTAACTGGATGGTGTATGTGTGGTTCTCACCACTTCTGAACTTCCACTGTTGGACCCTTGTGTAAGGCTTTTAACCCTTAACCTCTGCTCAGTTTAAAGTGGGTTTCGAGAAACACCTGTTAAATGTTATTAATGTAAATGCTGTCATTTAATTTCTGCCCTCTTTGTACAAATGCACTCCCATTGTAGCACCATTCTGTTGGGCTCATGCTGTTCTTTAGCAAGTCCAGTGTTATGTACAGTATTTGAAGTAATTTTTACCTAAATATCTTAGCATGCTCAAGCTTAGCGTTAGTGTAAGTAATGCAACAGGGAATTGCCCTTCTCTATCACCAGTATTTAGATTATATACAGGGTTTGTAAGGTCATGAAAAACCTGGAGAAATCATGGGCATTTGAATATGGCCCCACAAAGATTTGGAAAACTAAATAATATCTTTGGGACTGTGGTAGCCTAGTGGTTAAGGTACTAGACTCTGGAGCAGAAGGTCCAAGGTTCAAATCCCACCTCTGCCAAGCTGCCACTGTTGGGTCCTTGAGCAAGACCCTTAACCCACAATTGCTTGGATTGTAAGACTGTATCAATTGTAAGTCGCTCTGGATAAGGGCGTCTGCTAAATGCTGTAAATGTAAATAAACCCAAAAAGTTTTGAATACGTTTTGGAAGTACACCGGTGTTAATTTCCCGTACAGTATGCGTTTTTCATATACCTCAATCCCGGTGCATAGCAGAAACAGCCGCTCTAACAAATAGGCAGCAAATGAAATAATATTTTTTCGCCACTGAGTGCTGCTGAGCTCTGAGAAGAACTACATCAATGAACAGCATGCTGGGTAAAGCTCGCTAGCCAGGTAGCATAACATACCCCACAGCCTAGAAATGGTCTGTTAACAGCTGAGAACAGAACTGGATTATGAAGTGAGCTTGGTGATGCAAAGAAGAACCACATTATGAATGCAGTAACTTTCAAGACTGATTCAGAGCAATGATTAACCCACTGAATTCGGGATATGTCTTACCGGAGCGAAAATACTTCAGCCAAAAATAGGCACGTCTCTCTTTTTTTTTTTTTAAGCTCTCAATAAAATCTGTTTACATTCGGCCTCTTTCTTTCATTCTGATTTGTGTAATTTTGTGGAGTGAAGTAAACCCGGATACATATACATATTTACACATATAACGGATTCGGCCGGTTTTGGCGTGATCGGCTTCAGGCGGACTCATAACCGATTCTGTGCCGGCCAACCACACATGAACAGCACAGTGGTTTTACTAAGTTTAATTCATAATTCAGTTTAGGTCTGTTCATAATTCAGAGTTTCAGGCACTCGAGGGTTTGTTTAAGAGACATGTTTAAGGGTTTGTTTACTGACATGATGAGGAGGAAGCATTATGTTTTGGCTGTGTTTTGAGTGCTACTGGGCAAGTTAACTAGATAGGCTCTCTAAATATCGCATTACTGATGATAGACTTAGGGACTTCGGACCTTTGATATCCATTTTGAACACAACCATGTCTCTGGCATGGAAACTTTTACAGTGTGCTACTTGGATTACATTGTTACATACATGGCGAAAATAAGCCATGAAGGATCAACTCCGAAAACGATCAGAGTAAGGATTGAAAAAGACTTTTAAAACAGCATCACACTGCTGAATGTGCAGAGTTCGACAAAGTAAACAAAGTCAAAGAGGCTAAAGATAAAACTAGCAACAGTGCAGACCCAGGCACAAGCCAGCATCCATTGTTAGCATTTTTAACAGCACATTCAGTGAATCTCTAATAAATAAACAAATAAAAAAAATGTTTTATATATATATATATACACACACACACACACATATTGTGTATATAAGTGATGCACGATATATCGGCGGCTGATATTATTTGCTGATATATGGACTAGTTTTAGATATCAGCATCGGTCAAATATTAGAATTTTAGCTGATATTACAGGCGCCAGGAAAGAAGATTATAACCAATATTTATAATACATTTACATATGAATATTTCTTTGATTTTTCTTGGGGCTGTTATTGATTTAGTGAAATATCTGATGATGCTGACTGTATAGTTATGCATGCAGTTCTATTCTTTCTTGGAGCTTCTCAGTCGTAAGATTTTTTTTTACACACTTAGTTGTTCTTGTTGCTGCCTGTATCAGTTCAAGACTAAAAAAAAAAAAAAAAAGTTTCCTACCTTTTTCAAGGAAGGTTAAAAAATGGAATTTATTTAGTTTTGTTTATTATTATTTTATTTTATTGCAAAAATGGTTTACTGTATTTGAAATGCAGAAAGGTTAAATTATCAGTATTGGCCACAATGTGCTAAAAATAGGTTATCGGATCAGCCCAAGAAATTCTGTGTGAGAGAGATGTACCGTGAATTCCAGTAGAATCCTTAAAAAAACCGTGATACAAATTTTTGGCAATACTGCCCAGCCTTAGAATAGCGAGAATATGTGTGTGTGTCTATGTATGTATATATAGATTGACTTCATTATTGGTTTAAAAATACTTAAAGACAATATAGGTTTATCGGTTAACTTATTTGATGTTATGTTTTCTGTGTGCGGCAGTGTCGCACTCCAATCTGAATTACAGCTGACGAGTTGTAAATTAGGTAAATACTAGGAAAATGCTGAGTTAATAATGTCTGACTTCACTTGGGCAAGTATAAGGCATGGCTTGAGAAAGAGCAGCACCCTGGACATGGGAAATGTGGACTGTGTCATAAAATGACTGAAAAAAACAGTCCAAACCTGGGAGAGGCAGCACTAGCTACCTATGCAAAATGAGCTAAACACCAAGATGCTGCTGTGCATGAGTCAACTCTCAACAACATATAATTCTTTTTGACCGTGGTGACTACTATGATACGCACTTTACAAGCTAAACAGTTAGACATGCATGTCTAGAGACATCCTGAAATAAAAAGTTAAATATCTTAGCTCAGTATTTATGGGTCATCCATTGGCTGAGAATATTGTGAAAAAAAAGTTAGACCTAATTTCAGAGATCGGAAACTTGAGTCTCGTCCAAGTCTTAATGGATGGGGTTGAATGTAGATTGGAAAGTGTTCGAAATACTCCAGAATAGCAATGAAAAATGGGACGATTGATTATGCATCCTAGTTTATTCTGCCATCTAATGCAGGTGCATTTTTGCAGGGAACTAAAGAAATTGTTTAAATTTATTATAGAAGAAGTGAACTTGTTATTTTGACTTGTAATTCTTCAGAAATTACAGAAACGTTTTCATTTAGTTTTCATTTAAGATGAGCTGAAGCTACAGTAGGACATTTTGAACAATCTTAAGCTTCTGTTTCTTGTCATTTCTTTTAACTGCAGGGGACTGAAGTTTTATTTGTCTTTGTATAAAAACTTGTTCAAGAAAATGTGTATTGTTTACACTTCAGAAATAAAAAGGAAAGTCATTCAGTGTAAAATCAATAATCGAATTATTAACTCAGTATTGTGAATCAAATTGACTTGTGAACAGTGTGTATCATTATCCCCATATCCCAGAACCATGTACAGAAAGATGCTGGGAAGTCGCCTATTAATATTGGTTCATGTGGGTTGCACATAATGAACTGTGTGTTCAGAGATGGCTGTAAATTGCCCAGATGAGAAGTTGAACATGGACTCTAGCCTGTACTGGCTGTTCCATGATTGCCCTGTCCTTCACAAGGATGTGCTTTTATTTGTTTTACAAACAGTAGCTTGAGAATGTCAGCATCGAGAGTGTTGCTGGTCTGGCCACGTGTCAAATACTATGTCGAGCTGATGGGGAGGGATGAACTACCCAAACCAAAAGCAAAACTGAAATCATTTGAGGTGATAATCTCATTTACAGTGGTACTTAAATGTTTGTGAACCCTTTAGAATTTTCTATATTTCTGCTTAAATATGACTTAAAACATCAGATTTTCACACAAGTTCTGAAAGTAAATAAAGTGAAACAAAACTATTATACTTGGTCATTTATTGAGGAAAATGATCCAATATTACATATTAGTGAGTGGCAAAAGTATGTAAACCTCTTGGATTAGCAGTTAATTTGAAGTTGAAATTAAGTCAGGTGTTTTCAATCAATGGGATGACAATCAGGTGTGAGTGGGCACCCTGTTTTATTTAAACAGCAGGGATCTATCAAAGTCTGCTCTTCACAACATGTTTGTGGAAGTGTATCATGGCACGAACAAAGGAGACTTGAGGACCTCGGAAAAAAAGTTGTTGATCATCAGGCTGGAAAAGGTTACAAAACCATCTCTAAAGAGTTTGAACTCCACCAATCCACAGTCAGATAGATTGTGTACGAATGGAGGAAATTCAAGACCATTATTACCCTCCCCAGTAGTCCAAGATCAAGGTGTGTAATAGTTGGTGAGGTCACATTGAACCCCAGGGTAACTTCTAAGCAACTGAAGGCCTCTCTCACATTGGCTAATGTTAATGTTCATGAGTCCACCTTCAGAAGAACACTGAACAACAATGGTGTGCATGGCATGACGGCTTGCCATCATTGATGGAACAATGAATTCTGAATTATATCAGAGATTTCTAAAGGAAAATGTCAGGACATCTGTCCATGAACTGAATCTCAAGAGAAGGTGGGTCATGCAGCAAGACAACGACCCTAAGCACACAAGTCATTCTACCAAAGACTAGTTAAGGAATAATAAAGTTAATGTTTTGGAATGACCAAGTCCAAGTCCTGACTTTAATCCAGTCGAAATTTTGTGAAAGGACCTGAAGCAAGCAGTTGTGTGAGGAAATCCACAAACATCCCAGAGTTGAAGTTGTTCTGTATGGAGGAATGGGCTAAAATTCCTCCAAGCCGGTGTGCAGGACTGAACAAGTTACAGGAAACATTTAGTTGCAGTTTTTCCTGCACGGGGGGGGGTCACACCAGATACTGAAAGCAAAGGTTCACATACTTTTGCCACTCACTAATATTGGATCATTTTCCTCAAAAAATAAATGACCAAGTGTATTTTTGTCTCATTTGTTTAACTGGGTTCTCTTATAAGGAATAATGTATATTGAACTGAATGTATATTGGACAATAGATTTAGACAAAACATTGCCCAGTCTGCGTCTTGATTTCGGCTGTGACATTTGGATGGTAGGGTCAGAATGATTCAGGCTTGTGGTGGTTGTGTAATGGGGTGGGGGATATTTCCTTGGCACCCTTTGGGCCCCTTAATATCATTTGAGCATTGTTTATATGACACAGCCTACCTGAGTATTGTTGCTGACCATATCCATCCCTTTATGATCCCAGTGTACCCATCTTCTGTTGCTACTTCCAGCAGGATAACGCACCATTTCACAAAGTTCACATCATCTCAGACTGGTTTCTTGTACAAGATGATGAGTTCTCTGTACTCAAAAGGTCTCCACAGTCGCCAAATCTCAGTCCAATGAGCAACTTTGGGATGTGGTGGAACAGGAGATTGGCATCATGAATGTGCAGCTGACAAAGCTGCAGCAAGTACGTGATGTTATCATGTCAGTATAGACCAAAATATGTGAGGAATTTTTTCCATCACCTTGTGGAATCTATGCCACGAAGAATTAAGGCAGTTCTGAAGGCAAAATGAGGTCCGACACAATACTAGCAAAGTGTAAATAATAAAGTACATAAAGTAGCCGGTGAGTGTATGATAACGGTGCAATACTACTTGCAGTACTCTGTGAGGAATACTCTCCATGATAATACAATATTTCAAGTTTGATGGAATGCAAAGTACCTTAGACCATAAACTTTCAACTAAACTAATCCACACTGAACTCTATAAACTCACTACAGCCACGTCTCCCCCTCATCCGCTGTCTTCTGCAGCACTGTGTTGACATGATCTCATAAATTCACCACAGTCTACTCGCTTTTCACAGGTCAGGGCTTTTTTTTTCTTAATAATATTGTGTAATTATAATAACCAATTATATTTATTTGATATTGAACCACATTTTTTAATATAAATAACTATAACTTTAGCCTCCATGAGGTTAATAGTAATGCAAAAGCTACTGCTTGGGAATTATTCTGATGCATGAGAAACATTGGCAGATTTTACACTTGCTAACTTGATTAACTTAATTAAAAACTTAATTCCTTCAACAACAAAAAATTGCCTGTAATGCAATCATTGATAATTGTTACATGTATGAGCGTTCTATTCTGTTAATAAAAAACAGAAGGTGTGTTTGTTTATTACATTTTGGAATAATGTAAATCAAGGGATGGTCAACCGTGTCAGAGACTGTTTTGGATGCGTATAGGACCATTATTCAGTCTGCTAAATCCGATACATTTTTAAAACTGGTTTTATGAACATGACGACAACTTGGTGTCCCTTCACTGGCCTTCCCAGTCATCAGATCCAATTCCAATAAAGCTCCTTTGGGATGTAGTAGATGAGGAGATTCACAGCATGAAAGTGCACCTGAAAAATCTACAGGAATTGTGTGATGCAGTCATGTTAATATGGAGCAGATTCGTAATTAAAAGTTTCCAGCATTTTGTGGAATCCTTGCCACAATGAATTGAGGGTGTTTTCAGAGAAAAGGGAGGCGTATACCAGTTATTCCTAATAAAGTGTTTGCGTGCAAGTAGGTGAACCTTGAAGTGAAAAGGATTTTAAAACCTTGGTCTAGTGAATATTACTTCACCTTTCAGCTGTTTTGGTCAGGGTGCATGTCATGAAGAACTATTTGTGTTCTGAGGAAAATGAATGTAATTCCTTTGTTGTTGTTTTTTGTTTTGTTTTGTTTTTTTGGAAGGATATTGGTGTAATCTATGTGGTAAGTCGGGCCAGTCACATTGCAGCATGATCAGTCGATACCACTTGAGGACAATTGCAATTTAATACAGTGAACACACACAGCTGAAGAGCCTGTTTTTCGAGCTAGCATTTCAGCTGGGAACTTGAGGGACCTGTGACCGGGGGTTTGTGCCAGGCTGCACTCCTTACATGAAACACTAGATGGAAATACAGAAATGGGGTTCGCACAGGTCTGCAGCACATTACCTCACAAAATGTGGTTCTTTTTTATATGATTTTATTTTTTTTATTTTATTCACACCATTGATTGACTTTCAGAATCAACTAAATTTGATAAGTATTGAAAATCGGCCAATAATGGTACATAGGACACTATTTTGAATTGTTTTTAATAAAAAAAGCATGTTTTCACTTGATTTAATATAAGGTGAAGTTACAGTAAGAAGTTAATGTAATGCTTTTATTGTCATTATAGATTATAAAAATAAATTAGGAGTACTGCTCCAGAACAGTGCTTATCTACACAAACATTTACATTTACAGCATTTAGCAGACGCCCTTATCCAGAGCAACTTACAGAAGTGCTTTGTAATCTTCCTAGGAGACAGAACCTCATATTAGTACAAGTAAACAATAGCTCAAGTACACAATCCAACTACAGCCTACTCGTATCTGGTGTAGATTTCTTTTTTTTATTCTCGTAAAGGAGGATATGCAGTTTTATTCACTTAAGTGCTGGGTGAAGAGGTGAGTCTTTAGTCGCCTCTTGAAGACAGCAAGAGACTCAGCCATTCGGACAGCCAGTGGAAGTTCATTCCACCACCTGGGAAATAAGACTGTCTCACAGACAGATTGTCAGTCAAACATCTAAAGACTTCAAGCACTTCAAGATTAGTATTGCACTGATGGAATAAAAATAAATATATAAGAAGTATTGTACAGAGGTATTGCAATGAAAAGGGCATTTTGTTTACAATTTTAAACCTAATGTTACTAGTAATTTTAATTTCAAGGAACTAACCTTTTATTGTTAAAAAAAACTTGTACAAATTTGCATTGTTTTCATAGTTTACATAAATAAAAAAGCGATGTCTTTTGTCAAAAGTAAAATCAATAATCGTTATAAAATTGAGTCCTGAACTTGGTATCGTGAATCGAATCGGGAAAAGTGTGTATTGTTACACCCTTACAAAGGAGCTACAGCCAGATGACTTTTTTCAAATTCTCATTCCTTCCTTATGCAATGAAGGGAGAAGTTGTGAGGACACAGACTGTCTCTTTCTATCACAGGACTATGCGAATAGTGGAAGTGTGGCTTTTTCAGTTTTAACCACCTCATGCTGATTTTACTGTTTTAGTTGTTAAGAGCACACACTGTCCATTTCTTCTAAAAAAGATCTGTAGTACTTTTTGATGGTCCATCCCAGGTCCTTTGAGGAACATGGTTTATTAAACATAAAAAAAAAAAAGGTTCATGCATTTGTTGGCAAACTGGAGATCCTCAGCCCATCTTTGCTTCTCAAAGCCTAAGCCTTTTGTGGATACTGCTTTCATGCCAAATTGCAATCACCACTTGACCTCACCAGTACTTTGGCTTTTTTGTCTTTTGTGTCTAGCACCATCCTTTATATTTTAATTGTGTTTTTTCAGATATGACAGGGGTGGAAGAAGTGCCACTGTGTCATCCTGCTCAGAATTCAAGCCCAATGGAAGAATTGAGCTCTGACACAAATGGGGACGTCCCATTTGCTGAGGAGGAAGAGCCAGTCACTCAAGGAGCTCGGCCCATACAGATCGTAGTTGCGAGCCAGGATGACCATAAATTTGAATTGGATGCTGTGGCACTGGAGAAGATTCTAATGCAAGATCATATAAAGGATCTTAACGTAGTTGTGTTATCAGTGGCTGGTGCTTTTCGGAAGGGCAAGTCCTTCCTACTGGACTTCATGCTGCGCTACATGCACAGTCAGGTTAGTCATGCATGCAACCTAATTTTCTAATTGTATCCCCAGAGTTATGAGGCGTGTGGCCTTCGCCCTCCGTGGCAGTGTTCTGATTGTTTCCTTCATTGAACTAGCTTTGCCAGTTACACTAAAAAGGCTGTAGTAAGCATGCAGGAATCTTGCTCTCATACTTTTCTGTAGTCATCTGAATCATGGATGGGAGGAGATGATGAGCCACTAACAGGTTTCTCCTGGAGAGGTGGTTGTGAGAGAGAGACGACAGGAATTCAGGCATGGAGTGAAGTCTTTGTTGTAGAAAAAGCAGATGGCAATAAGGTGAGGTGTTTGTTGCTTGCTCATTACTTGACTGTGTCACAATTCACTTGTCTTTAATTAACATGCATTTCTGATTTGTTTATTTTCAGATAGCTGTGTTGTTGGTAGATACTCAGGGAGCCTTTGACAGTCAGTCTACCATTAAAGACTGTGCTACAGTTTTTGCCCTCAGCACTATGACCAGCTCCATACAGGTGTGTTTATAATGAGCAAAGGAAAGCTCATGTACTGCCTGTGCTTGGGCACACTTGCAAATCAGCACTGGTTATAGTTGTGTGTTTACATACTTGCAAAATGTGTCTTGTGTTTGGCCCAGGTTTATAATCTTTCACAAAATATTCAAGAGGATGACCTGCAGCATCTCCAGGTATGCCTTAGTATTTGAAATGCCTAATTAAAATGCTTGTGTAATTATTGAATATTTTTGTTTGTGTTGAAGATGTTAATGCTAAAGATGGGAGAATCTGGGGCAACTGTCGAGGGTTTTTTTATTATTATTATTTTTTTTTATTTATTTATTTATTTTTTGTTTTCCTCCCCAATTCACATTATCTTGTGATCATGAAGTCTTTGGCTCCACCCTTTTTTAGCACCTATGTCATATTTAAAATTATGTATGTAACATGCATGTAAAATTGTAAAATTGGTGAAATGTTTTTCTGATTTTACTTGTTTTGCATTGTCTTATTGTAAAATGGTGCTTTTCATCTTTGGTCCAGAGCACACACTGTCCATTTCTTCCAAAAAAGATCTGTGATTGTCCATCCCAGGTCTTTTGGGGAACATGTTTTAAAAAAAAATAAATAAATAAACGTTCATGCATTTGTTGACAAACTGGAGATCCTCTGCCCATCTTTGCTTCTCAAAGCCTAAGCCTTTTGTGGACACTGCTTTTATACCAAATTTCAATCACCTGTTAACTTCACCTGTTTGAAATCACATGATTATTTAGGGTTGTTGTTTTTTTGGGTTTTTTTAAACCACATTACTAGCCCTAAAGTTCCCCTGTCCCTGGTCTGAAATGCAGGAATGGGTGTTTATTAACAAAAAAAGCAAACAGAATCTTGGGTTCATACTGTCTATACTGAAATAAATGTAAGGAACAAGGGTTTTGATGTTGGTAATTTTTTGCATTCTCTTTTACATTCTCTTTCTATGCTTTCAACGTTTTGTAGTTTTCACTTTCATTGCCAGTGAACCCAGAGTCAGGATATGAACTTTCTTTGAAAAGCATGGGTGGACAGGTTATTTCCAAGCATGCCATTAAGCACCAGACCTTGTTAGACCAGGGATGACCCAAACCCAGTCTTCGACATAAGCCTGTATATATTATCAGTATAGTACGACACTTTTTTTTAAAATTTTTATCTATTTATTTTTAAGCTTTTTACAGAATATGGCCGTCTAGCAATGGAGGAAGTCTATGAAAAACCATTTCAGGTAAAAAAAAAAGTGTATATATAGAATATATATTCATGACTATATAGCCAATACAGTAATGATTTTTCTTCAACAGGTAAATATTACCTCTTGCTCTTGGGTGATGTTTGTGCCTCGGCACTTTCTATGCTTCTTCTTCAGAAACTTCTCTTTCTGATCAGAGACTGGTGTTACCCGTATGAGCATGACTATGGGCTTGATGGAGGGAATTGTTTCTTGGAACGCAGATTGCAGGTGAGCCTACACAGCGAATAGCTTTTTAAGTGACAAGTTGAACAGCGTGTAAAGTGGGTTTATGGTAACCATATTTGCAGGTGAAGCAGAACCAGCATGAAGAGCTACAGAATGTGAGGAAGCACATCCACTCTTGTTTCTCGAGCATTGACTGCTTTCTACTGCCTCACCCAGGCCTGAAGGTTGCAACTAACCCCTATTTTGATGGCAGATTAAAAGGTTAGAATACTGTTACAATTGTGGAGTCCCATTTTCCTTCCTGAACACTGATAGTGAAATTTGAAGAGGTGATTAATACTCTTGTATCCTGTAGTGCAAGAGTATTATTGGCCTGTGTGGAGTTTGCATGTCCTCCCTGTGCTCATGTGGGTTTCTCTGGTTTCCTCCCACAATCCAAACACATGCATTAGGTTGATTGGTCACTCTGAATTGACCCATGACTAGTGTGTTGATGTAACCTTGTCTGTCGTGAATATAGCCATGGATGCTGATGCAGCATTAAAAAAAAAACTAAAACAAACAACCACACATAATGTGCTTTGTGGGTTAGGGAATGAATAAGGAAGCACCATATGAGGTGAAGCCTCTGTTACCTATGCAGTGTTTGTGTTCGTTGATGAGCAACACTGATATAACTGCTTAAAGCCAGTGAAATTTGAGTGCCAGTTTGAGGAGTGTCCAGTTCCTAAGTCTTAACTGGAGCAACTGACTGCTCTCATAAGGTGCATAGTGATCACGTATGACATTTATAGAACACAGTCAATTTATATTCCTGAAAGCAGCTTCCAAATGGCACTGGATTATGTAACAAACAGAGGCCTACACAGTCATATTTACAGATTCACAGTCATGCCTAAAATCCCAGGAAACGCAAACAAGAAACCACCCTATACTAAATCAGATCTTACCCAAGCTTGCTACCCTCACCATCCACATATGACATCAAATATGATAAATTGAATTAGTCATTAATGGCTTTAAACATTATAGGCTTGTATAATGGGCATACATACATGTTTTAGCAGTGGTATATTGATGTTGGATTCATCACTCCATCACTCCATTTCCACTGGTCATCTTACCAATCTTTGTGAACTTTAGAACATGTAAACAGGTAACTTGCTGTGAAATGTTTATGAATTGCTGGTTTGTATTCCTTTCCTGTTTGTTGCTAAAGTGGTACATGGCTTTTTGGTGCATTCTGAGATTTTGAACCTGAAACTTTGTGTTTTGGTGTAACAGGATTTTCTGAAGTGCCACTGCTTGTCACCTAGTACTCAGGATTTACTTTCACTAATAAGAGAAATGTGTATTTTATCTCATTTAAACCCATGAGGTGCAATACAGTATTTGAGTACACTTTTTTCCCCACAGTATAATATAATACTCTTAGGAAATATTTGGTTGAGTAAACAATACATTTGAATTAAATTGTTCCTAATCTACCCACCTCTGTATGCAGATATTGATGATGACTTTAAAAAGGAGCTACAAAAGCTGGTGCCTCTACTGCTAGCTCCTGAGAATCTGGTTGAGAAGGAGATCAATGGTGCCAAGGTTACATGTAAAGATCTGCTGGAGTATTTCAAGGTCAGGCATATTTTAATATCTGCAACTTTTATAATATGTTTGCTGTTGCAAACATGATGTTTTAATTAGTAATCTCTCAAAACAGTAAAAAAGTCAAAGATCATGCTTTTACTTGAAACCATGGTCAAGGCTCTGTAATCTAGCAGTTATTTATAATTAGCACTGAATTTTGTTGGAACCACATTTCTTAAACCAAATATCTGTTATGCCCTGTGTGTAGGCTTACATCAAAATCTACCAAGGCGAGGAGCTCCCTCATCCCAAGTCCATGTTGCAGGTATACTTTCTTGCTCCTAATTGTATGGCTTTGATATGACTGCTTCAGTTGCTCTCATTCACATTGCATTTGTACTCTAGGCAACTGCTGAAGCCAACAACCTGACAGCTGTGGCTGGAGCAAAAGACACTTACGGCCGAACCATGGAGCAGGTAGAATTCAACTTATTAAGAAAGCTATACATGGGTTACATATTATGACTTTAAATTAGGTGCCAAATCATTCTTGAGAATGCACTTGTGCATGTGCATCTATGGAAAAGAAGAGGCTCGAGTTCTTTATATAGCCAGGGTGTGATGTACTGGGGTAACCTAGATAACTGAAAATAACTTCAGGCCGCTGCACTAAAATAGAAAATAATTCAGCCTAGATCGTACATATAGGTTATGTTCTTCTGAGACGCATCCTCTTATCAGTGAAATTTTGGCATAATTTGAAGTTTTGTTTTCCTTTCCATTTTAATTGTTTGTTATAGATCTGTGGTGGAGACAAGCCCTACATTGCACCAGTCGACCTCCAGCGCTATCATGATGAAATGAAGGAAACATCGGTCAGGCAGTTCCGTGCTGTTAAGAAAATGGGAGGAGTCGAGTTTAGCCAGCGGTACCAGGAACAGCTAGAGACCGAGCTTGATGAAGTTTATACCAATTTCGTCAAGCACAACGAAAGCAAGAATATTTTCTATGCAGCAAGAACTCCTGCAACTCTGTTTGCTGTCATGTTCGCTGCCTACATCGTCTCCACTGTAACGGGGTTCATCGGCTTATCAACAATCGCTGCCTTGGCCAGCCTCGTGATGGGGATCTCACTGATGACACTCTGCACATGGGCATATATCAGATACTCCGGTGAATATCGGGACGTGGGTATGGCTATAGACCTTACAGCAGAAGCCCTGTGGGAGCAGGTGGGTGCAGTGTTTTATTTCTGTTGGGTATAAGTTGACACATGTTAGAGATGGCTCAGTGCTACGCTATGTCTCGCCTGATTTAAAAAAAAAAAAAGTCTGCGTGCTTGGTAATAGGGGTGTGCGATATGCATAGTCAATGATAATAAAATATATCTTAATTGCTGTTTTAAGGCGATGTGAGCTGACGTTATCGACTATGTCACTCACTTTGCAAAAACTAGTCAAAAACGGCTTATGAGTTCACGTATTCACTGCGTCGTGTTGCCAGGTAGGATAGACTATTGCATATGCAGTGTGCTAGCGCCCCAAATCAAGCTACCATTCTACCTAAAAGTGCATGACAAGTTAAAAACAAGCGAACAAACTGGTGACAGAATATAGATACCACCAGCCTTGCAATATGTTGTTTAATTGCTAGACGTCAATCTGCAAGCTGCAATAAGACACACAAGCTGGAATCAATTGCGTTTTTAATCAAACTGAACCTCGCATGAACATGCCCATCTTCTTATAAAAAGCTGTTTACATTTATTTGCTAAACAGTACTGTGCAAAAGTCTTAGGAATTATGTATTTTTCAGCTTATATTTTGCTTGTTCTGTAAGTTTTAGTTGTCACTGCACTAGTTCTACAATTACAGACTGTAGTACATCTGTTTCTGTATATACTTTGTTACCCCTTTACTCTGTTCTGTAATGGTCAGGACCACTAAAGATCAGGTACTATTTGGGTGGTGGATCACCACTGCAGTGACACTTGTGTGGGGATGTGTTAATGTGTTGAGCTGATATGAGTGGATCAAACACTGCAGTATCTCAAATTAAATAACTAAGACGTAAAACCAACTGTCTGTTCAGTCCTGAGTGTCCTTAGTAGCCTTTTGTCATATGCCGTGAGGTGTACAGTGGGGCAAAAAAGTATTTAGTCAGCCACTGATTGTGCAAGTTCTCCTACTATCACATTGTAGGATTTTTAATAACTTCATTATAAATCATGGTGGCAAATAAGTATTTGGTCACCCACAAACAAGCAAGATTTCTGGCTCTCACAGACTTGTAGCTTCTGCTTTAAGAAGCTCTTCTGTCCTCCACTCGTTACCTGTTAGCACCTAATAGCACCTGTTTGACGTCATTATCTGTATAAAAGACACCTGTCCACAGCCTCAAACAGTCAGACTCCAAACTCAACCATGGCCAAGACCAAAGAGCTGTCGAAAGACAACAGTAAGAAGATTGTAGACCTGCACCAGGCTGGGAAGAGTGAAACTACAATAGGCAAGGTTGGTGTGAATAAATCAACTGTGGGAGCAATTGTAAGAAAATGGAAGACGTACAAGACCATTGGTAATCTCCCTCGATCTGGGCCCCCATGAAAGATCTCATCCTGTGGGGTCAAAATGATCCTGAGAGCGGTGAGCAAAAATCCCAGAACTACACGGAGGGACCTGATGAATGACCTGCAGAGAGCTGGGACCAAAGTAACAAAGGCTACCATCAGTAACACACTATGCCGAGAGGGACCCAGATCCTGCAGTGCCAGGCGTGTCCCCCTGCTTAAGCCAGAACATGTCCAGGCCCGTCTGAAATTTGCCAGAGAGCATATGGATGATCCAGAAGAGGATTGAGAGAATATCATGTGGTCAGATGAAACCAAAATAGAACTTTTTGGTAAAAACTCAACTGGAGGAAAAAGGATACATCCCAAGAACACCATACCTACTGTGAGGCATGGGGGTGAAAACCTCATGCTTTGGGGCTGTTTTTCTGCAAAGGGGACAGGGCGACTGATCCGTGTTGAGGGAAGAACAAATGGGGCGGTGTGTCGTGAGATTTTAAGCCAAAACCTCCTTCCATCAGTGAGAGCATTGAAGATGGAACGTGGCTGGGTCTTCCAGCATGACCATGATCCCAAACACACCGCTCGCACAACGGAGGAGTGGTTCCATTAAAAAGCATTTTGAGGTCTTGGAGTGGCCTAGCCAGTCTCCAGACCTCAACCCCATAGCAAATCTGTGGAGTTAGTTGAAAGCGACAGCCCCAAAACTTCCTCCTTTAGTGGAGATCTGCATGGAGGAATGGGCCAAAATACCAGCTACAGTGTGTGCAAACCTGGTGAAGACTTGCAGGAAACATTTGACCTCCGTCATTGCCATCAAAGGTTATATTACAAAGTATTGAGTTGAACTTTTGTTATTGACCAAATACTTATTTCCCAACATATTTTACAATTAAATTCTTTAAAAATCCTGCAGTGTGATTTACTGGATTTTTTCCCCTCATTTTGTCTCTCATAATTGAAGTGTACCTATGTCCTGTATCATCTTTCTGAGTAGGAGAACTTGCACGATTAGTGGCTGACTAAATACTTTTTTTGCCCCACTGTATGACTCATGAGTAATAGTGAAACATACTGGTATGATAGTCTTATAATCCAAGAAGTTGAATCTGTTCATCTGGACATAGATTTTGTTGGAGAAACGTTTCGTCACTCATCTGTTGGAAGCAGTTGGAAAACTTCCCCGATCTTATATACAGCATCTTTGCATAACGACTGGTACCAGCACCATTGCATAACAATGGGACCGGTGATCAGTTTAATATGCAGATTGACATAGCCATTAACGACAATGGCCACGTGTGCCATTCACACAGGACTGGGGAAGGGCTGCGATGGCTCCGTTGTAAGATGGTGAGAGGTGTACTCTGAGGCCCCCTCCTCGGTTCAGGGATGGACGTTCCTTTTTTACAAAAATGGCTTCTTTTACTCCGCGTTCAAACCATCGTTCCTCCCTATCAAGGATCTGCACGTCTTCATCCTTGAAAGAGTGGCCACTGGCCTGTAGGTGGGTGTAAACTGCAGAGTCCTGACCTGATGAGGTAGCTGTTCTATGTTGTGCCATCCGTTTCGCCAGTGGCTGTTTGGTTTCCCCGATGTACAATTCCTGGCAATCCTCCTGGCACTTAACAGCGCACACTACATTACTCTGTTTGTGTTGGGGGACCCGATCCTTGGGGTGGACCAGTTTCTGGCGTAGCGTGTTTTGGTGTTTGAAAGCCACTGAGACGCGGTGCTTGGCAAATATGCGTCTCAATTGTTCCGATGTTCCTGCCACATATGGAATCACCATATGTTTATGCTTAGACTGCGGTTGTTGTTCTCCTCTCGTCGATCTGCTGGAGCACTGTTTGAGCGTCTTACCGGCTTTGACAAAGGCCCAGTTCGGATAACCACATTTGCCCAGGGCCTGCTTAATGTGAGATTTCTCTCCATCCTTGGCCGCGGTGTCAGTGGGGAAGCTGTCTGCTCGGTGGTACAGTGTCCTGATGACTCCTAGTTTGTGCTCCAGTGGATGATGAGAGTCAAACCTTAAGTACTGATCCGTACGTGTTGGCTTACGGTAAACATCGACTTTCAAACGTCCCCCCATCTCCAATCACAACCTCACAATCCATGAAGGCTAACCTGCTGTTCTTCACATCCTCCCTGGTGAACTTAGTGTGTTTGTCCACATAGTCTTATAATGTACTGTAGACTGGGTGGTGCAATAGGATAGCTGCATAGTCTCAACTCTGCTGGATTTCTTAATCCTCCACAGGCAGTTGGACCAAAGGTAATTCCACAGTCCCACTCTTGTGGCCCTTATGGCTACAAATTCAGTATTGCTACTGTGACAGTTTTTTTTATAATCTTTCTTGATTGCTTGAGAAGACTCAGTATCTGCTCATCCTTTAAAATGTTTTATTTCTTATTATTCTGTTACTCACATTTGTGTGTAAGACTCATGGTTTTTGTCTGTCTTTCTCCTGTTGTCTTAATCTTCACTTCTGTCCAGGTGCTGAAACCTCTGACTGAGCAATACATGCAGGAAAATGTCCGCCAGACCGTCGTTAACTCTATAAGAGCCAGTTTGACTGATCAAATGACACAATCTACAAAGTTAAAGACCAACTGACAGATTGGTGTGAACACTGTATTGTGCATAGTTGTTTTTTGGTGGACACTGTTCCCTGATGCTGAGTAATTAAAACCAAAGTTTACAATCTAAAATAAAATCCATGCCCGTCCTACACCTTCAGTAAGTGACTGAAGTGGTTGCTGTAGTGAAGACAAGCACTTGCATCAGTTTTAATGTATGTTCTTAATGAATGGTTGTATTTGAGAATTAATTTGGCATACATGTTACCTATTTAAAACCGTGCAACCAGTTAATCCTTAGAGTTGAGTAATTTCAATCTAGTCAGAGTAATTTGTTACAGTGTATATTTGTTTTGTTTTAATGTTTGAGTTTTAAGAACACTGCAACAGTGTGACATTAAGTGCACTAAGGCTGTAAAGCCATTCAGAACTGCCCTATACAAGTCAGAACACCTTAGATTGTTTCAAATTCTCAAGCATGTACTTGAATAAATCAAGTTTTATATATTTAGATAATGGGTGGATTACTTCAGGGCTGAATAACTAGACCTTAGTCAACACTATGTGAATGTTCACTTGCTGTATCTGACTAAACCTTGCCTGAACCTGTCACGTCATGCACAGCCTTATCATGCAGTGTACATGTGGTGACTAGCTTTGTGTGCCTGTTGAGGACATGTCCTGTAATTTATTTTTTAAATGATTAAAAATATGTAAATCACTTTCTTGTAGTTTTGTTCTTTGTTACATATTGTCTTTCCTATATTTAATTTTAGGGATAGTCTCCTCCTCTGTGGGTAGCATGGTGGCATAGTGCTTCGCATAGATGCCTCAAAGCTCCAGAGATTCCTGGTTCTATCCCACCTTCGGACTCTGCCAGTGTGGAGTTTACATGTCTTCCCTGTGTCCATGTGGGTTTACTCTGGGCACTCTGGATTCCTCCCAAAGTCAAAAGATGTGCATTAGGTTCATTGGTTCCTCTAAATAATGGGCAGATGGGCTAGCAGCTCCTACTAGTGAAACAGCTACAGAAAGAGCACGGACACTTGCTGCACGATTAGCATTGGAGGAACTAAAGCTAAACTGAAAATGAAACATCACTCTCTGCACTCTTAATAAGGAGTAAACGGCAAGTTCAATCATGTTGCTAGTTTGTATAAAGTCAGCACCAAGATTGTGGATTATCAAGTTGCTTGGGGCGGCTCGGTGGGTAGCACCATCTCCTTGCTGCAAGAACGTCATGGGTGTAATCTCAGGTGGAGTGGCCTGGGTCTGTTGTGTGTGGAGTCCATGTCCTCCCTGTCAGTGTCGATTTTCAGTTTTGTTTTGTTTTTCTGCATTATAGATTAATACTAAAGTCACCCAAGCTGTGAAGAAATACATATGGAATTATTTAGTAAACAAAAAAGTGTTAAACAAACCAGAATGTTTTATATTTTCGATTCTTAAAAGTAAGAACCTGGACTGGCTTTCAGTTAACAGCTGGGCCTTGTCAAGAGTTAATTTCTTGAATGTTTTGCTCTCTTAATATCTTTGAGACCATCAGTTGTGTTGTGAAGTGGTAGAGTTGATATAGCCTATACTGAATAGCCCTAATCCATATTATGGCACGAACTACTCAACTAGGTAAAAAAAAAAATGACAGCCCATCATTACTTTAAGAAATGTCAGTAAATCCGAAAAATTTCAAAAAGTTTGAAAATATCCTCAAGTACAGTCGCAAGCGTTATCAAATGTTATGATGAAACTGGCCAACATCGAGCTCTTTGGCATCAACTCAACTCATGTTTGGAGAAAGAGAAATGCTGACTATGACCCCAAGAACACCATACCCACCATCAAGCATGGAAGTGGAAACATTATGCTTTGGGGGTGTTTCTCTGCTAAATGCACAGGACAACTTGACAGGAGGCTGGATGGGGCCATGTACAGTAAAATCCTGAGTGAAATCATCCTTCCCTCCACCAGGTTCTTCCAGCACGACAATGACCAAAAACATACAGCCAAGGCAACAAAGGAGTGGCTCAAGAAGAATCACATTAAGGTCATGGAGTGGCCTAGCCAATCTCCGGACCTTAATCCCATAGAAAACCTGTTGAGGGAGCTGAAGCTTCGAGTTGCCAAGCGACAGCCTCAAAACCTTAATGCTTTAGAGATGATCTGCACAGAGGCGTGGAACAAAATTCCTCCTGATATGTGTGCAAACCTGGTCATCAACTACAAGGAACGCCTGACCTCTGTGCTTGCCAACAACTGTTTTGGCACCAAGTACTAGGTTTTGTTTTGCTAGGGGATCAAATACTTATTTCACTCGGTGAAATGCAAATCAATTTATACATTTTATATAATGTGATTTTCTGGATATTCTTTTCAATATCCTATCTCTCACTGTTAAAATAAACCTACCATTAAAATTATAGACTGTTCATTTCTTTGTCAGTGGGCAAACTTACAAAATCATATCAAATAATCATTTTCTCCACTGTGTGTGTGTATGTGTGTGTGTATATATATATATATATATATATATATATATATATATATATATATATATATATGTGTATATATATATATATATATGTGTATATATATATATATATATATGTGTATATATATATATATATCTATATATATATATATATGTGTATATGTATATATATATATATATATATATATATATATATATATATATATATATATGTGTATATATATGTGTACATATATGTGTATATATATATATAGGTCTCTGATTTGGGTTAATTTGAATGATATAGTAATCTTTCATGGTGTTCCAGTGAGATTAAAATATTAAAATTTTTATTTTGTGTTGTCAACTGTCATCATTTACTAATAGATGGTATAAGAAGAATTCAGCTGATGTTGGAGCCTCCTGGCTCTTTAGCCTTTTATAGGCAAGTGCCGTTGTCAAAACTTTTAACAAGAAACATTGAAACTTGTCTGAGGTTGCTAAGGTGGGCGTGGCATTGCACTATTTTGTCTGGTTAAAAAAAAAACCTTGACTTGTCAAAAATAAGGTTGATACATAATTATAAATATCACTGTATTCATGACCCTTAATAGGTTAATGGGGTAGATCAAATGGGTCACTGCATGAACTGACTTGGCACAGATAGTGTAATAGTTCCTGTTACTGAAAACTACAGAATTTTTGAATTACTGACTTGGCTTATTGTTTTTATTTAGTATTGTCACAATTTCACTGTATGTTAATTTTTTGGCAAAAATCAAATAATATCAGTTAGTGTTCCTGTTGCAGTGAATGGAGCTTATATACACCAGAAAGCCGTTACATGAACAATAATCCTTTTTAGATGGAGTTGCACAGCTCGGCCATGTTTCTATGGTGACAGACGTTTAAAACAGTTTGAACAATGGAGTTTGATTGGTGCCATAGTCTGCTCTTGCATCAGGTTCAGCAGTAAGTGCAATACAGATAAGGTAAGAGCTGGAAGGAAAAATCTAATCAGTTTTTACCATTTTCCCATATTGTAGTTTCATTTGGAACTGTATAGATGTTAGATGTTCTATAAGTGGATGTGAGAACTTTCAGTAGTCATTCAGATTATCAAAAAAAAAGTGGTAGTCTGGACTATATTCTCCAGAGAAACAGTAAGTTATTTGCCATATTATTGATTTATATTTCTCTGATGGTTCATTTTTATGGTCTATTTGTACATGTGAATTGTTAGTACTTTGATGTCTGATTTGACTAGAAATGATTGCTTAGACATGGCAATCTAATACATTTTTGATGACTTTTCGTATTTAGAAGGATTTTTGTAACATTCCAGAAGCAATGCAGTTTGAATCAGCTGACTCCTCAAACAGTCATGCTGCTGGTGTCACCAACAGAAGAAAGGTGGACTATGACGGAGTACTTTCTGAAGACTTTGTAAAGATTCCTCAGAAAGAAGCTTTACCATCAAGTTGTAAAGCTTTTTCTTGTGAAGATCCTCCTCATATAGTGCATAGATTTTTTGACAAATACACAAAACTACCCATGGCTCTGTCCCAAAACGATAGGATCCGATATGTGTTAGAGGGGCAAACAAAGGTGCTGCAAAGCAGTTTAGCTGAAACGGAACGGAAAGATGAGGTTTATACCTTGAGCCTCATGGCAGCAATGCCTTCACCTACAAATACTGATCTAGATGTGGAAACCTTTCAGAGAGACTTTAATTCTAGAGGGAACATGTATATACCCATCAGTCGCTCTGCCACTTCAGACATCAAGAGTACTGTGGCTGTTTCTTCAGCGCTTACACTGGCCAATAAATCAAAAGAAAAGGAAAGAGTCAGAAGTAACAGAAAACGGCTTGAATTTTTTGAAGGCTTGAAAGTAAAGCTACAACAGAAAGATATTGAAACTCAACAGATTCAATTACTACTGCTAAATCATCATGAGCCAGTAGATGCTAAAGAACTATCAATGCTTGAGGATGTGGAGGCCAAACCCACAGTTGAAAGGCTGAAATGTGAGGAACACAAAAATTTTGATATTATCAAAATGTTTTATCAAATGTTTGAAGATATGAGAGAGAAACTCTCCATAGCCAAGAGCAACAATGAACACTTTGTCAAGCAGCTCAAAGCACTTCTGGAGAAATATGAACGGCTCAAAAAGCGTGCTAACACCATCAAAGAACGACTTCTGGAGGAGCGAACCAAGAGAAAGTTTTGTCAAAAAGCATTAAAGAGAGTTGTAGAGCTAAAAACAAATCAGGCTGTTCTGGAGGAACAGGCAGACACTGCATTCAAGAAGAAAATGCAAACAACAGAGGAAAAACACAATAAGTATGTGTGGACATTACAACGATTTGACAAAGAAAGATCGGCTATGATAGCTGAACAAAATAACCTCAAAGTTCAACTATGTTTTACTCAAAAAGAGAATCAGAAGCTCAAACAAGCACTTAAATCCAAAGAACTGAAGAAAAGGACAGCTGAGAAAAATCTCCAGGGTTCTCAAAAGCTGGTTAGACAATTGTATGAGGAACTGGATGAGAGTAAAATGCAAAGGGAATCTACTAAGGAAAAATTGGAAGCCATGGAAGCGGAGCTGAAACGAGCACACATCAGGCTCACAATGGAGACAATTCAGCTCCAGGGGCAAATTAAGTACAGCATGGAACACTTTGAAGCAAAGAGACGAGAATGTGAGGCTTTAAATGAACTTGTGACTACACTGAAAATGGATAAGAACATTCTTAAAGAGGAGCTGCAATGCCTGCAGAAATCAGACACAGCAAGCAAAAGAGAGGGACAGAAACTGAGAGAGGCTGTGAGTGTGCTGGAGCGTGAAAGGAAGCTGCTTCTGGAGGAAATGGGAGACTTGAGGAAGGATTACTTTAGTCTCAGTGATCGTATCGCGCAAAGGCTTGGACTAGAGGAACAGACTGATGGTCCCCTGTGCATCACAGATCTATCGACTGATTATCACTACAGAACATCCAATGAGTTTAACACAGCTGGCCTTATCATATATAGTACTGACAGTAAGTATAAGCTTAAATTAGGATAATTAGAATTAGCTTTGCATCAGGTGGTTGAGAATTAACACGCTGACTTGCTTTCTTGCAGTAATAGAGCATATAAAGAGGAAACTGGAGAAAGAAGAGAACATGCAGCAGAAATGATTCAAGACTTGTGTCTACAATTCCTAAAAGTGGCCTTCAAAATATACATCTGGTGACACTGAAAAGCTGAAAATATATAGTTTCACCTAAATAGCAATGAAATCAAATGGAAACTGTCATTTACAAGCCTCCCCTCTTTCTGTTTGTCCCAAACAAACACCAGTAACCTTACAGTGGTGCTTGAAAGTTTGTGAACCCTTTAGAATTTTCTATATTTCTGCATAAATATGACCTAAAACATCATCAGATTTTCACACAAGTCCTAAAGTAGATAAAGAGAACCCAGTTAAACAAAGAGACAAAATATTAAACTTGGTTCATTATTTATTGAGGAAAATGATCCAATATCACATATTAGTGAGTGGCAAAAGTATGTGAACCTTTGCTTTCAGTATCCCCTGTGCAACAATAACTGAAGCTAAACATTTCCTGTAACTGTTGATCATTCCTGCACACCGGCTTGGAGGAATTTTAGCCCATTCCTCCGTACAGAACAGCTTCAGCTCTGGGATGTTGGTGGGTTTCCTTACATTACCTGCTCACTTCAGGTCCTTCCACAACATTTCGATTGGATTAAGGTCAGGACTTTGACTTGGCCATTCCAAAAACATTACCTTTATTCTTCTTTAAATCATTCTTTGGTAGAATGACTTGTGTGCTTAGGGTCGTTGTCTTGCTGCCATGATCCACCTTCACTTGAGATTTCAGTTCATGGACAGATGTCCTGACATTCTCCTTTAGAATTCTCTGATATAATTCAAAATTAATTGTTCCATCAATGATGGCAAGCCGTCCTGGCCGAGATGCAGCAAAACAGACCATGATACTACCAAATCATGATACTATCACCACCACATTTCACAGATGGGATAAGGTTCTTAAGTTGGAATGCAGTTTTTTTTCCTTTCTCCAAACATAACGCTTTTCTCTTAAACAAAAAAGTTCTACTTGGTCTCATCCGTCCACAAAACATTCTTCCAATAGCCTTCTGGCTTGTCCACGTGATCTTTAGCAAACTGCAGATGTGCAGCAATGTTCTTTTTGGAGAGCAGTGGCTTTCTCCTTGCAACCCTGCCATGCCACACCATTGTTGTTCGGTGTTTCTTCTGATGGTGGACTCATGAACATTACATTAGCCAAATGTGAGAGAGGCCTTCAGGTTGCTTAGAAGTTACCCTGGGGTCCTTTGTGACCTCGCCAACTATTACATGCCTTGCTCTTGGAGTGATCTTTGTTGGTCGACCACTCCTGGGGAGGGTAACAATGGTCTTGAATTTCCTCCATTTGAACACAATCTGTCTGACTGTGGATTGGTGGAGTCCAAACTCTTTAGTGATGGTTTTGTAACGTTTTCCAGGTTGACGAGCATCAACAACTCTTTGTGAGGTTATCAGAAATCTAGTTTGTTCGTGCCATGATACACTTCCACAAACATGTTTTGAAGAGCACACTTGAAGAGCACACACCCATTGACACCTGACTAATTTCACCTTATTTATTAATTGCTTAACCTTAATTAAATTAATTGCTAATCCTAGCCACTCACTAGTACGTAATATTGGATCAATTTTCTTAAAAAATAAATAAATAACTGAGTATAATAATTTTGTCTCATTTGTTTAACTGGGTTCTCTTTATCTACTGTTAGGACTTGTGAGAAAATCTGATGTTGTTTTAGGTCATATTTATGCAGAAATATGTAAAATTCACAAGCACCACTGTACATGTGCATTCTGGTGAGTGTTAGCGAACACATTGTGCCGTGTCTAGGATTGGTTTCCGCCTTGCTGCCATGCTGACCCTGAATTGGATTAAGCTGGTATGATCTCAATAATCATACAGTTCTGCCAACATGATTGTTTTATCTGCAGCAAATACCTAAACTTTTAACATGTTGTGAAGCAATTTTATTATACTTGCTGTACCATTACTACCCATTTTATGGCTCTGTACATAAACTACTTATCAATGATTATGCATTTGCCCATGAGCATATATTTTTGCACAGATGCACGTTTGTGTACTTTCTTTTTAAATTAGTTGTTGTTGTCATTTTATCTACTGCTCTTGCAGTGTGGCTCTGGGTTAGAGCTCCTCTCAGCCAATCAGACTGCAAAGTCAGAACTAACTCAGCTTCTTACAGAACTATAACAAGGACCCAAAAGTATACCACTGCATAGACATAATATACCCATGTACCTGTTCACAGGCATACGCTGTTTGTTCATAAAGTCATACCCAAAAAAGTAACCTAGTGCAGTTACTACTTACACCAGCAAGTGGAGACATTCCCTCACATGGCCTGACGGAACTAGTCTGTCTGGGGAAAGTCGCATTATCCTTTAATCTCGCTAGATGGCATGTTTGAGATATAATTTACTGAATGGGAATATTGGTCTATATTCCCCGGAGACATATTATGCCTATTAGGGGATTTGTCTTCTTGTTTACATAATTACAGTGCCAATTAGTTGCCCACATATGGCATAGCTAACAAGTCAATACCTACATGTCTGTTTTCCTTAGTTGTACTTATTTCTACACTCACAGATCACTTTAGTTTTTTTCTTGCTGGTAACACCTAGGGCTGGATTGGCATTAGAGGAAGATTGTTATGCAGAACCTGGTACTCACGACCAATTATGGTGGAAAATTTGATGTGGAGCCGTTTTTGCTCCAAATGTTTTAGGACATGGCATGTTGAGTTCCGGTACCAGTTCCAGCCCCACACATGATGTTGCATCTGCTCCAGCTTCACTCAAGCTGCTTCCGTCGTAAGCTCCAGCCCCATCATACCCAGGCCACTTAATGCCGATGTGTATATTTTACATTTTATTTGAACTATGACTCCATGACTTTAGTTTCATTCTTAGATTTATCATCTACGCCACCCAAGGAGGTTGGGTCCCTTTTTGAGACTTGGTCCTCCCAAGGTTTCTTCCTCATATCACTTAGGGAGTTTTTCCTTGCCCCTGTCATCCTAGGCTTGCTCAATTTGGGATTGGACGTAGATATTAGGAGATAATCTAAACTTGTAAAGTTGCTTTGAGACAATGCTCCATTGTAAAAAGCACTATATAAATATTTCTATCAATAAAGTATCCATCTATCTATCTAGAGCTGACTTGACAAAAGTGGTTAAACAAACACAGAATCAACAGCTGACATGAAAATCCCAGTCCCCTGAACTAAACCTCACTGAAAACCAGTGTTGTAAGCTGAAGAGTAGTACTTGAGAGATTCTGTATTGAGGAGGGTCGGTTTCTGCAATTTGCATTCTCCAAGTCCATCAAGCATTAAAAGAGAAGACTTGGTCCTGCTGACATTGAACAATGCACAAATTAAATTATTAAATCCTTCTTAGACTTCATCAATGGCACCAATCACCCATTCACAAGGTGTACTATATAACACCAATTAGCCACAACATTAAAACCACGTGCATAATATTGCGTAGGTCCTCCTTACGCCGCCACAGCTCTGACTCCAGAGGTCAAGAATCCGCATGACCATTGAAGGTGTCCTGTGTTATCTGGCACCAAGATGCTGGCAGCAGATCCATAAAGTCCTCCATGTTGCAACATGGAGCCTTTATCTCAGACTTGTTTGTCCAGCACATCCCACAACTGGTTGATAAGTTTGAGATCTGGGGTACTTGAAGGCCAAGTCATCACCTTGGACATGTTCCTCAAACGATTCCTATGAAGGGGAGTACTTGGGTAGGTGGTACATAAAAGTAGCATCCACATGAATGCCAGGACCCAAGGTTTCCCAACATTACCCAGAACAGATTTATTCATATAGCGTGTTTTACAGTGAAGCATTGTCTCAAAGCAACTTCACAATTTTAGATTATCTTCTAATACCCAAGGCCAATCCCAAGTTGAGCAAGGCTAGGGCGACAGTGGCAAAGGGGAAAAACTCCCTAAGCGTTATGAGGAAGAAAGCTTGGGAGGACCAAGACTCAAAAAGGAACCCAACCTCCTTGGGATCCTCCTTTAAGACCCCATTCTCTCTGTTTAAAGTTATACAATTTGTTAAGGAGGTCGTTGAGATTGTGGAAATGATGGCTTCCTTTGACAAATATAATTCACTATAAAAATTTATTATACTTTGAAGACAAAAACAACACTGGTCAACGCCAAGTATTATGCTATAAAACGGTCAAAGTGCTTTGATTTTACAACACCTACAGTAATATGGCAAAAGAAAATGGGTCAAAAGTAGGCAGTGTTTAAGAACATTGGCTTTCAAAATGACGAATTATGCCCATCCAGAACGTCGTAAGGTGCAACTTTTACAACTTTACAGTGAAGCCAGTTTAAAAGAAAACTCCAGTACTTGGCAGTTTGAACAGAGAAGACCACTAACATCAATAACTGGCTACACTCACATTGAAATGACTGGACCAAGCAATGTTTAAGCAATTCCACTACGTTCAAAAGGGTTATGAAGAATGATAGCAGTCTTTGAGATAAAACGTGGTTGGACTGAGTGTTCTACAGACTTCAAATCCCTACAGAAGAGCAGCATTTGACAAAAACAAAAGTGGCAAGACCTAGCAATGGGCTATACAGTTTATATAAACAGCAGTTTAAGGTCAGTATGCTGGAGTGGTCCAATTACAACAGCTCCATCTACATGCCTGTTTGAGACTCATCTGAGCTCTCATGACAGACAAATCTCAGTGCTCTCCTCTTTAGTCTCTACCACCCTGAATACTCCGTCCTTCTCCTGTTTCACACTCTTTTTGGCTTGATCTGAAAGGAGAAATCCATTTTACATAATTAAGTCAATTACAATGAATTAACAAGACTTGTACTAAAGGAAAATGCAGTAAACACCATTTTGCTTACCCAAAAGGTCACTACGGTCTAACAGGATCTCCAGATCTTTGTCACTGATCACCTTTCCTTTAGTGCCTTTTACTGCCCTGCATTCGACACAGCTCACGTTAGCAATGCATAACAAACAGTCATTATATCAGTTCATTGTTTGTATTGTAATTCCTTGAAGTAGCAGCATAAGCAGACAGAATGAATGCCGACTTCCTATGTTGATTTAGTATTGACTGATGTAATACGAATCCAATTTCATGCCAGTGGATCAAAATAACTAATACTGCAGTGAAATTACTATTTTTGTCAGGTTAGCAATATGCATTATTTGAAATAACCACTGTGCCATGGATGCACAAATATTGCACACTGCTTGAACGTCATTGCCATTTCTGCAATGCTCAGTACAATGTGTTGTCTATAATTGGCCATACTTGTGACATTTATTTTAGAAAACATGTTATTTACGTTCATAGTAAGCTTCTGTAAAGCTAAAATGTAGGTAATAAAACTGGTTCACCCTGCTCTTCCTCAATTATAGGGCACAGTGTCATAAAAGGTGTCAACAATTTAAATGTTTATGTATAAAGTGCGAGTCTGAATGCCTTACCTGTCATAATCCCTGGACTTCAGCAGGTTTATCAGTTCATTCATATCCACACAGCTTTTAGACTGATTAAGCTCAGCTTTTCCACCTTTAAACCTATCTGAGGAAACAAAACATGACGACACTAGATAAATACCATTCTGAAACCAGTCTGATCTGGTCTATGAACAGCTTTATTGACCAACGAGTTAAAGCACATGCTCCACAGGAGAAACGCATTAAAGCACAAATAAGGGACTATTAGGTCTCAAATTCATTTTTGACCCATGTATTGTTTTTGTCTTTGCCACCATCTTACTAGTCAAGTCCCCTTATTCTGACCATTCTAGCCAGAGACTTGTTACAAGTAAATGCTTTAGCAGCACATCTTTAGATCTACCACTTATACTAAACCCCACCTAAAGTACTAGAAACCATCATTACTAGTAGTGTCAAACTATACCGAAATAAACTGTTGCACTGAGACAGTAAACCATGTGCATGCCAACATACAGGGTGTCTATAGAGCAAGTCTATAGACACTGTTAATAGGTGCGTTGATGTTTGTGTCATGATCGGCAATGTGGATGAAGCCTGGGTTCCTTGTGCTTCATATAAATCTGAAAACAGCCAATGCTGTTTGGTGAGTAATACTTTCTAGAGTACAATCATCAAAAGGTGGGTTTTTAATATACAAGATTCAGGTAATTGTTGTCCCATCGGGAATAATGGAAAAAAGGCTCCCGTTATCGAAATATGCTTTATCCATAAACTAACACCAACAGGGTTTGACAAAATTAGTATTCGTAATAACTCATATACCCCTCTTAGTTTTGATTATATAAAACCATCTGCTCAAAAAAAGTATGTCAATTCCAGGATGCAGGAGTAGGGATTAACGTTAAAAGCCCTCTACATGATGGCAGTAAATATTCAAACTTGAACAATTTTTAAATGCAAGTACTCTACAACGCAATTAACTTTTACCTTTAATGGAACATAGCAAATCTAATTAATTCAATCTAAGCAAACCTAATTCATTAGGGAATAACAGGTTCACTGCTGTTTTTTTTTTTCATTTGGGACTGTGGTAGCCTAGCGGGTAAGGTAGTGGACTATGGACCAGAGAGTCCAGGGTTCAAATCCCACCTGTGCCAAGCTGCCACTGTTGGGTCCTTGAGCAAGGCCCTTAACCCACAATTGCTTGGATTGTAAGACTGTATCAGTTGTAAGACGCTCTAGATAAGGACGTCTGCTAAATGCTGTAAATGTGTGTGTGTGTGTGTGTGTGTGTGTGTGTGTGTGTGTGTGTGCCACAGGCAGTGTGCGATTCTAAATTACCTTTCACCTTTTCAACATATGGTGCGTGGTAAATGAGCTTACTTTTATGAATCACCATCTTCTCTAGCTTCCTCTTAGCAGATGCCCTCTCCAAGATCTTCTCATCAATAGTATTGGCTGTGATGAGGCGATACACGACCACAGGCTTGGTCTGTCCAATTCGATGACACCGATCCTGAGCCTGCAAATCTGCCTGAGGGTTCTACAGTTAAGAACAAAGAGGAAAAAAGGAATGCATTAAACAAACATCTGACAATGACCTAGACTGATCAGCAGTTCTACACCAAATCATTTGTAAACCACTGAGCTTGGGGGGAGATCATATATACCCAGTCACTGTCAAATATGATGACTGTATCAGCAGCTGTGAGGTTGATCCCAAGGCCACCAGCTCTTGTGCTCAGGAGGAAGAGAAAGACCTCAGGATCTTCAGAGAAACTTCTTCATCTGGACAGAAACAGACAACAGCTTTACTACTAATAGCCATGTGGCAAGGTACGGTTGGGCATAATTATTACAAACAGTGGGTATTTTGTGGTTAAAAATTACTGCATACATTTTCCTCTCTGTCCGCATATCTCATGCTCCCATCCAGTCTGCTGTACTCATATCCCCGCAGATAACAGTAGTCCATCAAAACATCCAAAATAGAGGTCATCTGGCTGAATATCAGTACCTGGGCAAACAATTACAAGCAAGTATGGCTCAAACAGATTCCCACATTGGTGGTTTGGCACACAGAGATGCCAGAGTTAAATTAGCTGTGGCTAATGCTTTTCAGATTAGTTACATTAATGAAGGCTAGATTGAACTGTCCAAAACAGCTCTACTATTTTGTTACCCAATACAAAGAAAAAGACGCTAATGTCAGGCTGTGCCAGAGAGCAAACAAATGCAGGTAAAATGAGCTTAGGGAACAAACGTTTTCACAAAAATAAACTCAAAGCAGCTGCCATCACACCAAGGGGTCTAAACTGTAAGGAAGTGTGGGACAGGTGAGAGGAATCAACACGTAGGCAAATGAACCAGTTGTGCAGGGCTGAGGATGTGGGACTGTGCCGAGGTAACAAACAGACTTAAAACAAGTGTCAAAATCTCACTAAAATAATATTAAATGGTAATAAAAATTAGAAAGTGAATACAAACATTATTTTAATCTCCTGCACTAGTCACCACAGACACATTCAGTTTGAGAAACAATGCACCAAAAGTGAAAACGTCAACCGTGTGCTCTATGGATGCAGGATAAAAGAATGTTCACATAAGGTATCAAATGATGTTCCCATTTCAGGCTGCTCCCATTAGGGCTCACCAGAGCAGATCTGGCCTAGGTTTTAAGTCAGATGCCCTTCCTGATGCCCATTTATCTGTACTTTGGATCTGCACTGGCAGTAAACGTACCACTCCATCATGTTGCAAGTCCAACCCAGGACTGAACCCAGACTAGGTACTAAATACCCTGGTGTTCAGCACAATTTCCTCAATATTGGTTTAGCCAAGAATTTTTAATTCTGGTGCATCACTAAACTAAACCACAGATGTTGCCATTTCTACACCGCATGGAAATAAGAGACTTAAATATAAAGTGTTTGTAGTTCACCTTGTGTCCTCTCTTTTTCAGTTCAGGAAGCATGCGGTCCAGAATTAAAAACTTCCCTGATGCTTCCACCAGCTGCTCATCAATCTGCACAAAACCAGTTTCACATTAATACCAGTTCACTAATTTAGCACAAGGGATCACTGTTCTAGTGTAGTTACCTTAAACTCTTGTGTTCCAGGGACTAGAGGATACTCAATGAGGTAAGCATGATTGCAGCATCGCTTCAAGAGCATCAATATGTTCTGGAGTTTCAGGTTGATCTGGGCATCTACAGACATGTGAACATCCACCACTGGAACACATCTGAAGAGGGAAAAAAAATAATAATCTCATCTTAGATTGAATAAATAAGTGCCATATTTTTCGGACCATAAGGCGCACTTAAAATCCTTTAACTTTCTCAAAAATCGACAGTGCGCCTTTAAATGCGGTGCATCTAATGTATGAATTAATTCTGGTTGAGCCTTCTGACCTAGAACCATTGTAGATGGTACACGGCGCTCATAAATCTGTCAAAATGTTTTAGCACGATCTTGGTAAGTTACGAAGCTTACGGCAACCGTAGTCAGGAAACATCACTGAGTAATACGGTATGTGCTTCAGCATTAGGGTGTGTGCATTCATTCATTTATTTTCAAAGCGGATTTCAAACTCAACGCTATCAGTCACGCAGTACAACATGGACATAGAGCAGCTGCAAGAGAATTCAACATTAACGAATCAATGGTATGGAAGTGGAGGAAGCAAGAAGACGCCCTGCACCAGGTGAAGACCAAACTGAGCTTCCGAGGGAACTTAAGAGTTTTGTTTCATTTCATGCATCTTATAACCCGGTGCGCTTTATGTATGAACATAGATTCGTTAGCAGTCGATCATTGATATTGCGTCTTATAATCCGGTGTGCTTTATGGTCCGAAAAATACGGTGATTTATATATTTAACATCAGCATCAAAAGTTATTCATGACAGACCCATTCACACTGGAGCATGTCTGTGGAATGTAGGCAAAACCCACAATACATAAACCCACATGGACACAGGGAAGTCATGCAAACTTCACACAGGCAGAGTTTAAGGCGCATTGATGTGGTGTGGCACGATTGCACTAATCTCTTGTGCCAGCGTGCCACTCTGAATAAAAACAAAACCTGGAAATGAACTGGACAGGTAAACCATGACACTGACTCTTGCTGACTCTGCATCTCCTTCTGAAGTTTCTCGATGTATTTCTCTAGATCATGGGGAGGTCACTGCTGCTTTCAGAATGTCCACCACCTTCCGGGGACCTGCGGCTTCGGGCGCCCAGAGGTCGTCATCTGCAATGGTGCAGGCTCCACCTTAGTTAAAAAATTAAACAAGGTAAAATGAGATCACATGCAATAACCGAGCATAAATAGGGAGTGTATTAATGTGTCAATTCACAAGCCAGCTCTTACCTTCCCTTGTCCCAGCACATTTGCAATTGTCTTGTCAACAATAGCCCTGTAAAAGGATTCCTGCTTGGGAGTGAGTGGAGCATATACCACAATCTCCTTCTTTGGTGGAATCTCCAACGTACATCCGACTTCAGCCGTCTCAGCAGGAAGGGTGTGAGAATCTGGACAATATTTCAACATGGTCATCGATTCAAAAATGCTTTGTAAATCTGTTAGAATGCTATGCAAGTGTAAAACAGTACTGTGCAATAGTCTTAAGCCACCATTAGATTTGATATTTTAGCAGTTGTATAATGACAATATTTAACATACTGTCAACTAGACCTATATTTTCAGACTTGGGTTCCATAATTCTTTTCCACTTATTTTCATTCGAATCTTTGCATATTTAGAATCTCTTAGCCTTTTGACCTTGTTCCTTTTCCAAAACAAGCTGTTTGTTGGCTACAACTCTTCCTGATTTACATTTTACATTTACAGCATTTAGCAGACGCCCTTATCCAGAGCGACTTACAATTGGTACAGTCTTACAATCCAAGCAATTGTGGGTTAAGGGTCTTGCTCAAGGACCCAACAGTGGCAGCTTGGCCAAAGTGGGATTTGAACCCTTCTGGCCCATAGTCCAGTACCTTACCCGCTAGGCTACCACAGTCCTGATCAAGGCATATCCTGATCAAGCTTATTTGGACTACAGAAGAGTCAACTTGGCATACTGAAGAAGCTGCCAGATACTGCTATTGCTCAAATGTAAGGGGAGGTCACCCTAAATACTTGCCACTGTAGCCTATAGAATCCATTTTGATAAATAATGATATGGCTAAAACAACAAATACAATGGTGGCATGGTAGCCCAAGACTTTTGCACAGCACTGTAGATCAAACATCCAAAAATATTTTTGCTCTGATCACATCTGACCCTAAAGAAAGAGTTTTGTAAATGGCTGTAGTTTTGTTAAAAGCTATACAAGAGAAACATAAAAGCTTTAACAGGACACGTATTACTTTTAATTCAATAACTTTTCATCATGTCTCATCCTTTGTGACTTCCCGAACAGGAGGGCTGCAATTGTGTCATGATTACCATTACAACACTTTTTTATTGTGAAATATTCATTTTATTTGGTACTTTCATAAGTACATGTGCCATGCAGCAGAGCATATTGGTACATTTATGAGATGGAATGAGTGTTTTAGTATCCAAAATCGTTTAACACTTGTGTTCTGTACAGCATGTAGGGAAGAGTGATTAGTGGACATTTCAGATACAGCTGACTAACTATGGGTGCCACACAGGTACAGGCAGCAAAAACACATCTTTTGAGTCTTGAATGTTCCCTTTTATGATCTCACCTGGTGAAGCATATTTAGGATGTTCTGTTCTCGCTCATTAGCTACAATATTCTCCACATCCGAGGTGATGCTGCTGAGGTCAAACCATGACTCAAAACTGAAAAGAAATTCACAAAACTAACTGAAAACCGTGACCAAAATAGTGTGCAGCAAGCACAACAACATTCATCTACATGTCTGCATACCTCTTCAAGTCATCAAAGACATCTGGAAGGAGAAAGTTAAGCAGAGACCAAAGCTCAGACAAATTGTTCTGCAAAGGTGTTCCGGTCAGCAGGAGCTTGTTGTCAAGCATGAAGCATTTTTAGCTCTCGCACCAAACGACAATTCAGGTTCTTTATTCTGTGACCCTCATCCACGATCAGGTATTTCCAGTGAAACCGCTGAAGAGACCCAAAAAAAAAAAAAAAAGAAAATTAAAATCCAGTGCTTACATCTTGATCATTTTAGTGCTGACAGAAAATTACACTACTATGTCAGAAATAAAACGTCCACCTTCTAAACATGCATTACTTCTTACCTGAAGATTTTTCCTGTCAATCATGGCTATCTCAAATGAGGTGACAACAACAGGGCACATGTGCAGAGAACCTTGTGGTTTACGAATAGTCTTAACAAGGTCCATTCGCTCCTTCTGTGAGCCATGGTAAAGCAACACAGACACCTACAGAATAAAAAAAAAAAAAAAAAAAAGACGGAATTAGACATACTAGGTTAGCAACATAAAGCAAATCATGACAATGGCTGAACAACATTGGTGAAAAACTGTACTCAATGATGCCATATTCTATATATAAAAAAAACCCTGAAGAGTTTACTATCACACCAAGATCACTTATATCTTACAGACCCAGCCCCATCTCAACACTCATTAAACACAGCCTTTCTGATGTGAATATTGCATTTATATTTTAATTCTGGTGAAATAGTCCTTTATGACTTGCATTTCTACAAAAAAAATAAATAAATAAATAAAAATAAATAAATACATAAAAAAGGGGAGTTTAATACAATTATCCTTTTTACTTGTGCCAAAACATCTAAAGAAAGTGAATTGAATCTCAAGAGAACGTGGGTCATGCAGCGAAGCAAAGCAAAGATATGCAATGTTGGAATATTTTCCACAATAAATAAATGACCAATTATACCATTTTGTCTCATTTATTTAATTGGGTTTTCGATCTACTTTCATGGCATGTATGTATGAAACTGAAGGCGAGAGACTACACATCCTGCTCCATTCTTTCACAGATCATTACATACACAATACTTTTTTGGAGAGACCATCATTTTGGACTTTTTGAAAAACCAACCTTGCAGAAATAATTTGCATTACAGCTATAGACGGTGCACTTCCTCAACATCATTTTTCTTCAAAGAGTTATTTGGCAGTACCAACCCACCAAACCAGGAAAGCCACTAATCTCCAGTTAGAAGATCTTACCCTGGAGCTTCCTCACATTACATGCAAGTTGGATGCCTTAAGATTCCCAGGAAAACAATACAGACAGTCCCCCATTTTCCAGTGGTCCCACTTTACAATGTTAATCTGATAATATACATTCATCAGACACTGATTATGACTTTTGAATTTAAATTTTTTCCTGGGCAAGCGATATGCAGTATGATACTCTCTCGCACTCTCCTGTGCTAAACGTGGAACACAGCAGTGCATGACGTAGGGAGTCATAAGGTGGAAGTGAAGAGCACTGGGAAATGTAGTGAGGAAAAGCTGTGGTCACACTAATAACAGTTTGTTTTGTCACTTTCAATACATTATTCAATACATTACATGAGATATTCAAATCTTTACAAAATAAGCCATGTTAATGACTTTGCACAACTCGTTTAATGTAAGCATGTTAAAAAGTAGGCTACTATAGAACTCCTCTTTAAAATAAATTCGACTTAAGATGGATTTCAAACATATGCCCGTCATAAACTGGGGAATACCTGTAAATCCTCTGGCTGGCTTGAGAGCTAGAATCACATTATGATTCTGAACTCGTCTGCCAGACATTCTGCTGATCATTTAAATGTAATGAAAACACAAGTATGTGTATGACTCAAACACATAAGCACAGAAGATACACAGCCCCACTGGAAATGTAACTGGATACAGGAGTTCACACGACTATTACTTCCCTGTTCAATGGATTATTTAAGAGATTAACCACCTCGTTCATTCAGATAGAAATTTCTTTTCAGACTGACCTTAATCAGATTACTTAACTAGTAACAGCCATAGTTTAACTTTGTTGCCCTGAAATGGTTAAGGGTAATACTTCCAATAAAATGTATGACAATAACCCACACATATTCGAACTCAGAACAACCAATTTCAGTAGTCTCACCTCCGGAGCGAAGCGTCTGAACTCGCTAATCCAGTTGGGTAGAGTGGATAAAGGAGCTACAACCAGAAATGGCCCCAAAACTTTCTTCTCAATCATCATTGCAATATGAGCAATGCACTGTATGGTCTTTCCCAGTCCCATCTCATCAGCAAGGATACCATTAATACCATTCTCCCACAGCATCTACAAAATGAATAACGAGACCATATAAATACATTAAATATGACAACTGACATGTTAATGTCATCCTCGGTCTCGTGGATGCACATTTCTAGTTCAGTGCACCCGTGCTAGGTATTGCTGATTGCTTACCCTAAGCCATTCAATGCCTTCTACCTGGTACCACCTCATCACAGCACCGCTGAGGAGTTTGGGTTGCTGCAAGGGCACAGGCTGCCCGTCTACTTTCCTTTCTGGGTCCAGCAGGTGTTTGGCATTCTCTCGCACAATCTCAGACAACCGCCCTTTTATATCAGAGTTGGAGTCACTTAGTTTCTCAATATCTTCTGCTTCAAGTTTCTTCTGGCTAGAAGCCTCCTTTTTGAAAAAAGCAACAGGCAATATTTAAAAACTAACCTTTAAAAGAACTTTTCAAATGATCTTAAATACAGCAAATATAGAAAGCCATCATGATCGTGAAATATGTGATGAAAATGTTCTGGTATAGAGAAACATGACTTTAAAAATAATAATAAAAAGGCAAAAAGTTACCTCATCCACTTTCCGTTTCTTGGCTTTTGACATAATTTCCTATTTAAAAAAGAATGATATTTCACAACATTTTGAAAGCTTTACAAAAAAAAAAAAATCCAAACCAGGAAACAAGCCATGCGAATACTGGTAATTTATAAAAGATCACAAAAAACATTAACAGGCACTAACCTCTTTGGAAATAATGTCAGCAATTTTGTAATCTTCCTCTCTTTCTCGCTTCTTCCTCTCAACTTAAGACAAATACCAGACAGAGTCCGTTAGAGCTTAAAGCTTCAAAAGTAGTGCAAATATATCACAGGTGAAATAAAGCATTACCTTTTCCAGTCTTTTTTTCATTGTCCTATGAAAAAGAGGGGCAAATTGTTTTAGTCCTGTATTATTTACAGAGCTATTTAAACTGACTATGAGCTATGATACAGTGGGTGGGCAATATGGTAAAAATGTCAATATTTAAAGACATTTTCATGACATGACTACACACTACACTGTGATCGCATGCAAAATGCATCAGTTGCAACGGATTCTCCAAAAACTACTACTCAAATTACACTTGTTCTTTGAGCACTGATGATATTATCAATACGCTCATAAAAGCATAGGCTATCACAATTAAATTTATCACAATGCACAAAAAATAAAAATCTATATATAAATAAATAATAAAAAATAAATAAAAAAAAACAACCCACAAATCGTCATATTGCCCACCCCTAGTGTATACCATGTCATGTGTGTTGTTAATTATATTACTCAGAAATATAAACAACTATGGTATTAAGATACATCAATGATGTGCTACAATTATGAAGTGATAACACTGAGTACATTTACCTTCTGCTTTAGGGATCCCATTTTCCTTTCCTGTCTTTCCTTTCTGAGATTCTCCTGTGTTAATAATTAAATGCAAGAGGAAAAGGAATAAGCACTTCAATAGCACTGATAATTTTATTGCTTTCTGCAGGAAAAAAAAAAAACAATTCCCTTGGCTTTTACATATTCAGGTTACACAATGAGAATTCATCTTGACAGAAAGGCCCATTCAGAAGTGGTCACTAAGTATAAAGCAAGCAAGGAACCAAAAAGGTTCGTTTCTTTACTCTTTCTGCAGCAGGGAAACAAACCCCACCTCTTGCTGCTGCTGTTCCATTTTCATAAGCAGAAATTTGGAATAGATGTTGCTTTTCTCCAACAGGTGCTGCAGCCTCTTAAATCGCATTTCTTGTGAGTCCTTTTCCCATGACTCCCTGGCCTGTGAAGCAAAGAGAGATTATATACAGGGGCTGACTCGAACAATAACAAGTTGAACAATGTAGATTTACTAGAACAGTACAAGTTCACGCCATCAATCATGGTTTCGGTGCTTGACACTGAAGGACGCATGGCTGTGTCGCATTCTGAATGATCCGCTATTGCATACAGTGCAGTGCTAATCTATGGTGAACAGAACTGTTGAGTGAACACTGTACATTCAGTGCAACAGCCGATTTCATCACTTTAACACAATATACTGCATGACATATGAGATCGCAGTTTGCAAGTTTCTTATAAGAGTACCTAATAAATCAACTACTGTATGTTAAGGCGGCATCATTCTGGAAACTGCAATGCTTTCAATAGAGAAGCCACAATAGTGATACAGCAAACAAGGAAAAGACATGATAAAAATGTTACTGACTTATAAAAAAAAAAAAAAAAAAAAAAGAAGAAGCCGCCAGCAACAATAAAAAGTTTTGCAAACACTTTACAATTGTTAGCTTAAACTGTGTACTTCAAAAGAGTATACATGTCCATATACATAGACTATTGGGCTAGTACTTTAGAACTTCATCTATATGATGTTAAAAGAAATGCACACATTAATTGCCTTTGGATAGCCCATGGTTGAACTGTAGAGTGAATTTTAGTTCACGTCAGAACAGTAGAACCATGGATTAACTTTGTAATGTAAACAACTAGAGGATTAAATCTAAGCACTGAACAGTTATCTTAACAAGAAACACCATATACTACAAAGTACACTAGGCTGATATCAGATGGTATCAGAATACAAGTACATAAGTGCAGTGGTCAGGCAACTACCAGTACCAGTCCCCCACCATGCAGTAGACACATTCATGGACAATACCTTGATACCAATAATTAGTACCCAATATAGCAAAACACCATGACTTAAATGGACACACAAGTACATCTGACATTTCCAAAACTTGAGGATTCTCATGAACTTACTACTACCAATGCATTTATCCACTTTATAGTGGATCAGGGGAACATCTCACAAGGGGCTTATTGTTTGCCATATCACCCAACCTTACTTGGGAGTTCAATAAATTATTCACCAATAAATACATACATAATAAATACCAAAATGTAGGGCACTGCATAATATCAATGATTACCTTTTCCATCATCTCTCTCTCCTGTCTTTCCCCTTCTTCCATTAAATTTCTTTCTTCCTCTGCCATTTCTTTGGTGATGACCACCTCCCCAAGCTGACCTTGTCCTGCAAATACAATGCATGCATTGACACCAAATAGGGTTGTACGATTCTAAACGTAGTATATTGATATACATGCAAAGAACCGGCGACTTGGGAAAAGGTGTTCAAAACTAAAATTAGTTTCACACCTGCACTAGAAACCATCGCAGCTCCTTCTGGCTCCTCACACTCGTTAGGTTTGGGACAAAGAGGAGAAACACTACGAGCACCCTCTTCAACGTTTCTAATAGAAAATAAAAAGGTAAATATATATATATTTTTTTATAATTTCAAACTTTGCAAACTCTACACAACAAATACAAAATGGACCAAGGCAATTAGAGAACTACTTACCCACTCATTTTAGTTGCTGGGTCAGAAAACACGCAAAGTCACTAATTCTTTTTAACACTACTGAACCTACCCAATAAGGAAAGCACTGATCCTTTTTAACACGCACAACCGAACTTAACCAGCTCACTGGTGACAAAAAATAAAAGCCTCCCAAACTGTAAAACAACTATTTTAAAATAAAAGTGATTGTTTCTTTAAATTCCTGCCAAGTATGCAACTCTGTAACTTCTAACACACAATCCACACCAACTCAACCACCCAAGTATGCTTCTCTGACTATATACACACACGGTAAACCCAGCAGTTTCGCGCCATTCCGGACCCAACCATTGTAACACTTATGTTGGGGTGTGCGTTACAATTCGGTTTATCATTTTAAAAACCTCTTTTCGTATACACGGATTATTATGACACACTTTTAAGTATACTAAGACAGAGGTATTACTGCTGTGTTAAACAGCACACTAAAATTATTTTAACTAATTTACTCAGTTAACCACCTGGTAGAAGGTTCCCCTATCTATAAAATGTATGCATCCTGCTCGCTTCACGTTTCCCGCGAAAGCCTTTGGCAGCGGTACAGCCTGTAGACCACGTCACAGCGTGTTATAAAATGCTTTTATGAAACACAAACACTTATGAAACTTTTATGAAACAGAAGTATAAGGAAACTGCGGGAAAGGGCGAATATATATTTATTCAGAGCTGACATGATAGCATCACGCAGTTGCTGCAGATTTGTCTTGTTCCATATCTTCCCAGAGCTGCTGTATTGGATTGATGTCTGGTGACTGTGGAGGCCAAGTGAGTACAGTGACCTCATGTCATGTTCAAGAAAACAGTTTGAGACCATTTGAGCTTTCTGACATGGCATGTTAAAGATGGGTACACTGTACATATAAAGGGATGGACATAGTCAGGAACTATACTCAGGTAGGCTGTGGTGTTTTAAAGATGCTCAGTTGGTATTAAGTGGCCCAGAGTGTGCCAAGAAAATATCCCTCACACTACTACACAACCACCACTCCCTTGGTGACGATACTTGTCCAAAAAAGGTCATATATATATATATATATATATATATATATATATATATATATATATATATGGGGCAAAAAACGTTAGAGCCAACGTATGGAACAAACGTTTTAACTCTACAGTGGGGCAAAAAAGTATTTAGTCAGCCACTGATTGTGCAAGTTCTCCTACTTAGAAAGATCACAGAGGTCTGTAGTTTTCTGTAAAAATGAGAAAAAAAAATCCAGGAAATCACATTGTATGATTTCTTAAGAATTTAATTGTAAATTATGGTGGAAAATAAGCATTTGGTCAATAACAAAAGTTAAACTCAGTACTTTGTAACATAACCTTTGTTGGCAATGACAGAGGTCAAACGTTCCCTGCAAGTCTTCACCAGGTTGGCACAAACTGTAGCTGGTATTTTATCACATTCCTCCATGCAGATCTCCTCTAGAGCAGTGATGTTTTGGGGCTGTCGATGGGCAACACAGACTTTCAACTCCCTCCACAAATTTTCGATGGGGTTGAGGTCTGGAGACTGGCTAGGCCACTCCAGGACCTTGAAATGCTTTTTATGGAGCCACTCCTTTGTTGCCCAAGCGGTGTGTTTAGGATCACTGTCATGCTGGAAGACCCAGCCACGTTCCATCTTCAATGCTCTCACTGATGGAAGGAGGTTTTGTCTTAAAATCTCACGATTCATGGCCCCGTTCATTCTTCCCTTAACACAGATCAGTCGTCCTGTCCCCTTTGCAGAAAAACAGCCCCAAAGCATGATGTTTCCACCCCCATGCTTCACAGTAGGTATGGTGTTCTTGGGATGCACCTCAACATTCTTCTTCCTCCAAGATGACCAGTGGAGTTTTTTTACCAAATGGGTGAGATGCCTGCATGGGGCCCCCAATAGATGGAGATTATCAGTGGGTCTTGTAATGTCTTCCATTTTCTTACAATGCTCCCCACAGTTGAATGTATTCACATCAACCTACTTGCCTATTGTAGATTCACTCTTCCCAGTCTGGTGCAGTCCCTACATTTTCTTCCTGTGTTTCTTCGACAGCCTCTTTGGTCTTTGGCCATGGTTGAGTTTGGAGTCTGAACTGTTTGATGCTGTGGACAGTTTATTTTATACAGATAAACGAGTCAACAGTGCCATTAATACGGTAACGAGTGGTGGACAGAAGAGCTTTCTTCAGAAGATGTTACAGTCTGGTGAGCGCCGACCTCTTGCTTGTTTGTGGGTACCAAATACTTATTTCCCACCATGATTTACAATTAAATCCTTTAGAAATCCTAAATGTGATTTCCTGGATTTCTTTTTCTCATTTTGTCTCTCATCGTAAGAAGTGTACCTATGTAAAATTCAGACCTCTCTCATCTTTCCTAAGTAGGGGAGAACTTGCACAATCAAGGCTGACTAAAATACTTGTTTGCCCCCCATGTATATACACACTTTAATTGTTCACTTCAGGGAATGTTTGCACACTACAGCACTCACAGTAGAAAGTAATACAACATTGGATTACAACACTGAATGCACAAAACCAGAATAAGTCCACTACAAGAAAGTAACAACACCTACTTACACGTATGTGGTACAATGGCACACTTTGAAAAAGTGTCAGAACACAGCATAACGTGTGTGGTTTTATTTTAAATTACTTTCACATTGCAGAACAAAATCTGTGCAAAGGTAGCAAAGAGTGATCATTTGTATGTTCTGTGCAAATGTGTTTGCAACAGTATTGTGTTTGTTCTGTAGGTAAGAAAGCACAACATTGAAGAAATCACTATATTTGTTTTGGTGAATGATATGGAACCTTACCACCTACCACCACCACCAATCCAGTCCCAATATTTATAGAAATTTAGCATGAACGTCTTGAAACATTTGTGCAATAAGTCTAACTAGTTACACCATGGAAATGTCCAACTTGCAACAGTACTCTAGAATTTAAACCCCAAGGTTAACAAAAACATTTTGTTCTCTAGTTGGGTATTTTAGCAAGTTCACAGCACATAGTATGTAAGCATGACAAAGTAGCAGCTCCTTGCTCCCCTTTGATGCTTCTGCCTCTTCGTAACTGTGTCACTTGCAGACTTAAATAAGCTTAAATAAATGTGTTAACTGAGCACACTTTGTAGAGTCAGCCAGCAGTGTTTGTCTGCACCGCTTGCCATGGGTTATAACCGTAGAGGCTATATAATGCCGGAGGTGGGAGAAACTGCAGCCCTCACAAAACCAGCCCACCGGGAAAAATTCCTGAAATTCCCAATGGCAAGTCTGCACCTGCTTTCAAGTAAAAGCACTGTTATATAGTGTAAATAGAAAGTAGTCTAATATAATCTTATTTAATAGAAGCACGAAGTAGAGGTAACTATATTAAATATTCCAGTGAATGGATTGGTAGATGTCAAGCACCTTATGGAAAGCTTGAGTAGCTAACGCTTTCAGTCAGAGCCAGTTTTTTTTCACAGAAAGTAACACACACCCGCAAATATTTCAAAGACATCACCCACACTGCAGACAAGGTAATGATAGCTCATAACTATATGTTTAGTTAATGCAGTTAATAAAAATTATTTAGTGATTGTGATTTCCTCGTCCATGGCAGAGTAATGTCCACTTTAGTGTTAAATCACTTAATCTATGTAGTGTTTAACCGGCTTATTTTTAATGCACAGTTGTGCCCCTATGTCTGGCAAGCAGAGGGGTAGAGCTGTGATCCTCTAAATTCCCTGTGCCCCAGTACAACAAGTAGTCCACCAACACTCCCAGCTACACTTATTAACCAAATGCAACTTGAATAAAACAGCTAGGCTACAGCATGTCCCATAAATCTAGCATAATACGATTGTTCTTTAGCTAGGTATACAGTATATGCGTATATTTTTACAGATTATGATGTACTATATACAGTCATATGAAAAAGTTTGGGCACCCTTTTTAATCTTAATCATTTTTATTTATAAATATTTGGGTGTTTGCAACAGCTATTTCAGTTTGATATATCTAATAACTGATGGACACAGTAATATTTCAGGATTAAAATGAGGTTTATTGTACTAACAGAAAATGTGCAATATACATTAAACCAAAATTTGACAGGTGCAAAAATATGGGCACCTCAACAGAAAAGTGACATTAATATTTAGTAGATCCTCCTTTTTGCAAAAATACAGCTCTAGTCCGCTTCCTGTAGCTTTTAATGAGTTCCCTGGATCCTGGAATGAAGGTATTTTTGACCATTTCCTCTTTATAAAACAATCCAGTTCAGTTTAAGTTTGAATGTCCGCCGAGCATGGACAGCCCGCTTCAAATCATCCCACAGATGTTCAATGATATTCGGTCTGGGACTGGATGGCCATTCCAAACTTGTAAATTGTTCCTCTGCATGAATGCGAGTAGATTTGGAAGGCGGTGTTTTTGGATCATTGTCTTGCTGAAATATCCATCCCCGGCGTAACTTCAACTTCGTCCTGATTCTTGGAACCTTATTCTCAAGAATCTGCTGATACTGATGGGAATCCATGCGACCCTCAACTTTAACTAAGATTCCCGGTGCGCATTGTGACACAGGCCCCAAACATATAACCTCCACCCAAATTTACAGTGGAGCAGTGTTTTTTCTTGGAATCTGTTTTTTTTGTCCGCCCCTGCATACAGCTTTTTGTATGGACCAACAACTCAATCTTTGTGTTATCAGTCCACAGGACCTTCCCTCCAAAATTATATGCTGGATTGTCCCAAATGTTGATTTTGGCATACCTCATGTGACTCTGTTTTGTGGCGTGCTTGCGAAACGCTTTCCTTCTTCGCATCACTCCCCCCATAACAGCTTCCTCTTCCTTGTGCAAAGTTGCGCTGGTAATTGCCTGACATGCACATTGGACAGCCAATCTGCAGCAAGATGATGCTGCAGGTCTTTGGAGTGGTCTGTGGATTGTCCTTGACTGTTTCTCACCATTCTCTTCTCTGCCTTTCTGATATTTTTTCTTGGCCTGCCACTTCTGGGCTTAACACGAACTGTCCCCTGTGGTCTTCCATTTTCTGACTAAATTTCTCACGTGGAAACCGACAGGTTAAATCTCTGAGACAACTTTTTGTATCCTTTTCCCCGAACAACTTGTTGAACAATCCTTTGTTTTCAGATCATTTGAGAGTTGTTTTTGAGGAGCCCATGATGCCCCTCTTCAGGGAGATTCAATCGGAGAACAACTTGCAATGGCCCCCTTAAATACCTTTTGTCATGATTGGATCAACCTGGCTATGAAGTTTCAAACCAATGAGGTTTCCAACACCAATTTGTGCTCAGTATGTCAGTAAAAGTAGTTGGGGAATATTCAAAATAAATCAAGAAAAATATAAGGGGTACCCATACTTTTGCACCTGTCAAATTTTTGTTTAATGCATATTGCACATTTTCTGTTAGTACAATAAACCTCATTTCAATCCTGAAATATTACTGTGTCCATCAGTTATTAGATATATCAAACTGAAATAGCTGTTGCAAACACCCAAATATTTATGAATAAAAATGATTAAGATTAAAAAGGGTGCCCAAACTTTTTCATATGACTGTATAAACAAGGAGAACAAATTTAAAATCGTTTTACTCCTAGAAAATCAACGTCAAATAGAAGCCACTGAATTTAGGAGGTGTTGTTGTGGAGTGTTAGCAGACTTATTGCAAAATTTAAAGCAATAGGATTTCTACATTTTTCTTGGCTGTGCCAAAATCTTGTGTATTGGTGTATTGGATTGATAAAGATGGACATATTGTGCATAAAATAAACCTCCTATGTTGCTACCGTTTCAAAAATATATATTTACTTTTAAATATAATTTAAAGAAAAGCCATAAAACACAAGTGCAGTAGCAATGTTTTACATTTTTGTATATCCTACCGTTGCCTATACTGAGAATTGTATTAAACTAAGACCAAAGGTGGTAAGTAACAACGTATTCTTTTAAAGTATCTGTACTTTACTTGATTATTTTTGTAACTTAATACTTTTTACTTTTACTTACTGCATTTCAAAAGAAAATTTAATCTGTATATTTATTTTTCTTTTTTATTTAGCTGATTCTAGTCAGGAACCAATGATGTACCAGTCGGAAGACTTTATTCTTGATGCATTGCAACTGGAGTGATGGTGCACGTGCCAAAAATGACATAATCATGGTGGTTCCACATGCTATGAAGCATGGTCATGCACCTCTCAATTTTTATAACTTGGTGCTCACCATGGCTACCTCACTTCATGATTTTGAAGGAGCTCCTTCAGAGCAGGTACATCTTTACAGGCATTTATATGATACATCTATGAGAGATGTATCAAGTATGCTAACGTGTTTGCACAGGTTTGCGCGCCGTGCGGTGCCGTGCACGACATTGTTAAAGTATAAAACCTATAAAGTCTTTCAAACACTTTTTAATGTTCAGCATAATGCATTCTACTGCCAAAAATAATTATATACAGTTTAAACTGCTGTTATTAATCAGACACTAGAGGTTTTCGCATGTCCTTATGTCGGTGAATTCTACTTCTGTGATGAATAAGAGGTATATTTAAAAACCAATATACTATTTTTTGAAGTTTTGCATAAGTATTTTTAAAATTAAGTTCTGTAGTGGAGTGTTCAAAATAACTGCTATACAAAAATTGGTGAAGCTGCAGTTTTTTCAACTAGGCACGACAATATTCATAATATATTCATAATAATTCATAATAATATAAATACAATGTCAAAGTTGGTGGGTTTTTTTGGCATATATTGGGTCCTCATTTCTAAATTGTTCTTCTGATAAAATTTTGAATTGTTCGGTAGTGTGAGTATTAACAAAATGACAAGATATGTGACCAATCAGATTTATGTGATGGACCATAGCGATCTGGACCCTTCTGACTATCTTGAAGAAGGTGCTATGTATGTCACTGTCTATGTGCATTTAGGCAGGTAACATCAAATGAAAGGAAACTTGCAATAATTCACCAATGTCAGCCAAGCCATGGGTGTAGCAGAAGGGGAACCCACTGTATGCACCAAACGCCACTGGTCAGTTGTATGATTTTCGTAGATGATTCATGTAGTATAAAACATTATGTACCCTCAGTGTCATGCATGTTTACCTCTCGCCCTAAATAAAAGACCTCCCATTTCAGGAACCGAGTTAGATACATCACGTCATCACGCTGTATTTAAATGCTGACTGGTTTCAGATGATATTAGTCCTTACGTCTTGTTGCTACTCTCTACAGGATAAACCAAACAAACTCAGTGCATATTTCAGAAGAACAACAGTATGTACATATTGATTAATGCGTTGAAATTGCAACTCTGTCTTCCTTCCTCCACAGTACATAACCGTAATTGTATAAAAGTGACATTAAAAAAGAATAATATTAACGACAAAAATCTGACAGCCAGGAAAAAACACATTACACTATGTATTTTTTCAAATCAGATTATTAATACTTTTACTTAAGTAAAGAACTTGTGCACTTCTGCCACCTCTGACTAAGAGAGACTGTAAATGCAACTCTACGGTTCATGGAATTGTGGAACACGTAGGATGTCTGGAATATTGCACATCCGTAATGCAACCACAAGAGGGCAGCAGCTCAACGGTTGCTGTCTTCCAGTTAACAAAATCTAAAAACAGGCGTAGTGTTTCGGTCAGTCTTACGTCCTTTGCTCTCTCTCCCATCACATATCTGCCAGCTTCTTATTATTTAGCCCTTCATGTGTTATAGCAGGTGCGTAAATCTAACACTAATGACACTAACTCCTGAAACGTTGAAACATGCCAGAACAGAAATTCTAACTAAAGTGTTCATCCAATAGCTTCTTGAAATTCTTAAATGTTATGTCAGTATTAATACTAGTTAAAAATACTACAGAAATTTTCAATGGTGACTTAAAAATAAATAAATAAATAAATAATGTTCCAAGTTGGTCCAAGTTTATGCTGATTAACTGGCAGGGGCATTTCTAGACTACTTGTTGTACTGGGGAACACATAATTTAGTCGGGCACAGCTGTACCCCTTCTTCTTGCCAATCAGTCGTAGGGGCTCAACTGTTAATGAAAAATAAGCCTGTTAAACACTACATAGATTAAGTGATTTAACAATAGAGTGGCCATTACTCTGCCATAAATGAGAAATTGAGTACAAATTAACACTAAATATTTGTTCTAATTAATTGCATTAACTCAACATATAGCTATGAGCTATCAGTACCTTGTCTGTAGCCTGGCATTAAATGTTCTGGCTGTCCATTACTCTGTGAGAAAAACTGAAAGAAACTGACTCTGACTGAAAGTGTTAGCCTCTCAAGCTTTTGGAAAGAGGCTGGAGCATTTATGGGGAATGGAGTGCCTGTAGTGAATATGCATGGTGTGTCCTGTAGTTCTGCTCAGAAACCCAGAAGAAAACAGACTTTTTACCCTTGTAATTTTTAGTGGGGCATGGCAACATTTTATTGGGGCTTGTGTTAGTGGGTACGTTTGGACCAGACCAAAAGGGCCAGGCTTCATATCTCACCTCTGCTAAGCAGCCACTGTTGAGTCTCTGAACAAGGCCATTAACCCACAATTGTTAATACCGTAAGGTTGTGTCAGTTGTAAGTCGCAAACAGTTGCTTGGATTGTATGGTTGTATCAGTTGTATAAGTTGTAAGTATATACAGTGGGGCAAAAAAGTATTTAGTCAGCCACTGATTGTGCAAGTTCTCCTACTTAGAAAGATGAGAGAGGTCGGTAAATTTCATCATAGGTACACTTCTACTCTCATAGACAAAATGAGAAAAACAAATCAGGAAATCACATTGTAATATTTTTAAAGAATTTAATTGTAAATCAGGGTGGAAAATGAAGTTTTGGTCACCCACAAAAAAACAGATTCTGGCTCTCACAGACTGTAACGTCTTTTTAAAGAAGCTCTTCTGTCCCTCCACTCATTCACCTGTTATTATTGGCCTCTGTTTAACTTCGTTAATCTGTATAAAAGACACCTCACCATGCCAAGACAAAGAGCTGTGGAAGGACCCCAGAAGAAAATTGTAGACCTCACCAGGCTGGAAGAGTTAATCTACAATAGGCAAGCAGCTGGTGTGAATACATCACTGTGGGAGCAATTGGAAAGAAATGGAAGACTACAAGACCATTGATAATCTCCCTCGATCTGGGGGCCCCACGCAATATCCATCCTGTGGGTCAAAATGATCGTGGTAACAGTGAGCAAAAATCCCAGAACTATAACCGGATGGGACCTGATGAAATGAACCTGCAAGAGAGCTGGGACCAAGTAACAAAGGGTACCATCAGTAAACGCACTATGCCGAGAGGGGACTCAGATCTTGCAGTGCAGTTCATTACCCCTGCTAAAGCCATTACATGTCCCATGGCCCGTCTGAAGTTTGCCAGAAAGCATATCGATGATCCAGAAGAGGACTGTTGAGAATTCATGTGGTTCCGATGAACCAAAATAGAAAACTTTTTGATGAAAACTTAAACTCGTCGTTTTGTAGAAGAAGAATCTGAGTTGCACCATACCTACTGTGGAAGCCATGGGTGGAAACATCATGCTTTGGGGTGGGGGGGTCTGTTATTAAAAGGGAACGGATGATGAGGTGGGTTGTATGTATTTTTAATGGCAGAATGAATGAGGCCGGAGGTATCGTGAGATTTAAGCCAAAAACCTCTTCCATCAGTGAGAGCAAGTGAAGATGAACGTGGCGGGGTCTTCCAGCCTGACAATTATCCCAAACACCTATCCCAAACACAACCGCTCGGGGCAATGAAGGAAGTGCACCGTACAAAGCATTTTCAAGTCCCGGAGTTTGCCTAGCCTCATCCCCTTCCATACCTCAACCCCATAGAAAATTTTTGTGGAGGGAGTTTTTGAAGGTCGGTTGTTGCCCAGCGACAGCCCCAAAACATCACTGCTCTAGAGGAGTCTGCATTTTAGGAATTGGCCCCCACATACCAGCTACAAGTGTGTGCCAACCTGGTGAAGACGTTACCACTGTTCATTGCCACAAAGGTTAATGTTTTAATTGATAATTGGAGTTGGAACTTTTTGTTATTGACCAAATCTTATTTGCCCCATCATAATTTACAATTAAATTCCTTTAAAAAATCCTACAGTGTGATTTTCCAGGATTTTTATGGATGTCTCTCATTGTAAGAGGTGTACCAAATGATGAAATTTACAGACCTCTCTCATTTTTCTAAGTAGGATAACTTGCACAATCAGTGGCTGACTAAAATACTACTTTTTTGCCCCACTGTAAGGGCATCTGCTAAATGAATGAATGTAGTAAAATGTAATGGTTAGCTTCTGCCCTGTGATGGTTTAGGCTGTCTTGCCAGTAAAGCTGGATGACCTGAATATCAGTGTCCAAATGTGTCATGTTCCACACATAATTTTGGGTGGTTCTCATACACTATATGGTTATTAATACCCAGGGCTGTTCCAAACGGTACTATGCATATTATAAATGCAAACCTGTGAGTTTGTTTGAACTGACCCTTTGAAGTAAGCTTCATTACTTTTTCCATCATTGAACACCAATAATAGTACTGCACAGTCTCTGTAATCGTCAATTTTTGTTAAAATGATGCAAAGTCTGCAATGTAAGCCATAACTTATGCTTTACAAAATGGGTCAACAAACCCATGCATTCTCAAAATTGTGGTCATTCATTTCTAATGTGTCATGCCTGCATTTTCCAAGTACTTAGTCAACTATGTTTTGAGTAAATACCAGAGAGCTCTAAACGTGAGATTCTGACATTTCTTTCTGGCAATTGGTCTGATTTGGACACGGCTGGCATACCAGCGACTGACGAGAAGCCAGCAGTAGTGAGACAAAGTTGCCTCTGAAATTCTTCACGCCTGATAAGGCAGATCAATTTACAAAACAGCTTTTTGTCAAAGGAAAATACTGCTTCTTTCTTACTGCGCTGGTGCAGATTTATATTCTGCTTGGCAAGTTTGAGCTGCGTCACATTTCTTTTCATCAGGTCTCCATCCAATGAAAGTATAGGACTGCTAGACAAGGCCAAAATATGCCTTAATCCTGTAATTAAAATTAAATAAAATAAATCAGCAAATTTGTCAATCAAAATAAAATGTGGATATCACAGACACAAAGACTTTAGTTGAGATTTGTTCTCTAGCCATGTAAGGTGTTATTCTCTTACTGCTGTTATTGATAAATGTTTGGAGTGAACAACATAGTGCCAGTGGGTGACCAGTGACCAGTGCACTATATTGTCTTAAATTAGTTTTTCAAACTGGGGCTGGGGCTACAGTCCATTGCAAGGCTGGCTGGGGTCACTTTTGCAGCACCAGGAGTGATCCTGTGCCTGGCCTTGTGCCCCTGAGGCACAGCCAGTAGCGCCTGTGTGATGTCTGACCTGACTGGAAGTCACCGCTAGGACTCGAATGGAGGTCACCATGGTGGCAATCTAGCAAAGAGCCGCTATGCCACCTAAACCCCATGCATATGCGGTGCTGTAACAATCCCTTTTATGACCTATGTGTGGAGGTTATCTCTGAGGTTATCATGTAGGGCTGGCTGGTTGTAAACATATGGAAATGGTCCATTAACCCATTTCCTCCATTGAAGTGTTACTGTTATTTCACACTGCATGGGTACTTCCTGTCACAGAATCTCTTTATATGCATTTTAGAATTTGACAGAGGTAGTGAGCTAGTCTTTATGACCAAAATGTAGTGTAAATCTTGTTTTTTAAATTGATTCCTAAAAACATGTCACATTTCCCTGTCACATGTAACAGTGCCAAGTTCTTTGCTCCAGTTCTCTTGCACCAACTAAGAAATGACATTGTTCATAATCAATGTATGCAGTGGCTACACCCAAGGAAGGAATTTACATGAACTGCTATTGTTGTGAGCATATCTAGGTTTACTATATATCATCCAACATCTCCCTTATAATGGGTCAACTGAACAATCCTCACAGGACAATCATTGTTGTACTTGTGATTCATTCATTCATTCATTCATTTTATTATCTGCTTAATCCTGGTCAGGGTTGTGGGAAAGTGCAAGGCAGGCACAGCCCTAGACAGGGCACCAATCAATCGTAGGTCACACACTCAGGGGGTATTCAAACTAGGCAATTAGAATTTTTCGTTTGACTAGTGCGAGTGCTCCCAATCACGCCTGGGTGCGATTCAGAAATCGCGCTAAGGCGCAATTGAAATAGGTGTGCCAGAGCATGATTTGCCATGCTCACACAGCACAGCACACTTCATGGTTGTACATATGTGATCGGGTAATCACATACCTTTGTTTCTTTCTTTGGTTTTGTTTTGTGTGTGCTGACACACAGCCCTAATAAGCCTTATAGTAAATGTACTGATGATGTGACGCACTGATTTTCGGCATCTCGTGCTGCACGTAAGAAGATTTTTACGGAGGCAGCTGTGTGTCAGCGCTCACAACAAGTCAAAGAACAGCACAAACGTACCGTATTTTTTGGACCATAAGACGCACTTAAAATCCTTTAACTTTCTCAAAAATCGACAGTGCCCCTTAAAATGCTGTGCGCCTAATGTATGAATTAATTCTGGTTGTGCTTTCTGACCTAGAACCGATTGTAGATGGTACACGGCGCTCATAAATCTGTCACAATGTTTTAGCACGGCCTTGGTAAGTTACGAAGCTTACAGCCACCGTAGTGCGCAGCTTCGCAGAGTAATACGATCTGTGCTTCAACATTAGGGTACGTGCATTCATTCATTCATTCATTCATTTTCGAAGCGGATTTTAAACTCAACGCTATCAGTCACGCAGTACAACATGGAAACAGAGCAGCTGCGAGAGAATTCAACATTAACGGAGGAAGCAAGAAGACGCCCTGCGCCAGGTAAAGAAGACCAAACTGAGTTTCCGACGGAACTTAAGAGTTTTGTTTGATTTAATGCGCCTTATAACCCGGTGCGCTTTATGTATGAAGATAGATCCATTAGCAGTCGATCATTGATATCGCGCCTTATAACCCGGTGCGCTTTATAGCCCGAAAAATACGGTATGTGATTACCCGATCACATATGTAAAACCATAAAGTGTGTTGTTTGAGCGCGTATGGTGATGACGAAACCATGACGAAAGTAGAAACACCGATTAAAATAACATGCATGTCTTTGGAATGTGGGAGAAAATGTGGGAGTAGTCTGAGAAAACCAGAGAAGCACCCGGAGCAAACCTGGTAGTCCGAGGCAGGGTGAAATCGTGCTACATTACATGTGACATAGTTATTACAATGTACAAGATATGGAGAATACTGTAATGTAAAAAAAAAAAATAGCCTGGTTGGTACTGGACTGTGGACCAAAAGGTCCAGGGTTCAAATCCCACCTCTGCCAAGCTGCACTGTTTGGTGTCCTTGAGCAAGGCCCTCAACGCCACAATTGCTTGATTGTAAGATGTACAACTGTAAGTCGCTCTGGATAAGGCCCGTATCTTAAATGCTGTCAATGTAAATAAGTATTATTTTAGCGAATGACTATAAGTACTTCCATGCCAAAAAAGACATTTACATTTAGTAGGTGCACTCATCCAGAGCAAATTACAACCCTTACAGTCTTACAGCTAAGCAGTCATGGGTTAATGGCATTGTGAGCACACCAACAGAGGTAGCTTGGCGAGTTTGGAAGTTGAACCCTGGACTTTCAGGCCCACAGTCAAGTACCTTACTTGCTTCGAGACCACAATCCCAAAATACAATTGTATACAAAAATATGTTGTTTTGGCAGCAATAAATGCATAAACTAAAGCTATAGCCCAGCAAATCTACACAGGCAAACTATGTAAGTAGATTAGACTGAAGTGAAGAGCTTGGTGACTTTCCATCTGAACCAGAATCATTTTATTTCTCCAAGCAAGTTACACATATAGAAATTGCCTTGGTGACTACACGCATGTATGACATAACATTAACGGAGCAGACAAATACAACCACCATAAAAAATGTTATAATAAGATAAGACATTTTTGTAAGGGGTCAATGAATAATTAAGTTTATGTACAAAATCACACAATTAACATAAAAATTAATATAGAAGTGTTGTCATAATGCCTTGGATTGCAAGATTTCCAAGTCAAACATGTACAGTGGTGCTTAAAAGTTTGTGAAACCTTTAGAATTTTCTATATTTCTGCATAAATATGATCTAAAACATCATCAGATTTTCACACAAGTCCTAAAAGTAGATAAAGAGAACCCAGTTAAACAAATGAGACAAAAATATTATACTTGGTCATTTTTTTAATTGAAGAAAATGATCCAATATTACATATTAGTGACTGGCAAAAGTATGTGAACCTTTGCTTACAGTATCCGCTGTGACCCCCTGTGCAAGCAATAACTGCAACTAAAGGTGTTCCTGTAACTGTTGATCATTCCTCACACGGCTTTGGGAGGAATTTTAAAAAGAGCCCATTCCTTCCGTACAGAAACAGCTTCAACCTGGGATGTTGGGGGGTTCCTCACATTAACTGCTTCGCTTCAAAGGTCCTTCCCCACATTTGATTGGATGAAGGTCAGGACTTTGACTTGGTTCATTCCAAACATTAACTTTATTCTTTTTTAACCCATTCTTTGGTAGAACGGCTTGTTGTGCTAGGTCGGTGTCTTTGCTGCTGACCCACCTTCTCTTGAGATCAGTTCATGGACAGATGTCCTGACAGTTTCCTTTAGAATTCTCTGATATAATTCGATTCATTGTTCCATCAATATGGGGCAGCCGTCCTGGCCCAAATGCCGCAAAACAAGGCCCAAACCATGACACTACCCACCACAATGTTTCCCAGATGGGAATAAGGGTTCTTATGCTGGAATGCACGTTTTGCTTTCAACAAACATAAAAAAAAACAGTTTCCTCTAAACCAAAAAGTTCTTTTTTGGTCTCATCTGTTTTTTCCAAAACATTCTTCCAATAGCCTTCTGGCTTGTCCACGTGATCTTTAGCAAACTGCAGATGAGCAACAATGTTTTTTTTGAGAGCAGTGGCTTTCTCCTTGCAACCCTGCCATGCACACCATTGTTGTTCAGTGTTCTTCTGATGGTGGACTCATGAACATTAACATTACCCATTGTGAGAGGCATTCAGTTGCTTAGAAGTTATTGTGGTTATGGCATTTAATCTGTCATAAACTTGATCCTTGTCAAAAACTGTTTTTTTTTTTGTTGTTTAAATTTGGCTATGCACACATTAAAATAAGACTACTTTATTGATAATCACTAAGCTCGAACAATGCACAATACATAAAAGACTATAAAAATAAAAATAAAATCATAAAAAAAAATATTTACATGCATCTCCTAATCATATTGAGCCTAGACATTGTTATGTACTAGGCAGATCTATTCAGGATCATCATACAAATGTTCATCATAGAGGCACTGCTGCCTGACCCTGAGCATTGTGTAGATCCAAACCAAAATTTGCTCATGTTTTCCTCTCTGCTTCATACATATGCTTATTTTTATTTATTTATTTATTTTGTTACAGGGTAAAGGCCCTGCGACCACCCCCAAAGAACCTGTATGCTGTAATTGTATTCCTTCTGCCCCCTTCTCAAATTAAGCGATACCCTTGTTTGCATACCCTATTTTGGAACAGAAACATTTTTGTTGTTGCCCACAAGAATGATTCGAATGCCAAACCAAAGATGACGTCCTAGTAACACCTCTGATTTGGTTGTAACATATTAAAAATCTTCATCCTCACAGTAAAAGTGGCAGAAAAATCTTTTACTTGCAGTTTCGGTAGACCTTAGCAGTTGCATGAATGGTCAAAGTTCTGGCAAAACCAGTGTTTATCTACGTCTTCCATTCCGTTAACTTTATTAGTTTTTAATAACATAATAACATATTATACATGATAATGTAATAATGGTGGTTATGCATCACAACTAGTGTGCTTATTATGACATAGTAGCCCTCCCTTCCCATTAAAGCTTGACTCAGTTCCTGTAAGATTCGTGCAAACACAGGGAATGACAACTCCAATCAAGCAAGATTTGGAAGGAGATACTGCTAACTCGTGTTTTTTCTTAAGGAAAGAAAGATCAAAACAGGCAAATTGCCCTTAATTGTGCTGTTCCCAGTTTAGTCAGCATCCTCTTCCCTTTTATGTCAGTCTCATAATTGACTGAATGGTCTCTAAGGAAATTAGGCTAATTTTACCATTAGATACACAGTAGCCAGGGCACAAGCACATACACTCACCAACAAACAAAACCAGCAAAAAAATAAAAATAAAAAATACGGGAAAACCCAAAACTAAATCCCAAGGGAAAATTTTAACAACTTTTGACAGATATGGAAGGACACTTCATTTTCGCTGATGAGTCAGTTCTCATTTGCTGTTTTGATCTTTCATTTGAAGCTGTGGAGAGTATATTCCAGTTATGTTTTCCACAACCTAAGGAAATGAGATTTGGATTTTTATAGAAAGAGTATTTGGAGAATGACAGGAAGGCCAGGCCTCTCTGCCACTGTGATAGGTGCAAACGAGTAAGCTAACATATGTTTCCGTAATTACTAGACCTATGAGCTCATCAAGGAACTATCAAGGTCATTTCAAATTAAATGTATCACTTCAACACTAAAGAGTGCTTACAGGCTTATGAGTTTAATTCATGTTTTTTATGATAATATTAGGTAGTTTAGGCTGATTCACTACATGGACAAATATATGTAACAGCTTAGCTTTAGCACTAGTAATAACACTCAAGTTTTGTTGGGACTTCATGATTCACTTTGCAGCCACACAGAATAAGATTTGCATGAGCAGTTTGAGCTAAAGTAGTGTAAGGCACATCACTATTGGACTCTGGAGGAGTGGAGAGGTATGAATCATGTTTCAACATCTGGCAGTCTGCTGGATGAATATTTGTTTGCTGGATCAAAGAATAAACACTATTTGTAGTGACAACTAGAAAGTTTGGTGGAGGAAGGATAATGATTTATAGCTTTTCATATAGGAGTTACAGCATATATGGCATTCAGTAGAATTGTGTGCTTCTAACTTAAGTGGGAGTTTCGACATTGCCCCCAATACAGAAGGAAATGTTCATAAGGAAATGCTTTCTAGAGATTGTGTGGTGTGCTTGTATAACATACGTGATTGCTTAAAGAATGTAAGGGAAGCCCAGTTTCACTATTTCAGTGACATGTGTTAATGAAATGTTTACCACAGTGTCTATACTATTAACTAAACTTGGTGGAATTCATCATTCTAACAAATCAAATGATCAAATATCTCACTGAAGTACCATGCTATAATTAAATATGTGACATTTAGTAGATTTATTAATTAATTCAGTATTAATTCAATCAGTAGACAAATGTATTAATTTACATAATTTCTAATAGATAAACCACTTCAAGTTGTACCAGATACTGGTGTTGAGTAGTGTAAAAAGTGAGTAGTTGGGTGGCACATTGGTGCCTTCTGGTCTGGTTGGGCATCTTAGATGCACGATTGGGCATGACTTGGTGGGGATCATTTCCTTGTTCTGTAACAGCAAGCTTTGTTGGCCCTGCAATCAACTGGCATCCATATAGAGTGTGCTTTCAGCTGTGCCCATTGAATTCCAGGATAGTCTCTGGACCTCTCTATGACCCTGACGAGGAACAGCAGGGAAAAAAATAAGGATGACAGTTTTCAAAATGCATTAATTACTCTTTACCACTTCTATCCATATGGTAAAGAAAAAACCCCACATCTGTTCACCCTTTAATCACAGACTGTTCACATGAACATGTTGTAGCAGGTCTGAGACGGCTGAGAATGTTGTATCTGTAATCACAGTACACTCATCCTTCACTTAAGAAGCCCTCTAAAGTTAGTGTGGGAAATTCATGGACACATTATTTTGAAAGAAAATGACATCCACAATATGCTGATTTGACTGAGTGAACAATATCAGGCTATATTTCTGAAACACATACAATGACACAGAGAACATACCACTACCTGAATAATCTTACACCATTTATGAAAAAGTAGGTAATTTGTGAGCAATGATGGAGCTTCAGTTTCATCTCCTGGACTAATACTGATCTAAAGACTGAAAGGAACAAATAAAATCTAACAATATAATGAATTTTAATAATGAAGGAACATGTAGACAGATATCATTCAACAGAATTCTAATAATCAATATAACTGCACATTCTACAGTACATACAGATCTCTAAATATTCTATTATTATTTATCTAAATATTATTAAAATATAATTTTAAAACAGGATGCATGAAATTGTGGTTTGTGACACTGCTAGCAATAAATCATCCTCCTCTTTTACTAAACATGTGTTTATGCTTATGTTGATGCAAGGAAAATGTTGGTTCAAAGCAAAGTCATGTTGAAGCAAAGCACAAAAGTACGTCAAGAGCAAGTTTCGGATACTCTATCCTGGATAATGGTTGTAACCCAAGGATAGGACCCCAAACCACATGATACTAAATCATGTGCCAAAATGTCAATGATGTAAAAAGTACTTGTAATGATGATACTTAAAATAATAATTCAAGAAATGACTCAAGTAAAAGGTAATGTAACCCACAAAGAAGTTGCTCCAGTAGATAGAGTAGTACAATAATAAAGTATCTAATATTATTTGTAAGAGGTATTGCATCAAACTGGTAGGATCAATTATACTAGTTCAAATGTAGTAGGATATTTGCATTAAATTAACTTAGATTAAACATTACTCTTCGGTCTTTCTTTTTAGTTAGCATTGATTTTATTAAAAATTACACAACAACATGATTTATCAGGTTGTTTGTCAGCCTTTTGCCAGGCGGTAAAAAGTTACTACTTTCTGAGCAAAAAATAATAATTATGCTCTAAGACTTTACAACAAACGTTCTATACTTCCACCTAGTGAGAGAAACTAAGCTTTCTGGAATTTTGAATCATTTGAACTAATTGGTTTGGAAAATGAATCAGTGTTTCATGCCCAAAACTTCTCACCTTAGCAACAAAGCTTGGGGAGAACCTCGAAACTCCATTCAAACCATGATTTGAACTGGAACGTGAATGTTGTTTTCTCTGAAATAAAGCATTCAAAGTACTCCAGATAACATTTTAAAAGATTTAGTCATTACTTCCCCAACACTGTAAATAACATTTAGCAATATAATGCTGAACAGAAGGAATTCATGTGGTTTGATAAAAATTTGAAAGATATTTGAAAAAATATATATGAAATATAGACAACATTTATAAAATGTATAATATGCTATTACAAATATATTAAAAATTTCTCATTAAAAATAATTAATATGGCAGTTTTAGACCTATTTTATAACTATTTTAGTTATTGTTAAAACTTAAGCTCTGTCAGTTCTGCTTTACTGTCATCAAAAATATAATTTTATATTAACCCTTATAAGGTCTTCGGGTCTGTGGGACCCGTTTTCAGTTTTTAGCTTAATAAATAATATAGTGGGGGGGATCATTGAAAATGTTTTCTGATTTATGTTCCTCACAGAAAATGAGCCAAAGCCAATGAATCTTAGGTTTGGAAAAAAAAAACTAACTATCATTTTTATTAAGCTAAAAACTGAAAACGGGTCCAACAGACCCAAAGACCTTATAGGGGTTAAAGTTAATCTGATTTCCAAGACAATGTTTACCAAAATAAGGATAAGGGTTTATATATATATATATATATATATATATATATATATATATATATATATATACATACATACACACACACACACATACATACATTTATTATATTTATTATTGTTATTAATTTTTTATTTTTTTTCCACACATTTTAAAGCCGGACTTTCCTCTGTCAGTTAGTATATTAGACTGCTGTGCCACCAGACTGCCTAATAATAATAATAATAATAATAATACTGGTTCATGACACTGCTTAGTTACAAGTTAAAAACCTCTGTTTTAGCAAAAAAAGGTTCCCTGGAGATTTGGTGGTTCTTTCTGGATGCTGTTCTACATGGTTGCCTACGGCATTTGATATCTTTTTATCATGATGTTCTTATACAGCAGATATTCAAAAGCAGTACACAAAGCAGAACAAAACGTGTATGTTGTTAGCCAGTGTTCTGTGACAAACCAGTGTGAAACCTGGGGAGACTGAGTTCAAAACCAACAAGACACTCTGCTAAAAGCATTTGGAATTTTCCATGTAAACACATATTTGGGCAATGTTTTCTCAGTGTGCACACTTCTCTTTAGAATTCTGAAAAACAAGAGTCGATTTGCTCAAGCTGCAGATGAATATTGTAGCCATCATAATTTTCTCAACATCTGTGAATCGTCACAAGATGTTAACGTTTGAGACACAAGATACTATAGGAAAAAACATTTGGTCCTCAGATTAACATATCCATCTTGCTCTTTATATAAAGCCTGCTTGAGAAGTTTGAAAAGTGATCTGAACTAGGTTTAGATACAATTACATGCATGCATACACGCTGTACAGGTAGCTGTTTGGTCTTTCATTCTGGTGTTCAGTCAAAGAAGTTTGAACTGGTTAGCTTGTTTAAATTGGGTGTGTTAGCTGTTAAACATCTATGGTTAGGTGTTAAACATCTATGGTATGTTGTCTGTTCATGGTATTATGTGGTACAAGCAACATACCCCTCAAACAGATAGCTGTTTGGCTGACCCAAAATAGAAGACAAAGGGTGTCACAAGTTTGGTGAAGATGCCACTGAATAAACCTAAGCTGTTTGTTTCAGCTCTTTGGTTTAAAAGGACTACGCAATGGGATACTTCAGCATTGTTTAGATGTGTTTAATTAAGATAAGCAGAGCTTTCTCATTTGTAGCCTAATTGTCATAAACTTAGGTTCTCAGAGAGTATACAAACTGCTTTAATTAATAACTGACCACATGTGTTTCCTGTAGAACAACAGGCTGCCTCACTAGCTTCCAAACAGATACCTTATTCTTCCTCCTACTTTAAAGTGAGGGGGAGATTCAGAAAGTATGTCATTATAGCACAGCTGACCATTCTGAGTAGGTGTGGCTGAATTCCATTTCTTTTGGGCTGTTTTTTTCCTTTAAAGAAAACATTTGTAGAGCCTGAATTATGAGTACAGTGTGTTCATTTACTTAATAATTTCTTAAAACACTTCTCAGAATACTATATTATACTATATTTTTTTCTTTTAAATTCTCAACGAACTCCCCAATTGATTTAAAGAGTTTTTTAAATTAATAAATATAAAATTATTAATTGGGAATAAACACAATAACTGAAGTGTCAGAAGTGGCAGAGAGTGGAGATGAATGCCAGGAGGGGAAGGAAACACAGTATTATTAATCATTCAAATATAGGTATCAGGCAGGGCAATTCACAGTGTAGCCAGTGCTACACAACCAGTGCAGTCCAGTAATTGAAATCAAGGAGCAATACAAACAAGCAGAGAATCCAAGGTTTGGGTGAGATGGTGAATGAATCCTCAGTGGAACCGAGCAGGAGCTTGATGAGTTGGAGACAGTATTGGTAACAATAACTCGACCAGGCAGAGATGCCATTGTCAGTCAATAAGAAGGAGGGGTTGTGAAGTTGGACACATGGGAGACACAGGATGAGAGGTATGACAGGAGTGTGAAGGAAATAAAAGCTGATGATTTCAGAGTGAACTGCACTGAAGGAGAGGTGCACCAGGAATTCCAGTGGGCGATGGTCCCTGGACCTACAGGGTGTCCAGATGAGAAGGGAGGAGGACAGACTTTCCACTGAGCAGTGCCATTTTTCCTCCAGGCGACCTTTGCATGCTATCCCACTGACCTGGGTATTCAGGAGTGAAGGTGAGTGTGGCATAGTGCTGACTGGAGCCTCAGTAGAAACAGAGCTCTTCGTCCCAGCGACAGTGACGCTCTGGGTTGGGGTGGATCTGGGCCAGAAAAACCTGGGAGGTGATGAGGGCATGGCGGTGAGTCATTAGGTGCCGCTCGAGTCTGATGGCCAAGCTGATGAGAAGGTTTATGGTGGTACAGAAATTGTGGACTTCCTTCTCGAGGTCTCCTCAGAGGCCATCTCAAAATATTGAGATGAGTACTGACTTAGCAGCCAGGGTGCAGAACCCAAGAACATAATCAGCTGATGAACGCCATCTCTGGTTTAACCATAACAGGATCACTCCACTGCTTCTTCCGCAGCATAGGTGATCAAAAACATCATGGAAAGCTGTTTTTTTTCCTTTTTTAAAGTCTTGTGTCCAAGTACAAAAAAAGATCGTATTGTTTAGATTTTTTTTAAAAAGGTACCAGACACTTGTACGGTAAACATTTTAGAAGTTTTCTAAAAACGCTAACAAACATAAAGCAAAAACAAATATCCAGAATAACCGCAGACCTTTAAGAGTTAAAGACAGTAGAGTAACACTTTCATTTTCACTGTATAGAAACTAGAGATATGCAGTCTCTGGTAAAAATTTCTATAAAACCCCTCCTGCCCTCCCTCCTGAAATCTCCTGCACATTTCTTCTCCCTCCCTTTGGCGCTCAGGCACCCCTCCTCCCAGCTGCTTAGTGGTGGTGTTGCTGGAGGCTGGCCTATCCATTTTCCTCAGTGAGCTCAGCAGAGACTATCCTCACAGTATCACATACTCCCCTACAGGCAAGGACACAGAGGCTTACACACAAACAGGCAAGAAAGTGTTTTGGCAAGATGTCCAGAAAAGGACCTGCATGGTGCAAAAGATCCCATCAAGTCAGAAACTCCTGAAGCCTCTAAATTGAGGGACGGCTACACCAGCATTGATATGAGGATCATCTAAAACTTCAGAAAGCCATCTCTGAAGGCTGTAGGAAGAACTGTGGTGGGTCTCCACAATGAGCCTGAAAAGAAGGAAACAGAGCGTGGTGTTCAACTGGCATAAGTCCTTTGCCATCCTTGCTCCATGGAGGAAAGGTGAGACTCTGTCTATTTGCTTTACTGTCCTGTTTGTGTGAGGTCATGCTACCTCTCATTGTTAGCTGTGTACAACACCTGGATTTGTGGCAGCAGGTAGTAATTTGTATAACTGAGGTGTCTGCTTTTTTAAGAAGCAAACTGCAGCTGTGTGCATAATTGAAACACTGTTCTTTCTAGAGCAACCATTTCCAGACCTTATGAATTATCATCAAAGAATGACTTTGAAGCTGTAATGCAGTCATGTCTAATAGAATTAAAACCTAAGTAAACCTATTTCCTTATAGAATGTTTTCTTGTGGTTATACAATAGCTAGTAAAGCTTTAAATACTGGAATGTGTTTCTTCACAAACAGCAAGCAATGTGTCTTTAATTACTAAGAAAATTAAGCAAGCAGTATCTTTTATTTGCCATATATATACAGAACATTTATAGACTTTGTGTCACATAACTGGAGGCATGACCAACTTGGTGATGTCAATTTGTTGTAATGAACTTATGAACTTTGCAGCTTACAAGTGAACTGTAGTTCACATTTGTTGCATGTGTTTATTTTTTGCTGGAAAAATACAATTCTGGAACTCCAGATAAATGAGTGTTTTAAAATGTCAACATTAAAAGCAAGACACAGAAACTTAATATACTAGACCCCGTTTATAAGGCTTTGGAATATATATCATGCCCATGTCACATTAAACAAGTTTAGTGTTATTTGTTTTGAGTTGTATCAGTGTTAGTTTCTTTAAATGTAATTAAAAGTTCATACTGTTAATATGTACTGCTAAACTGAAATATGAACCAGTGTTGCACCGTACTCCTATTTGCATTTATATTTGCTGCAGTCATAAATGACTAAGGATAACATCATCTTCCAGGAGATAAATGTGAAGTAAAATATTTTACAGACCTCCAGATCCTGTGTAGTGTGATCTAGATCTGTGTACTGTGTTGCATGATCTATGTTGTGAGGAGTCCAATAAGCCCAAACATTCATGAGAATGGCTATAGCAATTGAATACACAACATTCACACATGACTTGTAATATCAAAAAAGTGTACAATTTTAGAATTGTATGCATGTATGCTAGCCAGCTATCAAAAGACTGTGAACCTTTCAGTATGGTGGACAGCCTGAGTGTGATGTCAGATTGCCACAGACTCTTTACCACAGACTGTGGGTTATCATTCTTTTTTACGAGTTGTTTGTGTTGTTCTTCTCACCAAGAGACTAACAACAGGGCCTTGTATACTGTTTGAGTTAAGCCTTGAAGTTGCTTACTCCCATCTGAAGACGCAATGCATTGTTTAACTGGTAAAAAGACATAATTGTACTTGGATAAAGAGATCACATTTTTGGTAATGACACATAGGGTGAGGCCAGGTTTGTGCAAGAGAACCATTAGGTAAAACATGGCACACAATATAAAGGAGTTTTGAAAGTTTTCAAAGTCTGTATATGATCTTGTTTCCTTAGCAGGCCATCAAATTTGAACCACGATACTACCATAGTTTTGTCTATGCATTAATAGGTGGTATGACAGGACATTATTATGGAGGTTGTAATAGTAATAACTGTCATTATTATTGTTACGTCACAGTTTCAGTCCCTGGCAGACCAGCATTAGAAAAATGACATCAGATGTGAACTTTTGACAGATGACAATGCTAAAGCTATGGCCTCTCTTTTGTTCCAGTAAATATCTGACTCATAACAAACCAAGCAAAGCAGCATTCAGTGGAATTCTTAATTATATGGGTTCACTTTGTAAGTGCAGGTTGAAGCACGTGACTCAGATGTTCAGAAACTTGGTCTCACAGGACAGCGTTATTTTGTGGTGACATCAACTCTAGAACGATCATCCTATATACTACATTAATGTCTGAAGTAGGATGGCATTCTAGAGAGTTCAGTTAAGCAGGAACCAAGATATATCATTTATGCTAATTCCCAAGAGGCTTTGATTCGTGTCAGGACTGATTTCTAAGGGCAGTATTTCAAGCCAGGGATGTGGTAGTGTAAATGCATCTGAAGAAACCTATACTAGAGTTACAGCTCCTTCACATTCTTCTCTTATCCTCAAAACGTCAGATAATGAAAGACTAGGCCTTTCCAGCTCACATTGATAAAGTGTATCTGGAAGGGCTTCTCAGGATACTTACTCAGCAGAGAGTGGAGTGAAAGGCTACATTATCGCATTGTGAGACAAACAGGCAAGAGGTGCTGAGCTCCTGAGTCTGGAAGAGGGTGGGGGATGCAGGAAGGTGTGCTGCTGCATTTCACACCTCATCAAATGTGACATCTGGTCTTTATCATCTAAAGTGAGGAGTAACACAGTGCCGGGAAAAATCAGCCATTCTGTGGAATCATTTATCAGCCTTGGTTTTTGCAAAATGTAATGTGCTCTCAAAGTACTGATAATTTAGTGACTTTTTATTTGAAACTTTTTTTTAAATTAAACTTTGAATATATTGATACAACATCTAACATAAACCAATGTTAAAGTAAAAACCATAAAGCATCTATGAAAAATAAAATCTTGAGGAGGCTCAGCTATATTACAAGAGAGAACATGTTGCATTCATAGACGGTATGAAGTAGAGCTGGGTTAAATTGTACCTGTGGGCACTCAGGCTGGCCACCCACAGTGCAGTCCAGCGTTTGACACTCTCTTGTGCTCTTTAACTACAAAAATAGCAGGCCTGTCTAAGCCTGCTTCTGACCTCTGCACCCAGGTTGTTAGTGGATGGCCTAGCCTGAGGCTTAGAAATATCTTCACTTGTATGAAAACATGGGAACTGATGCAAAACACATTTGAAACATTAGCTTAACATTTACTTATTTTAATTCATTCATTTTTTTCATCTGGAGTACGTTTTATGGTTGGTTCAGAAGATATCACAGGAAAACTCAATGCAGGGTAGGAATGCCAGTCCATTGCACACTTCAGAATGATATTTGTGATTTGTGCAGTTCTGAAATATTTTGACCAATCTAAGTTCTTCATTCCTTTTTGTTGTTAAAAGCAGGTACTATGCCTTTGAACTGTGGGTAATGTTCTCTCCAGATATCTTTGTTGTCAACGGTAACATCACTGAAAGACTAGGCAAATCTTACTCAGGTATTAGACTGCATGCAATCTATACTTTTATCATGCTAATTGTTGGGCCACACAACACTTATTAGAGTTCTGAGTTTAGCAGCAAATGTCCAACACCTGATGTTAAACGGCCCAACTGACTGACCATGTCTGAATGGTCTAACATTATTACATACTATTAGATGAGTTTACAAAGACTGTGTGATTAAACACACTGTTCTATCCATGTCTGAATTAACCCAGATCCATTACAGGATATTATCAGACTATACACCGTTTCAAGTTGTAACACCTGTTTTAGCTGAATTAAAAAACAGATGGCAATGTTTTATTCAGACTGAGTGCTGTTCTGATTACATGGTTGCATAAAATCAATAACAGTAGAATGTCTCGAAGTCAGAATACCACTCTCTAATTGAATGCCAATAAAAAGAAGCAGTATTGGAGTGCAAAAATCTGATTAGGTGAATTCTGTATGTCATTAACACTGTTATAATTGTTGAAATCTCAATACTATTACTTATCTGTACAACTATCATAACATTCTTCTAATTCTAGATAATAAAGAGAAATTGTGATTATGTTTTGGATTCTGACATCTTACAGAATTTTCTTAGGACACAAAAGGGAATGGTCTTAGCGATTGGTTTGAAAAAGGAGCCATAACATCCTGCTGCCTATCATCCTCCTCACATTCCGACTTACTGTTGAACTTAAAAACTGAAGTACAAGGTTCCATAACTCCATAACTCTTGAGTGAGAACTGAATGTTTTATCAGCTTGATATATGAAGCATTTGCCAGTAGTACACAGAGAAAAATGACTTCTCTCAAAAAGCCAAACAGCTGCTGTAGGTGGGAATTGTATTACAGCTGTACAACTGGAAAATAACTGGACAGGAAGATAAGCTCAAAACTGTACGTGAGAGGCAAAATGTTTTACAAGTGTGTTGTAGGTTGATAAGCACGTTTTTATTGCTTTTGTGGCTTTTGAAATAATTCAATTGCAGACCTCCAGGGTGATAAAAACCAGAAAAATGTGGGTTTCATTACTTTCCAACAATGGCATTAACCTATTTTTTGGTTGTTTGTATTTTTAATGCATTCATACTCCAGTTCATGTAGGAACTCACATGAATTACTCACATTCCTGCCTGCTAGGGTCTGAACGAGGTCCTGTTTGATCTCTCTGTACCAGCGCCCAGGTCTTAGGGACGTTAATTGAAAACCCAGGGGGGGATTGAGATACAGATTGCTTTTTCCTACGGAGTGGCACCAAAAATGCTCTATCATCAGCAGTTTGTGCTGGCATTTCACTGCTTGTATGGTGATCTGGCTAAGTAGATCAGTGTTTTAATTTACCTCTGAAGTTGATTTGTTTTTTTATATTGGAGTTTTGACTGATGAATTATTATTTGAGTGCTTGAAGTATTTGCACTTCTCAATTATTTTATTTTGCTCAACAGTGATTATTAACATTAGTTCTTCAGCATTGGCCATTATCTCAGGAGAGATAACCTTAATAATAAGGCCAAATAGGGCTATACTTAGATACAAAATGCACATGAGCAATACCATAAACAATAGCAGTGATATTATTTTGATGCACGACCAGTGTACCATGCTAAAGAAACATATTCTTGTGATGGATAGTATAATAAACCTTCAGTTGATAAAAAATAAGTGAAAAACTATTCATACGTTTAAAAAACAATATTATATTCTTATTTTGTTGCAGTTGAATTTCTTATCTTAAAACTTTTTTTAATATTGTTTAATAATGTGTATGTTTTTTTGTTGTTGTTGTTACATAGTTTATGGCTCTTCAGCTCTAACATTTTATGTTTTAGAGAAGAATACATTTTACACAAGTGACAGGAAAGTGATAGGAGTGCCAAAGAAATGGTCTTTTTAATCAACAAACCAAAAGGCTGAATTAGTGAGACAGCAGTCATTACTTAGGTGAATATAGGTTAAAAACCAAAATGTAATTGGAAACATATATTGTACAGGTTTTGTTGTGGTGCATATACTGATAGCCTGAGTTTTTTTTTTCCTTTGGTCAGGCCAGTCCATGAGAAAAAGCTGGGAAAACACAGCCATTGTTTTGAATGGGGAAAAAACCTAGACCAGAAGCAAAGCTCTAATGACCTCAGATGACTGAAATGGAATCATTGTTTTTTCAGAGCCACTGTCCAATTTGAAAACATCTTTATAATTTTTTTTCTCAGGGTAAATATGGTTTGACGTCACCTGATTATTTTTCACATGGAATCTGTAAACAGTGAGTTGAAATAAAATGGTTATGTTTATTTTAAAGTACAAGAAACTATTCAGTCGTGTGAGATTTTATTATTTCTAAGTATTTGTTTGGTAAAGTTGGAGTAGCTGTACTACAAGCACTCAAGTGGATCTAAATTAATGAACAATTAAAAGGTAAGTACTGTATAACAGAAATTTCTAGGGCCCAGCTGCTGTAAGCTATATAAATGTAGATTAAACGATACGAAAATGTATTGTGTTGCCTTTTAAGTAGTCAAACCTTCAACCTTCAGGCCCTTCTTAATGTAATAACAGTTCCCAGATAGATAATTTTTGTGCCTGAGGTTAAAACACTTAGCAGTTGGGGGATGGGAGCTAATGATTTAGCATGACCAAGAACCCCAATAACAAGTCTGCAATATTAGTAGAAGTGGATACTTGACAGACACCTGAAAGGTATCAGATTGCTGATGGTTAGAAATAGGAGATGTCACATATCACTGACCCTATAAGGCATTTACCAACACAAAAGATCAAAGCATGACAGTGCATAGCATAGACATATGGGCTCATTTCATCCTGAGGTCTGTTTGCAGTGCTGATGCTAAAGACTGCTTTATAGTAGAAGATATGAGCTTTTATCATATCTGCCATTCAATATCAATTTGATTCTGACCTGAATTCTACAGTGAGATAGGAATTCTGCCAAAGTAAAAGGGATATGTTTCTGTCTTTTGTACACATTTTTTATATTAATCTATTCTTTTTCACTTTTATCATACAGTTTTAAAAAGATGTGTTCAGGTGAATAATAAATCCCGTATTATATATAATATAATCCCGAATAATAATTTACACAAGAGCTAGGTGATTGTAAATTCCTCTTTTTCCTTCCTTCCTCAGCTATGCAAAACTAGGTCATGACCTGCTTTTGTTAGATTAGTGTATAGCTTTATATATATAGTAAAATGAAGAGATTTCAACTGGAACTAAAACGCTTTTCTTCTGTTTGCAGGCAAAGGAGACATGGCTCTAGAAAATGAGGTTGTGTTGACTAAGATGAAGTTCTTCAACAACGTCCATGAAAAACTCTTCAATGGAGATGACTCTGTGTCAACCCTGTCCATGTCAGTGTCTGAGCAAGATGATCCTGCACCACTTCAAGCCGAAGAAGCGATCTCTGTTCACAGTGCTCCATCTGAACCCAACATGACTGAGTCAAAGAAAGACTATTTGTCTGCAATGTTCTCCAATTCTGAGCTGCCATGTTTGTACAAATTTGAATCTGAAGACTCTGGGGTAGAGATGCCAAGTGGAGCAAACTCCCCATCCACTCCATTAGGTTCAGAACACAGCTTTGTTGTTCATAGTAGAGAGCCTTCTTGTGACTCTGGCAATCAGGACTCTCACATGCCAACCAGCAGCCTTCTTCGCTTAAGAGGAGAGAGTACAGACTCCCTAGACTCTGAGCAATTACCATGTACATATCCCCAAAATAATAATCACACACTAGTAGAAAGCCGAACAGAGGATGAGATGGATAACGTCCTACTGGAAGATGCAGGAGATACTGAAAAGTTAGAGACTGGAGCCTTGGAGGATGCCACAGAGAGCTGTAAGAATAGCTCAGTATGTGCAGGTAAATTGGAGGTGAGAACAATGAATGATGCTGCTGAGGACACACTCTCAAGAAGCCATGCAATTGAAGCTTATGATGGCAACACAGGGGTGGAGATGCAAGAACAGCCACTAAGGAAAAGTACAACAAGTGACAGTCTGGATGAGTACATGGAGGAATGCTGCAGGCTTAGTGAGGTAACTATAAGAACTAACCAATACTAATTGTTATTTACTCAGGACTTGTGATCATATGTAGTTTTGGATAAGCAGATCTCCATTGAATATACTGATTTAAAGCAACAACATGTAAAAAAAACATCCATTTCAGAAGCAAAACACAATATTTCTGTGTTAAATCAGAGCAATCAGAACCTTTCACACTTTAAAAGGATTTATAGCCTTGATTATTAAACATGGCTTGGTGTATTAAGATTTAAACATTAACAATGTTAGGATTTCTTGGCAGCAAACAGTCGTACACCTGTGATGATTAATCTGGCATTTCAGGGTGGGACAGAAACATCACATCTAAAGCCGAGAGACAAGCCATACCTGCGCTGTGAAACTGCTTGGCTTAAAAAAACAACCAAAAAACAACTAAGTAAACAAAATATAACAAATACAAAAAAAAAACAAAAAAAAAACAGAATGAATAATTTCTTACTGGCTGAAGTGATTATGAATAAACAAAAGATGAAGTAATTAAGAATAGACACATATTGTTGTGTGAATAAGACTTCATGTCAAGACACTAATTGTGTGATATTTGGAGTAATTTTGCAAATCTATGAAGACCCTTGAAGGCACATTCATGATACTCTGAACAGAGTCCTCATTCATGCAGTTGAAAAAGTTCCTGGTAATGAACTCCAATCATGCTGCACCTGACAGCTGTGATATAACCTGTTCGATGTCTTGAGCATGCCCTACATTCATGTTGAAGTGTACTTTTCTTTATGTAGGCACTGCATCAGCAAATTATTAGATTATCAGTATCAGATATATACATATAAGCAATTCTATTTACCATGTAGAAATACTTTGTAGTTCTACAATTACACACTGTATTACTGTAAGTAAAAAGACATACAGTAATACAAAGGTTAGAGGTTTGACTATCTCCAACAAGTTGAAATAACTGACATAAATGAGCAAACATATACACTATGACTTCAATTACTGTTCTTAACAAATACATTTGTAAATGGCCAACAGTGCCTTAGCAGACCGGACCAAGGTGCCTCCTAAGCAATATGCGTAATTAATTATGCATTAAGGACCATAAACATCAGTGTAAAGTTAATTACCACATTGTCATGGTACGCAGAATGTGATGTGTGTTGTAAATGACAATTTGACAATTCTGTGTTTCTTCATTCGTGGGTGACTGGTTTGTGAAATAGTACATTGTGGCTCTCAATCATTCATTCACAAAAGATGTGTTCAGCATGCACGGCCAACAGATAGAATTGTAAACTGCTCCCATTTGCAGACATTTCTCCTGTACATATTCTTAGCTGACTTCATGTTGTCACTTCACTCTGTCCATCTTTTCACAGTCTTACCTCAGAAGGTGTCAGTGCAGTGTATCAGCTTATCACACACAAGTGACCAGCTAATCAGATTAACTTGAATCTGGTTTTGGCCTTGCACGTTTCAGAATGGATATATCCAGGGTTTTTTTTTTAGTAACATGTGCATTCATGCTTGAGGTCTACCTGTTAAATTACCAGTAATTTGCCATAGAAACATAACCTTGTGATCAGGGCTATTAGTAAATGAAACATTAAATGAAAAGTGGTGATTGTTGGTTGCAGACTTGCTGTTAGCTTTAGAGTATATGAAACTGAACCAGCCTTCAGTCGTGACTTGTTTAGCAAGGTGCACCGTAATGTCTTAATAAAGGCAGTACAAAACTGAGGGATGTTATTAAATTTTGAGCTACAACTTTCTGATCTTTGCAGTGCAAACATCTGCTTCTAAGCATAACTCATTTAGCACAATTCACCCCCAACCGTCTGCTCCAATAGCTGTTTCAGAATGCATGACAGCAGTCCGTGTGTGTCTAAATATGACTGGGGGCTATGCTGCTGTAAGCTGGATAATGAAGCATATGCAAATATTTATAGTGTTAATTAGCTTATAGTATTGACTGAATTTTCACAACTAGGAGGATTGTAATATCAGCTGGTTTTATATTATAGTTTGTGATGTAATTCAGAAAGCCATGTACCATTTGGGATAACCTGATGTTTTACTTTAATTACTCATAAAATGTGGTCTGATCTTCATCCACGTACTAATAATGGACAAACACATTCTAATAAAAATTAATCTGCATTTCATATATTTATTGAACTCAGTACTAACAGGTCAGGCTGAAAATGATGTGAACCCCTGTATTTAAACCTCCTTTAAGTCGTGTTGTTTCCCGAACTTTACCTTTATGCTTTAATGTAGACATTAGAAAACTAAGAGCACAGTGTGTTAATTCCTCCGGGCTTCAGTACAGTACTGGTGGCATGGGTTGTACGTGGAGCATAATGTTCTTTCCTTTTCAAGGAGCCGCACATCACCCAGCACCTGTTCATCTTTACTGACTGACTGTGCAGATGGCTGTAGTGATTACACTGTTTGGGCTTCCCCAGTTCACCTTGGGTACATCAAACAGGTGTCAAAAAAGCTCAAATTACTCACATATTTACCCATGTTAAAGCCAATTTATTGTAGTTTATGAATCTTTAAGGACTGGTGTGTTGCAGAGCCTAGAGAGTGTTCCTGCAGCTTAAGAGTACAGCGATGACAGGTAGACTGGGTGTTAAAGTCCATTTTCATCATTACCTGTCAGCACACCTAATAAACTAATTCCACTGACTACTAACCGGAGCTCTATGAGCTGAGGAAAGGCATATTGGAGAAGGGCCATGAGATTTTTTTCCCATCCGCTTCAGACATGAGGACTTCAAAGGGCCCCTCTTTCCCTTGTTCTTAATCTGATTTGTTTCCTCCTTATAAGAGTAGGACAAAGACCTGCCCAGATTCAGGCTACTTTTAATAATGAAAGAGGGATGTTGCAGATGTTTCATTCAAACCTGGCAGCACTGATTAACTGGATTGCTAAAGAGGTTAAGATGTATCTGATTTTCCCTAAATAAATTAGCTATCTGTACAAACTATATATACTGTATACCGGTAAGTATGCATCCACTTCGTCATGTGAAAGATGATATCCATGGGACAGTATATTCATGTGTGTCTTAGAATGATAAAACAGTGCAGTTAGAGATGGACATAGAAAGTCTTATTTCCATGCCGTCACCACCCAGACTTTTATTACCATTGTACTGCATAATTCCTCATCTGGACCGTATAAACACCAAAGCAGGCCAACACTGCCAAAAGCACCGCAAGAGACTTTCATGAAATGGTGTATGAGACATGGTGAGCTAGGCTGTATGACACATGTCACATTTAATCTCCAATTCATCGCTAAACGTCTTAAAAAGCTGACAAATACAAATAGTTTGCCAAGAGATCCATAATAGTCAGTGGGCCAAAGCATGGCACAATTTCTCTACTACACTCTGTTTGGAGATTTCTCCAGCATCCTTTAATTATTTTGCACCTGTGTCCAATTAGAGGGCATATTTGTTATCAGGGTTCATCAGTTTCAAATCACTACAATTTGTTGATTGTTCAAATGAAGATGACTTTTGGGGATCAGGTTGACCATAAATTAGCCTGGGAAGGCATAGCAGCTTGTATATTCATTGACTGTGTACATTTAAAAGTGTAGACAAAAATCCATGTAATGTCTACATACACTGAATAATAAATAGAGACTTAACTTGTTCTGTTTGTAAAGCAATTCAAATCAGTCTAAATGTTTGCGGCATGTTATAAATACTCTAAAAATTATGTGATCTGTAAAAGCTAGTTGGTTATAACAGAATCACTGTTTATACAAAGCATGGCTTGTTTATGAGCCAGTAGATGGCATGCCTGTTGAAGTGTGCTAACATTTCGTTGTTTTGAATATAGAGAAAAGAAAACGTCACACGTATTTTTCCATATCTCTGTCCACACCCCACATCTGGCTCCTCATTCCACTCCAACAGAGTCATGTTTAGGAAAGTATTTTTGAATAACATGCTGTAGATTCTCTGAGGAAAACTGTTTTTTACTACCACTGGTTTTCGGTTTTGCACTGCCTTTATTCACACTAGGGTACGGGAAATAGAAAAATGAGAAAAGATCACCCAGTCATCTAAACACCAGAGTATCAGCTGTCCCCAATTTGTTTTGATCTCAGATGTTCATAACTGAAAAAAACGTTACACATTGCACACAAAGTCCTGAAAACACCTACTTTGTTTAGTTGAGATTTTGGGTGTGTAAAACAAGGTATCTTCTCATTAGGGGGAGAAAAGGAGGGAGGAAGTGAAGGATGTGGGTCTTTTATAAGCCCTTCCCCTTTCCTCTCGCTATGGATAGGGAACACAACGTAAGTGATAAGAAATGGCAAGTAATGCGTCCTTCAGTGTCACTAAACATTAACAGTAACAAACTTACTGAAGACTGACTTTTCAAACTGACATCCTCTTCACTCTACACATCATCTTGTGAGTTCCTTTTCCACGCTTTAATGATCCCAGTGCTGCAGTGGTTGGAAAGAATATGTGATATCTTCCACCAGTTTGGCAAGGGAGCAGACAAGAAGACCTCACTCATACTTACAGCCAACAAGTAATTCAATCAAACAAATACTTAAGAAATAAGTAATGAATGATTCAGATATTTTACTTGGATAAGCAAATACTTTGTACAAAACCTATGTTTACAGCAGTACAATGCATCTGTACCCCATAAATGCTGACATACCATGATGAAATTTAATATATAAAAGGTATACATGGTAATAAGTCATGAGAGTGTAAACGTGACCTCCTAAGGATCTCACACTCCGTCAAAGGAAATGAGTGATGTCAGCTCTCAGCATTTATGCTCCCTGTTATGATTTTGTCTTCTATTGTTTAGTATTTCCATTGATGGTGGGCTCTAGGATGTAAGTGGTTCGGAAAAGCTTTCTGGAGGAAAAAGATCCCCCGACCTGAGCTCACATCCTGCTTTTGTTGGGGCACTTTTAGGAATGTTGATGATTGTATAAATATTTGTTCAAAATTTCCTTTTCATGTTTAAAAAAATGAACATCTGCCATTTTGTGGTGGTAAGATGAATCGACAAACAATGGCATTCACTTGGTCTCAAATAAGTGTGCACGAGACACTATTACATGTGGCTTTTGGGGCAGGGCTGAAAGTGTTTAACACATATTTTCAAAGATATGAGAAAAGTGGTGATAACATAACATTTTGAAGTTTCTCAGTTAAAATCCAATGGTTCTGGATCAAAGTCTCAGATAATAGGAAACTTAGGCCATGTCCTAGCTTTGCTTTATTGTTGAACAAAGGAAAGGGTGGTATACAAAATAACAGAAGCCCATAGCATATAAATATCAAAGATCTAACATATACGAACCACCATTTGCATCCAAGTTTGAAAAACGGCTTATAGTTGCACCCTGAAATATGGGAGAACATAATCAGAGAAATGTCTGCACCATAGGTGGAAATTGGTCCTGTAAAATTACTTTAAATTGCTTGGCTCTTATTTGACCATGCAGAACAATCACTGGACCTAATTATATCTGTGAGAGGTTGTTCATACCATTATGACTCCCTCATCGCAAAAAAGGTTTCTGAAAGGCAAACCTGTCACGTAGAGTTTATGTTGTGAGCTTTGTGATGCTCATAACACAGTTTTTTTTGCTGAGACTGGAACATAGTCATGATCATTGTTATTTTGTGCTTAATGTTGTCGCTGTACTTTTGAATTGCAGAACATGCCATGTATACAATTACAGAAACTTAAAGCTTATGACTAATGACCTTTTACCCACACAATTTTGTAGTGACTACAGAATAATATCTAATTATGCAACACTGTTAGTCTGAACGTCAGTGAATTTAGTGGTGCAGCACTCTGGAGAAGGGGAATGTAAACATGACATTTAGAAGGATTCTAATAATGCTAAAACACCTGCTAGAGCAGAAATAAAATTCCCTTCCGAAAAGAAAAATTATGTGTATGAAGGAAAAAAAAAACTTTGCTATTTGCATTCTCAGAAGTTGGTTCTTCTTGACAAAAACATGTTTAGGGTTCTTCAATGTAAAGACATGACTTTAAAAACAGACTTTTATACATGTATTTATGTTATGAATATACATTGGACTACCAGTAAAGAAATCGCATGTTATATAATGCCGTAAATTGAGACTGAAATTTCACTTGTCTATCCTTGAAAAATATATGATTTAATTAGGTTTATTAGCAATTGAACAGTCCCCGTTAGCTGTGTGCTAACATTATCAACATAAAATTGTTGATGTATAAGATTAAGTAATGTTGTTAAATAAAATGCAGGCAATATATTGATGTAAACTGCAATTTTGTAGCGAATTGTCATTTTTATTCACCCGTGATCAACGCAAGCTAGTTTACATAGCCTTCCTTATATGCTTCTGTGCTACCCAGTCAACCCAGTTTTAATTCCACCTATCTCTCGATTACTCCACAGGCTGGCCAACCCTTTTATATTGTAAAAATGAGTACAATAAATGCACACACACAATGCAGATGTGACAAATTTGAGAACATACTAATGAAATGCCTTCAGTAACAGATTAATCTGATCTTCATATACTCTGTATTTTGTGCCTTTTGTCTGATAGGTGAACCAGGCCAAGTCCAATCCATTGGGCTCGGGACTTGGCTACCTGGAGCACATCTGCCAGCTTATTGAGAAGATTGGACAGTTACAGGAGCACAACCTCAAACTGCAGAAACAGATTTGTAGCCTGCAGAAGGATGGCAAGATGATGAAGACTAAAGAGGTAGGATCAGTGTGATTTAGTAATGTAATTTACTTACACATTTAACTAAATAATTTAGCAATCATGAACAAGAAAGTGTTTAGTTCTTTTTAACATCACATGTGTGTTAGAGAAACAGTTAAGCCCTAAACTTCAATAATGGCATTACAGGTTTCATACTGGAAACATCAGACACAGTTTGAACAGTTTGAACATAACATGCTATTACTAAATACTACTGCTACGAAATAATAGATAAGTACTGAGTAGCTGATCACAAAGCACACTGTGAATTGACATTTTACAGTATGATTACTTGATAGCTTATTTACTGAATAACTTAGATGTCTGATAGGTATGTTTGGTCATATATAGAATTAACACGGAAGCATTCCCATCAGATTAGAAATTAGATTAAAAAGTGTAATAATTAATAGTTACTCAGCAAGTAGCTAACACTATCATAATGTAAAAAATGTCAGCTCACAGTGTGCTTTGTCACGATCTGTTCAGTGATGTATCTTTATTTAGTAGTAACTAATAATTAAGTAATTGTCAACTAATACATACAGTAAGTCATAGGTAACTGACGATTTACTAACAGCATAATAACTGTAAGCAGAGACCCTTATTGTACTGTAAAGCGGGGGCGTCACTAGAGGTTTATGAATGGGTGGCTAAGGTTTGACTAGGGGGTCATTTTGTTTAGCAAACTAAAAGCTCTTCTTAAATCCAGTAAATACATCAAATAGCTTTCATTAAGAGAAAGCTATTTCTTGATCCACTTAACGTCATTTTTTTCCTTACTTGCCTTTACTGACAAGTATTTGTATGAAATGCCAACTAAACTTATTAGAATGTTTTCTTTAAACTGTAAAAATCCTCTCACCTTACTAGCCTTTGGAGGAGTTGCTGCCTTTACAAAAAAAAAATCATATATCTGTCTATAGTTAGAAGAATAATACTGAGTTATGATCAACTATTAACTCACTATAAGCAGTTATCTGTATAGTATACAGTCATAAAATCAAGAGAGAATAAGCCATCCATGCATGTCTACCCTAAATACTGCAGTGGTTACGTCTTGATGCATGCTCAATGATCCAGGTAAGAAAATCCCAGAAGTTGAATCTGTTCATCTGGACATAGGGTTTGTGGGAGAAACGTTTCGTCACTCATCTAAGTGACTTCTTCAGTCTCAGCTAGTTGGAAAACTTCCCCAATCTTATATACAGCACATTTGCATAACGACTGGTACCAGCACCATAGGTATGATAGGTATGTTTTCCAACTAGCTGAGACTGAAGAAGTCACTTAGATGAGTGATGAAACGTTTCTCCAACAAAATCCATGTCCAGATGAACAGATTCAACTTCTGGGACTGCAGTGGTTACATGAAACATTTTAAGTGGCTTTTTCAGTAGGACAATGTGACGTTCATGAATCATCAGGTTTCCTCTGTTAACATAATGCAATTCCCACTAGTGTATCTATGACTTTTCATTTTGGTTAATTTAATGTTTGTAACAGACATTCAAATAATGTATTTAATTTGCGTTTCAATTCATTACATCGTTTTTCATTTCATTACACTGTGAATATGGTGGCAGACAGCACACTTGGACAAGAGAGAATGAATTAACAAAAGTATTGACGATTTAAACTAGTAATGCATGTTTATTTGGGGGGACTAGAAAACATTTGTTTTTTGGAATGGGGGATCAGATCTAACGACTTCCATGGTGTAAAGTTTTGTTAGAAAATTAAGAGCAAATATTAGTTCCTGCCTATTTTTAATTGGGGCTCAATGGACAAGTTTTTAAATCATTTTTATTTGTTGACATTTTGAGATCCAGGTTATGCAAAGTAATGTCTGGAATATCCCTGTATGATATTGTTTTGAGTCCAACCTACATAAACACAGTTATTATTGGTTCAGTCTGGACACACATGGACCGCAAGACATGCCAGATTCTCTCACAACACAAAAGAAATAGCCTCATTCCTTTGCAATGTGGTAATGTTGGTGTTTATTTTTATTGCCATGGTCCAATTAGTGAGGTAGTTTTTTTTTACTTGAATTCACCACAATTAAGATATTTAATAGTTTTTTTCCTTAGTCAGAGAGACAAATGTTTCTTGCATACTTGAGACATTTCCAAAGAATAGGTTTTATAGATGAGATTTCTTACAGGGTTTCTTCCAACAAATCACATAACTAAAGAGGCAAACAAATAAAGAACATGTGTCAGTGGTCTGAATTATGATCATTTGTAGTTTCAAAGGTTTTCCTACACTTTTGTTTTGTTTGCTTTAATGTCAAAGCTCAGATTCAGGCAGTGATAGTACAGATATTAAAAGTGCTTCACCAGTTTAATGGAATTTGTATGAAAATGACCATTATTTTCTTTGGCTGGAGTTCATCTTTTGAATGCACTCTTCCTCCTGACTCATCTTTTATCCACCTTTGCCCCACTTTAGTACTCTGTCCTATGACTAAAGTCCCATGCCAGCACATTGTGTAGATGTCTCCATGTCCTTTACAGACTGTGATTTTTCAGAGAGACAGTTCCAAACTGGCTCTGTCAGGTCAGGTCCTGGGTCCGGAAAAGCTTTGCGCGACACAGAGTGTGAGCTCAGCAGGGTCCCACACTTCAAAGTAATCAAAGAAAGAGAAATGGAGAGAGAGTGAGAAAGTAGGACGGACAGCAATTTTAGAATTCAGATCAAGAATCCCCTCATTTTAAAGTCCCAGAGCTTCATTATTACATTCTGGTAAAGGTCACATTTAAATGTTTCTGCCACCCTGCTGTGTGCATTCCTTTCATGCTGTCCTTCTAGTTTGAAACATAGCAATCTGATAGCTATTGTGTATTCTTTAGCCTCAAGAAGTTTTGCATTTTTGCCCTTGTCTGACAGTTTGTCTGAAACTTTAGTAAACATTGGCAGGACTTAACCCATAAATGGTTTCAAATTCTTAAACAAAACAGTGCTTTCAAAAAGTGGGCAGATGTTGTGGACCACACTGTTTGGTCTCTCTGGGACAACAATTTCCCCTGCTGTGTGTGCATGGGATGAAAACCCAGTGGTCTGCAACATGCCATAACATGCATCAAAAGGCTGGGGAACTCTGCTGAAATGTGCCCCAGTCTCTGTAATAATAGGTCCAGCTGACACTCCAGTTTGCACTCCTGTTGTTTCCAACCACCCTCCTCTGCACCCTTGTGACAGGCCTTCATTTGTAGTCATCAAAATCCTTCACAATGCAGACATTAGGCAGTTACCACCTACATGGTCTAGTCTGTCCTTACTACTCCACTACCCACAACATCAAGAGCAGTGGGAATGCTTGAGGACTGGGCATTGATTTGAATTTGAATATAGAAGCAGTATTAATACTTTCCTAATCTGAGCAAATCAAGTCAAGTCAGATTTATTTATTTAGAGCTTTTTACAATGGAGCATTGTCTCAAAGCAACTTTACAATTTTAGATTGTAATATTTTAATAGTCATTAAAATAAAAAACATGTAGTACAGTACTATACTGTACAATACAGTAATTTGTATATTTGTGTCTGTTATAAAAAACGAAAAGTACAGTGGAAGGCTACCATGTTTTCTGTGTCTCAAGACTGCGATTCTCTGCGAGTCAGCAGGTGTCACAAGGGTTCACTTGTAATAGTTTTCTTTCATTCAGACATGAATAAGACTGATTTAAGACAGATTTTTTATTTCCTATCATAATTCTTAAGACCTCAGCCATTAAAGTGAACGGATGTTGATCAATTGGACGTTAAATGGCACATACCTGTATAAGTCATATTTCTTAATTGGTAAAATTTGAGCACAAAAACTTTTAAAGAGCATTATTTTTTAAAAAATGTAGTAACGTAACAAATTAAATACAGTTACAGAGTATTTCTTTTGTCTATGCATTTCTCTATCAGCAGAAGTGCATGGCCGCTTAGAGAATTCTTTACTCCCATAAACATAAAACAGATGGTGCTTCTTGGAGGCATCTATGTTATGCTAGAGGGCATTTCCTGACCTGTGGATGTGAACAGGAACAAACTGACTGATCATAATGGGAACATTGACTCCTATGAATCACTGTGGCATCATCTTCAGGCATCAGAACTTTTATCCTACGAGGCACTGAAAATGCACTCTTCGGAGTAATATCAAATTTTTATTTTCTAGAATAACTAAACAGCATTCCTTTTCTTTGTGTTTCAGGATTTTTTCTTACATCACTGTCACTGTGGTGCAGCAAGCCTGGCCTTTCAGGAGCTGAACAGACATTCCCGTAGTGATTATTCCAGCTTAACAGCATCCATTGGGACACTGTCAGATCTCACCACCATCCCAGAGAGCACACACATTCCCGTCCGATCAGCCTTCAGAGGTCAGTATAGAACCAAACCAGAAAATTAAACCTAATTCACATCTGTTTCTATACTTTACAATACAGACTTCTGTAAGTATAGAAAAATAACACACATTATTATTGATCAAATTTGGATAAACGTTACCTGGAGTTTCATATTAAAAGTTCACACTTTAGCTAAGCATGGTGGCATTTCTGTGCACCTGTCATGTTGAGATTAAGAATGGAAGTTATGTCCTAGACAAAACAGCTTTGTGATGCAAGAAAGAACCTGACTTGAATGGCAGTGTCATTGATTATGGAGTTCACTGTTGGCTACACATTACAAAACACTATATCCTATGAAGCGAGTATACTATATGTACAGCATTGGAACTGGCCTTTATTGTGATTTGGCTTATGTGGCACTGAATGCAGCAAACTGTCTTTAGCCCTCAAAAATAATGTATTTATTGCTTTATTAGCCTATTTTTATTATTTTTATTAGCCTATTCAGTTGTCTATTTACATATTCTGCCTAAATGTAGTTTTTGTTATGAAATTGTTGTTTATAAGTAAAGCTAAGTAAAATAAATGAATTTCATGGATCCATTAGAAGGTTTGTTTAAAATATTATGTATTTACTTAAATACGAAATGATTTAAAATACATATTTATCATTAACTGTAACTGTGGTTGACCACCACTTGTAACTGTTCTTTCTCATCTGCTGTACTTGTTACGTTTCAACCAGTGCACACACGGCTTTCATTCTGGTTCAAACTCCAAGTAGTCTAACATTTGAGTAAATACAATATTTTATGATTCAGTTTTGGGTGGTTTATTTTTATGTAATGACTAGATTGAGGAAAAAATAAAACATATTAGTATCATATTACCAGAACCAGACATAATAATATAACAGTTTTCTGTTGTGAGGGCAGTATTTTTTATGAAACTCAAATGACCACATATACACAAACAGTGCTGATTCTGAGTGGCAATTCTAAGAAAGCCAGGGTTGTTCATAGCCTTTGTTTTAACTCTGATCACTGTTTCAATATTTGGTTAACTGTTCCTGTAAGCAAGCTGAAGTGCACTTATCGTTCCATGTGGATCTCATTAAGAACACACTTCAGAAAACCTGGTTAAGTTCATGTTTATGTGTCTTTAATTTAAAATAATGCAGTGACTCAGACCACATGACTCTTGAATTGCCTAAATCCTAACCAAAGCAGCCTCCAGATGCATATCCCCCTCGAGTTAACCTTTGGTGTACCTCACACTGAAAGTAAGATTGCCCAAACAACAATGAAATCATATGCCAAATATTTTTCTTGCTTGTTATTCAAGCAGCTGACATTCCCTGGTGTGGGTAATTGATGAAATGTAATGGTATTCCTGGAGGTGAATGAGAAACGTAAAACGGGAATTCTTGGCATTCAGCTTTGTGTGTGTGTGTGTATGTTTGTGTAGGGGTGGGCTTGTGTATATATATCAAAGTCTCGATTCCCTTAGGATGCCTGATTCACTTCACCATCTGTCATAACAGGTCTTTCCTCTTAACGATAACTGTTTCTGTTTGTCTAACTGTAATATGTAATATGACTGTATCTGGTTTTATTTTTTATTATTTGACAGATTGTAAAGGAACCTGTCAGCCAGTCATGCCCCTTAGAAGTAGAGGCTTTACCAGGAGGAGCTACACTGAGGGAGAGGCAAGATACCTGAGCGAAAGCACAGAGATCCTCTCTTCTCCCCATAGACGAGTGAGTCATACTGACACATTCCAGTAGACTCCCTTCTGGCTCACAGTAATCATCCATCATCAACCAGCACGTATGCTTAATGAAAATATGATTATTTCAAACTGTATACCACAGATACTACAGAGCATTTTGCAGGGTACTCTATGTTTACTTACAGACAATATATGTTGAACCAGACGTATGGGTAACCATACACATTCACTGGCCACTTCATTGGGTACACCTATTCAACTCAATCACATGGCAGAAACCTAATGCATTTAGGTATGTAGACCAGGTCATGTTGCTGTTAAGACAATCTGCTGAATTTCAAACCAAGCACCAGAATGGGGAGGAAAGGTAATTGAAGTGACTTGGAATGGTCCAAAAAGAGAAAAAAATGCAGTGACTGGCAGTTATTTGGGCAAAAACACCTTGTTGATGCTAGAGGTCAGAAGAGAATGGCCAGACTGGTTCTAGCTGATAGTAAGGCAACAGTAACTCAAATAGTCACTCGTTACAGCCAAGGTATGCATAAGAGCATCTGTGGATGGACAACATGCAACTCAGGCTACAATTCACATAGGCTCACCAAAATTGGACAACAGAAGACAGGCAAAAAAGTTGCCTGGTCAGATGAGATTTCTGCTGTGATATTCAGAGGGTAGAATTTGGTGTAAATAACATGAAAGAAAGGATCCAATTTGCCTTATATCAATGGTTCAAGCTGGTGTTGATGGTGATGGTGTTGGTGTTGGAGATATTTTCTTGGCCTCCTCAGTCACCAGATCTCACTCCAATGGAGGACCTTTGGGAATGTGGTGAAATGGGAGCAACTGTGTGATGCTATCATTATTATAATTTATTTATCAAATCTATATAAAATGAAGAATTTCATGCCTTAGAGCCTTACAATCTAGAAATCACACTTACATGATAATAATAACAAAAGTTCTAAAGGATCTGAAATAATTGCTCAAGCTGTGTTGAAGCACAGTATTGAACTCAGTTTCATGACCGAACAATTACAAAGTTTTTTGTATACACAAGAACACAATACACAAGACAAATCTAGTAGTGTGTGCCATTTTACATTCTTGAACTCTACATACTCATGTGAGTAAAATTGATGATGAAATGAAACTTGTTAAGATGCTCCTTTAAAATTTTAGTAGAAACATTTGACTTTTTTTTTCATATGTTCACCTTTTCATAGTTTCAACTTGATAAAAGAGTACATGTATTCAATATACACTACATTACTTTTGATTGTATTCTTATTCTAATGGTTGTATTTCATTTATTATGTGCAGCTAGAGAACTTTGCATGGGGCAGGGTGAAGGATCTGGTGAGGAAAAGCAAGCTGAGGAACCAAAGCAGGCTGGGACTGTGCTCCACCTCCTTCAAGAGATCATGTCCACAGCTATATCGGTATGTCATTGCCAACAGTGTCTGCAGGCATACTTGCAACTTTACAGACTTTACAGACAAATATAGGATTCTTTCTATTAAAGACCTAAAATAACTTTACTTACATGTATCATATAGTGTATATAGTCTTATATAGATTTTACAAATAATACAATCTCACAATACAATACTTATGATATTACGATATCTACAAGTACACACACACACACACGCATATGTAAACAATCTAACTAAATTGACTATGAATTCCTTTGTTGAATGATGGCAACACTGTCTGAAGGTTTTCATTATAAGAATTTATGTCCCATAAGCCCAAGCTTCCTGTGCTTCCTAATCTCCACTGTTACACGTATTCATTTCACATACTTTGGTGCTGTGCTCATGTGGTAATTGGTGACTAGTACTGGGTTCTGGGATTGGCACTTCAGTCGAGAGCATCAGGCCACTGCATTTTATTACAGTTATGGTATACCCTTAGTTCCACATTTACATACTGTTACATTTTCATTTAGCATATTCAAAGTCTTCCGTATCAGCAGAAATATGTTCTCTTTATATTATTCTCGATAAATGATGTGTCTAGGCATTAAACAGCATTAGAGTAGTTAGTGTTCTTGCTGTGTTTAACGATCTGTTTGAAAAAGGAATCTAGTGGGAGTATGATAGCTTGTGGAAAGAACAACTATTTCTCTACCCCCTCAACCTCATACACAAGTGAGTTGCAGTCCTCCTCACACGTGGTTTGGCACAAGCTAAGATGAATAGTTAGGGGGTTGCAGTGTCAGGTTCAGGGTATGCAACGGAGGAGCAGGAGAATTTAGTGTGTATTTTCCTCATTATATGATCTGTGGGTGTGTCTTATTAACTTTCATCCTAAGCAGATAGGGCAGAAGTATATGAATTGTTTAAAATGATCAATACTCAGCCATTTTTCAATTAAATGACTGTTAAACTCATAGGTATGCCTGCAACAAATAATTATTTTGCTCTCACCAATTTTGACAGAGAAATTTCACCACTGGAAGTGACAATTTCAAGTTTTGATTTGTTTCTTACAAAGATAAGTGACACTTGGGTGGCACAGTGGTACAGTGATTAGCACCTAAAAGCATTATATGTCACTTGTCTTTGTATAAATAAAAATATTAAGTTCTGTATATACACACACACACCCACATATATATATATATATACACACACATATATATATATATATATATACACACATATATATATATATACATACACATACACACACACATATATACATATACATATATATCCTACTAATCATTGTCTCTTACTTGTGTAGGCCTGAACTGGGGCCGGTTGAACTGTCCAGAAGAGACAGGAATTCCATGATTGTCCTGGGCCATCAGAAAATGGATTATCATTGGACTCACTAGCAGTTACCCGGTATGTTTATTAAAGGTTTAAAATACTGTTACATTTATGTTTCATTAAGTTTACTGTGGAGAATATTTCAGGGAACAGCATGCAAAGCATAGACCATAATCAGAGCTTGAGCTGATGTGACCTTTAATACTCACAGCTTCATTCTCTACTATTGTTTTCTAGCTAGACACTAAGCAGATGGTGTTATGATAGGGCAACATTTCTCTGAAGAGGAGGACAAGCTGATGTTGTGCAGATCCCGGGCAAAAAAGACAACAAGGAGAGGGAGGACAAGATGATGTGGATGAGAATGTGATCTGTGAATGCTGGGAGAATGGCATGGATAAAAATGGAGATGACCTGATACCTGACACCGCCAACATACTAAAGAATGGTTCATATGTTTATATGAGTTTACAGTGAACCTGTTTCTATGGCTGCTTCCATTGTCTGTGCATGCCAAATGGCATACAGTGAATGATTAAGAAACGTTTAAAGTTTGTAATTAGTCGTACATTTTTGGTAATGTGTTTGCAGTGCTGTGCACAGGATCTGTTCCTAGAAGTAACAGAAACAAAACTGTCCTGAATAAAAGATGAATTCAGAGGATGAATGTCATTTCAGTTTCAGAAGTGTCAGAAAAAAATAGTGGATTGTGTTTTCAAATAAACCGAGTTTACTCAGTAATACATTGTATGTAAAATGTATAGTACAGGTTTATTATCAACTGCTTTTACTTGGACTATGTCAGTCTCTCTCGTACATTTTTGTAGACATCTGTGGGATGCTTAAAACTTTAAAACAAAGACATAATGTTAATTCTCAAATCAATGTGAAATAATAGTAGACCTTTCTCTGCAAATGGACAAAATGCGTGTGAATGCACATGAATGCTGAATATGTTATACATGCATACGTGAATTCATTCCAATCTGAGATCCTATGTCTGTGGACTTGTATACTATGCTAATATCAGGCCAAGGTCAGGTGTTACATAATGTTTAGCGTAGATGCCCAGCACATTTATTATGACTCCAAACATGGCAAAACTATGCCTAAAGACATAACTGCTATCTTATTTAAAAGTATAATACGTATTCCTACAGTAAATCCAGACAGCATACAGTGATTTGACTAGGACAAACTGGCTGAATAGCTTTTTTTGCTCAGTGAAGGGGCAGGTCAGTGCAGATCCGTAGCATTGTAACATTGTATCATGTCATATGCAAGGGTTAAATATGGAAGAATGTTCAGCTTAATGTGAACACATTTAGCATGTTGCATATTGAACTGGTGGACGTGCATATAGAAGAACACTAGTTTACTGTATAGTTTATACCCCTAGTTTCATAAATATGCCATATTGTACTTACAGCTACATATACAGCATTGTCAGATGGATACTATGGGTAAATTGTATAAGTGTTGAACAAACATTGAAGATGTTTTTGTCAGGATGTGGACAAAAGATGAGAAATGTGCTTATACTGTGTATTGTACTATACCTAAGTGAATGGCATATTTCAATATGCATATTTGCATTCCTTTTCAAATTTATTTTTAATAAATAAAATTGAGATATTTCTTAACATGCATAGTCTCCTCATTCATTCATTCATTCATTCATTTTCATAACTTAATCCAATTCAGGGTCTTGAGGAGCTGAAGCCTAACCTGTAACACAAGAAGTAAGATGGGATCGAACCCTAGACAGGGTGCCAATCCATCGCAGGACACATAAACACAAACACACTCACTCACTCACACTGAGACACTTTAGAAATACCAGTTGTTCTAACATGTCTTTAGAATGTGGGAGGAAACCAGACAACCCAGAAAAACCTACATAGACATAGGAAGAAAAAGCAAACTCCACACACGGTAGTCCAGACCAGGAACTGAACTGGCTGATTTCTGGAGCTGTGAGGCGATGACACTGACCACTTGCATGACCATGTCGCTGCAATAACATATTTTACTAATAAATAAAATTGGGAATAATCAAACTGTCAAAAGACTTCAAACCAGCATTCCAACTTTTTTTGTACAATGTAGTGTACACAGAAAGAACAAGTAGAAGTTCTTGCTTGCTTCTTGATGAATAAATGCCAAGACCTGACCCTGAAGGTAAAGAGAAACAATCTCTGGAAATCACAGCAGTTTTTGTGTAATGGTGCAGCTCGAATCTGGATCTAGTTTTTTTAACTATGTTTGCCTGAATTAACAGCTCACTATAGAAAAGACCTAACTACATGAATGGGCAAGTTTAAAAACAGCTGCTTACTATGTAGCACTTTCCTCTAAAAGAAAAACAGCCTTCAAACCCTGACAAAAATTATGGAATCACCAGACATAGGATGTCCATCCTTTTTTTTTGTAGCAAATATCTAAAAAAATCACATATATGATGCAAAACACTTTTTGTTTAATAGGTGAACATTCTAGGTTTGTGACACACAATACAAACAAATTAAACTCATTTTTAATAATACTTGATATTTTTATATCAAGTATATGAATGCATTGTGCAGTCACTCAGTGCTGAATAAATATTTTATCATTTTGTAATCTGCATTTCTTAAACAAATACCAGCACAAGTCAAAGTACTAATTAGTCTGCAGTTATACCTTTAACAAGCTATCGCTAATTCAAAGAAAGCATTTAAAGAGAGCCCTTTACAAGAAAGTTGCCAATTGAAACAATGGAAAGGACTATACAAATCTTTCAAGAAGGAAATCAAACAGAGTGTGGTAAAAGATGTTGGTTGTTCTCAGTCAACTCTGTCTATAATTTGGTTTAAGCATAAACAAAAAGGGAAGGTTATAAAAGGGATAAATGCATTCAGACGAAGGAAAACACCACGTCAGAACAGAAAACTCAAAGCTATATGCCTTGAGAATAGCATAACAAAAATGAAAAACAAAAACAGGTGTCAATGTATGTGGCAGAGCTTTAAGAAACTGGTTTTATGAAACGGATATACACCACACTGTCAAAAGTATTCACTCACCCATACAAATCATTGAATTCAGGTGTTCCAATCACTTTGATGGCTACATGTGTATAAAATGAAGCACCTAAGCATACAGACTGCTTTTGCAAACATTTGTGAAGGAATAGGTTGCTCTCAGGAGTGAATTCCAGTACCGTGATAGGATGCCACCTGTGCAACAAGTCCAGTCCTGTAATTTCCTCACTACTAAATATTCCACAGTCAACTGTTGGTGGTATTATAACAAAGTGGAGGACATTGGTAACCACAGCAACTCAGCCACTTAAAAAGGTAGGCCACATAAAATGAGAGCGGGGTCAGCGGAGTCAATTGCAACAGACCTCCAAGTTTCATGTGACCTTCAGATTAGCTCAAGAACAGTGTGTAGAGAGCTTTATGGAATGGGTTTCCACGGCCGAGAAGCTGCATCCAAGCCTTACATCACCAAGCACAATGCAAAACGTCAGATGCAGTGGTGTAAAGCATTCCGTCACTGGACTCTAGAGCAGATGTTCTCTGGAGTGACGAATCACGCTTCTCCGTCTGGCAATCTGATGGGTGAGTCGGGTTTGGTGGTTGACAGGAGAACGGTACTTGTCTGACTGCATTGTGCCAAGTGTAAAGTTGGGCTCGGCTCCTTCGTTCCAATGAAAGGAACTCTTAATGCTTCAGCCTACCAAGAGATTTTGGACAATTTCATGCACTCAACTTTGTGGGAACAGTTTAGGGATGGCCTCTTCCTGTTCCAACATGACTGAGGACGTGTCCTGACCTCAGCCCGACAGAACACCTTTGAGAGCGGAGACTGCGAGCCAGGCCTTCTCGTCCAACATCATTGTCTGACCTCCCAAATGTGCTCCTGAAAGAATGGTCAAAAATTCAAAGAAACACACCTAAATCTTGTGGAAAGCCTTCCCTGAAGAGTTGAAGCTGTTATAGCTGCAAAGGGTGGGCCGACATCATATTAAACCCTATGGATTAAGTATGGGATATGACTCAAGTTCATATGCATGTGAAGGCAGACGAGCAAATACTTTTGCCAATGTAGTGTATGTATAGACAAGTCAAAGGAAAACATGATATACAGGGATAAATCGCAAACCAGCATTGGCCAAGCAAATGATGAAAGCAATCAGGTTTACCCATTCATTTACAATATAGGGTTGCATGTCAGGTTAAGGAGCAAGAGAGATATCAGTCATTAACTGAACAGTCACTACACATGAAATTCTGGACACTTTTCTCATTGCATCAATATAAAATAGGTTTGATGAAATCAATTTCAGGAGGATAATGCATCTTGCCACATAGCAAAGACTGTTAAATCTTTTTCTTCATGGTGGAAATTTAAAACATTGATCCATGACAAGGCTCCATCCTGCAAAGCTGATCTATCAAAAACACCCAGTGATCCCAAATGTTTCTTCTCTTTAAAAATATGCATTTTATTTGTTTGAGGTATGCTTCAGTAAGCCAGAATATTTACCCATTAAACAAAAAATGTTTTGTGCCATCTCTGTGATATTTTATTTGCTACAAATTCAAAAAAGCTGGGATAAATCCTCTTAGTCTGGTGATTCCATAATTTTTGCCAGTGGTTGTATTATGCCTGTGTGAGTAATGAATACTACAGTGGGTGGAAGCAGTTACAAGTCTGCAAGGTTTAGATTTTCATTAGATCAGAAGGGGGAGCAACAGAATAAGACTATATGAAAACATACTTTTTGCTAACTTTTTTGTGAAGCTAGATCACTCTGTGCCTCTGTGTAAAGTACTTTTCGCAATAAGTGACAATACCTTATAAAAAAAGTTTCTGCTCAAGAATTTGTAACAAATACTGATTTACAGTAGATTTAGGTTATGTACACACCGCCAAAACATTATGAACACTTTTATTAACTTGTTACATCTGCACATGTCAAGGTCCTTGATACATGAGAGACAGTTAGCAAACAGTAGGTTCTCATAGACATGTTCATATGGAAAGGCAGAAGCCTAGTGAATTTATATATATATTTTCACTAGGCTTCTGCCTTGTCCATATGAACATGTCTATGAGAACCTACTGTTTGCTAACTGTCTCTCATTTACCAAGGACCTATATATATATATATATATATCCCCCTTTTTACAATGGAGCATTTTCTCAAAGCAACTTTACAATTTTAGATTATCTTCTAATATCTACCACCAATTCCAAATTGAGCAAGCCTAGGGTGACAGTGGCATGAGGAAGAAAACTTGGGAGGACCAAGACTCAAAAAGGAACCCAACCTCCTTGGGTAGCGTAGATGATAAATGTAAGAAAGAAGCTAATTTATCTAAACAAATAAGTCTTATAGTGATAGTTCAAATAAAATGTAAAATATGTATACCGGTATTATGTAGTCCGATACACAGAGTCACTCTAGGATCTTGAGCCTAAGCAGGAAAGTCCTTGGCAGCACTTCGTCCCCAGCCAACCGGAGGAGGGAGAGAGTTTCTGCCCTCTGGTGTGGCCCGGGGCCAGGTGAACAGGTGAGCCCAGAAATTATGAAAGTGTTGCCAACATTGATGGAACAATGAATTTTGGACTTATTCCAACCAGTCTGTCCAATGAACTGCAGATAGGTTTGTGACTGACAGAGAATGTGGGGTATGTAGCAAGACTCTATGCAGACAGGTTGTTCTAAGCTTGTCAAAACAAGAATAAAATTATGTTGGTCAAGTGCTTTGGAATGGCCAAGTCAAAGTTTTGACCTTAATCCAACAGAAACCTAATGTGAGCACATGTAAAGAAACCCACAATGATGTCCCAGAGTTAAAGCTGGTCTGTACAAAGGAATGGGCTAAAATTGAAAATTTTACCTGTATAAACATATATCATGGAAGAATTTGTGTGATTGGATTTTGTAAATCAATCAATAACCAGCACTGTCTGGTATACTGTACCATCTCCATAAAAACAATTGTGACTGAGAATTTTATTAAACATGGGAGGTGGGGTGGGGTAGAGTGATCTCATGGTCTTCTTAATATACATACAGTGGTGCTTGAAAGTTTGTGAACCCTTTTGGTTGTTTAACTGGGTTGTCTTTATCTACTTTTAGGACTTGTGTGAAAATCTGATGATGATTCATATTTATGCAGGAATATAGAAAGTTCTAAAGGGTTCACAAACTTTCAACCACCACTGTAAAAATCCAGGCAGCACATAATGTTGGTTTCATGACTGGAGCGTGCACATTCCAGCAGTTTTAACACAATAGACTCATAAAATATAGCAAAGGCATGCTGCCTGCATCTAGAGATATAGGACACAGAGAGCTGAAAGAGCTTGGTGAAAATGTGTAGAATGTTCTACAGGCTGATGATTTATAGCAACACATGGTTGTAAGGTGTAAACATGTTTGTCTCAGGATACTTGGAGACTTTTCAAATATTATTACCGTGTTCCAATAGGTTAAGGAGTCCAGCCTAAGAGAATCATGCTAGGCATACATGCATATAATAGTAATAGTGCCAGAGGCTTTCTAAAGCTCTTTATTAAATTATTCCATCCTATCACGTTAGCAAAAGACAATTACATTAGACTTCTAGGGCAATGGTGGCTTAGTGGTTAAGGAACTGGAATATTGACCTAAAGCAATGCCAAGCTGACACTATTCAGTCCTGAAGCCAGCCCCTTAATCCTAAATTACTTGAGCTGAACCTCGAAGATTGTGTCAGTTGTAAGTTACTCTGGTGTATGCTAAATGGTGTAAAATGTATACCTAGCTGTGATTAACACTTTATTGATTGTTCATTTATATTACATGATTGTAGTCATCTGTCTCTTGGCACTTCTTGGAGATAGCTGGAGAGTTGGGTGGGATTTCCAAAAATGTCTTCTAATTCTTGACAGCAGATCGCCCCCACTCCACCACCACCCCCCACACACCCTGTCCCTGGCTGCGCTCCAGTTGCAGACTGCCTTGGTATTTCAAACAGGGAGCAAACAAGGTCTTGTCTCGTCCTCCACAAGAATTCAGAGAAAACATGCCTGCTGATTGATAACTAACCATGAGCACAGCTCACCATAGAGCATAGCCATTCTCATTACAGAATACATAACAGCAACAACAGAGAGAAACTGTATTATGTACAATCCATACCTCCAGTACTTAAATTTAATATTAACTTACCAGCTAAAGTCTACTAAGCACATGGAACTCTGTCTCCTTCATCACTTGTCTAGACTATGTGGAACTACAAAAATGACCTGTAATACCAGCATTATTTTGCAATTTGAATGATGCACCAACTGTATCAAAACTAAATACATGTGATAGGGTGATATAATTACTAATACTCTGTTCTGTCATGCATCAAATGTCTCATGCCTATCATTGATGCTATACAACTCATCAATCTCATACTCAGGAAGGTAGGTCTGAGGAAAAAATGTAGTCCTCCACAGTCCTCCTGAGTGGCTGACTGTTCACATGCTTGCTTGATTCTGGCTCCAAAGACACTTCATTCAGGTGATTAGTTTTCTAAAGCCATTCATTAGCTAGTGTGGGCACGTTGTGAGTTGTAATTGAGTAAAAAATGTGGACTTGCTGGAGCCCTTACAGCTAGACGAGGAACTTTTGGTCTAGACAGACAATTGTGTACATATGCAGTCATACACAAAATTTTGGACTCTTGGTTAAATTCTAAGTTTCACTCATTTGAAAGTTACATGCTTCATTAATAAGAAAAGAAGTTAATTCTGAAGAGAACAAACTTCAGCATTAGATATTTTCCAATTTATGCACCATTACTTTATTTACTAAATTTAACACGTTTGGTAATAGTTAAACATCAAACTTGGCATTTACAAACACCATTTGAACAAAAGCCACAGCATTATTTCTTTAGATTTTTTTAAATTTTGATGATTTTGCATTGCACACCCAACCACCAGATCAAAAAAAAAAAAGAAAAGAAAAGAAAAAAGAAAAAAATTCAGACCCACCAAATTTTATGTTTATAAAATTTGTCATAATTAACTTTGGTCCTTTCAGATCATGTTAACTTGATATTTTAAAAAATGCAGAAACACTTGTATAAGAGTGTTGTCAATGCAGCAGTTTGAATTATGATTTATCTTTAATATATAAACCACAAGTACTGAACTCCTTAGACTGAGGACTTCAATTGATTAAATAAAGTGGAATTTGAGGTAAGAACAAATATTAGCACGCACTGTCAACATACGAGCAACGAGCGATGTCTCCCTCTAGTGACTACTTCTCCTCATCAACCTCCCCCTTCCTTTGTAACCCAAGACAAACATATCAAGTAGCAGTTAATATTACTAAATGTTTGTGTTCACAGAACCTAGAGAATTAAAAAGTTTAGTTCGTTTACTTACTGCTGGACATTTAAAATGCACCTTCCACCATGCTTTTCCTGCTCAGGCTCTAGCTCCTTCTTCTTTCGACTTCTCCCTTTATCAGGGGTCACCACAGCGAGTTAAACGTTTCCACCTCACCCTGTCCTCCACGTCCTCTACTCTCACCCCAACTCCCTGCATATCTTCATTTACCACAACCAAATAACTCCTCTTTGGCCTTCCTCTCCGTCTCTTGCCTGGCAGCTCCATCTCCAGCATCCTCCTACCAATATATCCACTATCCCTCCTCTGCACATGTCCAAACCATCTCAGTCTTCCCTCTCGAATTTTGTCTCCCAATTTTCTAACCTGTGCTGTCCCTCTGATGATCTCATTCCTAATCCTGTCCACCCTAGACACTCCTAAAGAGAACCTCAGCTCTAGCTCCTATTTTTGGTAAATATGGTGCAAACATCACCTCTACGGGATACTCAACATTGACCACTACCATTCCATGAAATACTTGGGCAGCCTGTGAGTGTATGTGCTTGCTCGTGCACTGTGAATTTCGTGCCATGCAAGTGAGGTTACAATGTAAAAAAAAGCCCAAGCAAAACACTAAGCCAGGTGGAAAAGATCTTTAGAGTAATCCCTTTACAACAGACAATAATGCAAAAAAAATCAGTGTTAAAGAAGTAAACCAACGTTATGCTTATTATTTTTAAACATAAATATTATCATGTCTGTTTGAAATTATGTTACAAAGTATTGAGTTGAACCAAATTTATTGACCAAATACTTATTTTCCACCATAATTTACAATTAAATTCTTTAAAAAATCCTACAATGTGATTTCCTGGATTTTCTTTTCTCATTTTGTCTCTCATAGTTGAAATGTACCTATGATGAAAATTACAGACCTCTCTCATCTTTCTAAGTAGGAGAACCTGCACAATCACTGACTGACTAAATATTTTTTTGCCCCACTGTATATATATAATGAAGTTTCACATGTTCATTCCATATACAGTGTATCACAAAAGTACACCCCTGACATTTCTGCAGATATTTAAGTATATCTTTTCATGGGACAACACTGACAAAATGACACTTTGACACAATGAAAAGTAGTCTGTGTGCAGCGTATATAACAGCGTAAATTTATTCTTCCCTCAAAATAACTCAATATACAGCCATTAATGTCTAAACCACCGACAACAAAAGCGAGTACACCCCTTAGTGAAAGCTCCTGAAGTGTCAATATTTTGTGTGGCCACCATTATTTTCCAGAACTGCCTTAACTCTCTTGGGCATGGAGTTTACCAGAGCTTCACAGGTTGCCACTGGAATGCTTTTCCACTCCTCCATAACGACATCACGGAGCTGGCGGATATTCGAGACTTTGCGTTCCTCCACCTTCCACTTGAGGATGCCCCAAAGATATTCTATTGGGTTTAGGTCTGGAGACATGATTGTCCAGTCCATCACCTTTACTCTCAGCCTCTTCAATAAAGCAGTGGTTGTGGGGGTCATTATCAAGCTGGAACACTGCCCTGCGACCCAGTTTCAGGAGGGAGGGGATCATGCTCTGCTTCAGTATTTCACAGTACATATTGGAGTTCATGTGTCCCTCAATGAAATGTAACTCCCCAACACCAGCTGCACTCATGCAGCCCCAAACCATGGCATTCCCACCACCATGCTTGACTGTAGGCATGACACACTTATCTTTGAACTCCTCACCTGATTGCCGCCACACATGCTTGAGACCATCTGAACCAAACAAATTAATCTTGGTCTCATCAGACCATAGGACATAGTTCCAGTAATCCATGTCCTTCAACAAACTGTTTGCGTGCTTTCTTGTGTACAGACTTCAGAACAGGCTTCCTTCTGGGGTGACACCCATGCAGACCAATTTGATGTAGTGTGCGGCGTATGGTCTGAGCACTGACAGACTGATCCCCCACCTCTTCAATCTCTTCAGCAATGCTGACAGCACTCCTGCCCCTATCTTTCAAAGACAGCATTTGGATGTGACGCTGAGCACATGCACTCAGCTTCTTTGGATGATCTTGGCCACTGTGCTGCAGCTCAGTTTGAGGGTGTTGGCCATCTTCATGTAGCGCAACAATTCATCTTTTAAGATCCTCAGGGACTTCTTTGCCATGAGGTGCCATGTTGGAACTTTCAGTGACCAGTATGAGAGAGTGTGAGAGCTGTACTACAAAATTGAACACACCTGCTCACTATGCACACCTGAGACCTAGTAACACTAACGAGTCACATGACATTTTGGAGGAAAAATGACAAGCAGTGCTCAATTTGGACATTTAGGGGTGTAGTCTCTTAGATTAGATTAGATTAGATTCAATTTAATTGTCACTGTGCAGAGTACGAATACAAAGCCAATGAAATGCAGTTAGCATCTAACCAGAAGTGCAATACAGTATTATTTACAAATAAATACAGAAGTATTTACATAATTGCTACAGTACAGTGATAAGCATATACAGAAAGTATATACAAGGAGTGTAACACATGTACAGTGGGGCAAAAAAGTATTTAGTCAGCCACTGATTGTACAAGTTCTGCTACTTAGAAAGATGAGAGAGGTCTGTAATTTTCATCATAGGTACACTTCTACTATGAGAGAAAAAAATGAGAAAAAAAAATCCAGGAAATCAAATTGTAGGATTTTTAAAGAATTTAATTGTAAATCATGGTGGAAAATAAGTATTTGGTCAATACATTTGATTCAACTCAATACTCTGTAACATAACATTTGTTGGCAATGACAGAGGTCAAACGTTTCCTGTAAGTCTTCACCAGGTTGGCACACACTGTAGCTGGTATTTTGGCCCATTCCTCCATGCAGATCTCCTCTAGAGCAGTGATGTTTGGGGGCAACACGGACTTTCAACTCCCTCCACAGATTTTCTATGGGGTTGAGGTCTGGAGACTTGCTAGGCCACTCCAGGACCTTAAATATCTGCAGAAATGTGAGGATTGTACTCTCTTTTGTGATACACTGTATGTCAAAGTTCATTGTATATATTGACATTCATCCCATATATCTCAATGTTCATTCCATATATATCAACATTCAGAAGAATTAATGGTGCTCTAAAACATCAGTGTACTTTTCTGCATTAATGCTGCCAACACTGAACTTAAAATGACCTTTGCCAAGGGCACTGACCCAACCCATACCATTAAAGACCCTGGCTTTTGGACTTGTAGCTGATAATAGTCTGGATGGCTCTTTTCGTCTCTGGTCCGGAGCACATAGCATCCAGTTTTTCCAAAAAAAGATTAATCTGACCACAATACACGTTTCCACTGCATGATGGTCCAACATAGATGTCAAAAAATGGAAATAAATCCTTTCCTGGATGCTGCTTTTGTACCAAATCATGATTACTATCACCTGTTGACATCACATAATTATTATTATTTTTTTTTTTTCTTCATTCATTACTAGCGCTACATTGCCCTGTCCCAACAATTACTCTTACTAAATTGCCTATTCCCACCTTTTTTTGGAATGTGTTGCAGGCCTAAAATGCTGGAATGGATGTTTATTAACAAATGAAATGAAAGTTGACCAGACAAAAGATTAAATATATCAGGTTCATACAGTCTGCAATGATATAAAAGTCAAAGTAAATGGAAAAAAAAAAAAAAAGAAAACTTTTTTTAATTTAACTTTTTCTGATTTTGGGTTCTATTATTTGAATGTTTTTCACAAACATGAATTAACCAAACTGAAATATCATTTATGCAGTAGTGGAATCTGCATTATGCTGGAATATGAAACTTATTGATTGATGAACATAACTCAACACATAACTCAATATTATTCTTCTAACTGTAGATGGATGTAAGAAACTTATTTTGGAAAGCAGCTCCTCCAAAAGCTAGTCCAGTGAGAGGATTTCACAGTTTAAGTAAAACATTCTAATCAGTTTAATTGGTGCTTGATAAAAATCTTATACCAGATGCACATTTGAATGTACCAGTCTGTATTCTCAGTATTTGAGTAGTGTATTTAGGACCTGCTGTTGCAATTAACATTGCTTGTACCTTTGCATGATCTGCACCTCTTGTAAGATGGAGAGTAGTTAAGTCATATAAGATCTGTATGTAATACAGTCTTTGAATGACATGTCTCTTTTATTTGCTGCTATGAAGCAATTTCTCCAAATAGTTGAATGTTTTTAATTTTATGGTAGTTTCTTAATGCAAACCTTTTTAGGTCATTTTTTAAATTCTCCTAGGTGGCGTACCTCTAGACCCCATATGTTGGGGTTTAGCCTAACTATTCATAAATCTCAAGTGATGTCCCTGGATACAAGTGCAGTATTTCATATTCTTTAACAAGAAACAAGCGGAAACTTGCAACAAAAACAACCTATCAATGGGCAATATCACACATTTATAAGATCAATCCTGTGCGAGTGTATATGAGTGTGGGAGTGTGTATGAGTGTATGAGTATGGATTGGTACCCTGTCTAGGGTTGTCCCTGTCTCAATTGCACCCTTCGCTGCCAGCTAGGTAGTGGCTTTCCCTCAACCCTGACCAAGACTAAGCAGACAACAAAATTAAAGTTGGAAAACTCCCTCTACAACAGGCATGTTTCGCAACATTTCATCAATTACTTTCCGCTTTTCTCTTCTTTTTAGGTCCTGAAGTAGGCAACATAATAGACTCTTCAGTTTCATTGAGGTTATCTATGGTTAAAGATGATTAAAGTTATTCTGAAATTCCTATCAGACAGCGCGGCGTGTTGAGTCACCTGACCCGAATACTGCATTCTTGTAGTAATAATAATCATATTACAATAATAATCATAATACCTCAAGCTTGGAGAATGCTAGAACGATAAAATCTGCATGTCCTGCATCTACTTGGCCTCGCAAAGCCATGGCGCGAATATGGAAAAGATCTGAGTAGGAAAGGGTCAAGTCAAGTCAAGTCAGATTTATTTATATAGCGCTTTTTACAATGGAGCATTGTCTCAAAGCAACTTTACAAGTTTAGATTATCTCCTAATAACTACGTCCAATCCCAAATTGAGCAAGCTTAGGGCGACAGTGGAAAGGAAAAACTCCCTGAGTGTTATAGGAAGAAACCTTGGGAGGACCAAGACTCAAAAAGGGACCCAACCTCCTTTGGCGATAATTAATAATCAATTACCAAACATCTACAGCATTTATCAGCACTTAACATCTACAGCTCTTAACCAGAGCGACTTACAATTGATACAGTCTTACAATCCAAGCAATTGTGGGTTAAGGGTCTTGCTCAAGGACCCAACAGTGGCAGCTTGGCAGATGTGAGATTTGAACCCTGGACTTTTTGGTCCATAGTCCAGTACCTAAACCGCTAGGCTATCACAGGTCATTTTTTTTGGTCTAAAATCAAGTTTTTTGTAACCACCAGACCTTACAATTTTGGGGTTTTGGGCAAAATTTCAGAACTCCTCCAGTTATCTTTAAATTTGAACCATATCACCTTGGGAGCAAGAGTAATGCGAAAGCAGATTATTGTGACTATTTTATTCTCCAAATTTGAAACATGGCCATCCAATTTTCAATGTTGGTTGCCTTTTTTTCTTCAAACTTCAACAATTCCATCTCAGGCCTGGAGAATGATAGAACAATAAAATCTACATTTCCTGCATCTACTTGGCATCGCAAATCCATGGTGCAAATATGCAAAAGATTTGAGAAGGTCACTTTTGTGGTCTAAAATCAAGTTTTTCATAATAGCCGGATTTTATGAGATTGGTGTTTGGGCCAAAGTTTTGAACTTAATCCCATCTTGTTGATATTGATGCTGTACATATTTGCACTACAGTATCTTGGGAGCAAGAGTAATGCATCAGTAGATTTTTATGACTCATTCTACAAATTGTAAATGTGACCCCCTGTCCTATATTGAGATTCACAGTCAGCTAAACAAAATACAGAAAGACACTCAGCACACAAATAATAATGTCCACTTCAATCAAATACACATTTCCTTTCATGCACAAGCTACATTAAAGAGTCAACCCAGCAGTCCATACCAACATACAGCTCACCGCAACATCTCATTCACAATATCTAACAATCACACACAACTCTGAAACTTACTTATATCGCCACTGTAAGGGACAGAAAAGAGCGGATGGCTTTGGATTGGCAGAGACACCGTGATTTGCTTGCCTCATGAGAAACACAATACCTGCTCTACATTTCTCCTATTTACTAATTGGCTCAACCTAGCGAACTGTGCAAACCTGCGCCCCCTATAGTCCTGGAGAAACAACAACATACAAACAGTTCCAGTACAGTGACTGTCCAGTTTTCAATATCTCTTATTTTTCTTCAAAATTAAAATCATAATATCTTAGGCCTGGAGTATGAAAGAACAAAATCTGCACTTCTTGCTACTTCGCAAAGCCATGCTGCCAATGCAGGAAACATCTGAGGAGGTCACTTGGCCTAAAATGAATTTTTTTTAACTCCTGGACCTTACGATTTTGGTGATTTGGGGTGAAATTTCAGACCACTTTTGATCTTCTTCATATTTGCACCATAGATTCTTGGGAGCAAGGGTAATGCACCAGTAGATTATTGTGACTCAACCATTCTCCACATATGAAATGTGACTGCCCAATTGTCAATGTTGATTGCATTATTTACTTCAAAATTGGATTGGTACTGGATTGGCTAAAGTGTGGCGAAATGGAATGGCAACATTACAAAGTGGTAAATGCTTTACCGTCCCAACCTTTTTTGGAATGTGTTGCAGACCTGAAATGTAGGAATGGATGTTTGTTAACAAATGAAATGAAGTTGACCACACAAAGCATAAAATATCTCAGGTTCAAACTCTTTGCAATTAAATAAAGGTCAAAGTAAATTGAAGAAACATTGTGTGTTTTTTATATGCATTTTACATATTGTCCCAACTTTTTCTGATTTGGGGTTGTACATACATATAACCATTGGAAAATTTCAGAACTATAATGACTATAAGTACTATTTTGCAATGGAGGGTCCTGCGCCTACCAACAGTAGAGGAGGCTTTCCCTCCACAACTAAAGACCATCATTTGTTCACTGAAGGGTATGTGGCGGTTTTGTTAGTGTTCAGAGTTACTGTTCTGTTACTTTATTCACAGGAAATATATTTGCATAAAATTTATTTACTCTTTAAGCCATGGTTATAAACATAATTACCTACAATGAGCTACGTAGAAACAAAGTTGTTTAATTCAGTGTTAATGGTATAGTAAATACAGTCAAGCGAGCTAAAATTTTATCCAAGATGAAAAAAGAGAATGTCCAAATTGTATACTTACAAGAAACACATCTATGTGACAGTGAACATCAAAAAGTAAGCAGAATGGGATGCAACCAAGTGTACTTCTTATCGTTTGGGACATAGACGAGGGGTTGCCATTTTGATCTCCCATAATTGTTTTTGAAAAAATACATACATGTGTAGACAAAGAGGGAAGGTTTATTCTAATAAGGGGAAAGGTGAATGATACCTTTGTTACTCAACGTTTATGAAATCATGAAATCATTCATATCTACAAAACAATGATAACGGGGAGGTCTCGCCTCATATGGTCTGGGATGCTGCCATAGCAGTTCTACGAGGCAAAAAAAACAAATAGCTTTAGAAGAAGAAAATGAGAATGCAAAAATGAAATAAACTACAAAATGAATTAAAACTACTAGAGAGAGAGCATACAAATAACCAAAGTCAGATGATATTAGAACAAAGTAGAAAATTGTGAAATGAAATCAAAATGATATATACTCAAAAAATTGAGAAAAAGATTATGTTCACTAAGCTGAAATATTACAAAAGTGGTCATAAATTTATGCAGAAATAGAGAAAATTCTAAAGGATTCACAAACTTTAAAGCACCACTGAACATATATGAAATTAATAACCCATGGGTAAAATCCACACTGAAAGTGTGGAAAAATATTGTACGAAAATATAATTTGGTACATTGTGTAAAAAATCACCAAATATATTTCATAATAGATTTAAAATATGGGTGACAAAAGGAATAACAGAGCTTTTAGTGTGGCTGCTCTGCTCTGGAACTCACTTCCTCTTTCTTTGCGCTCTACAACCTCTGTTTCTCAGTTAATACTCATCTAAAAACTTATATTTTCTCTCAACATTTTCACTCATCTCCTACTTCCTCTGTATAAATTGTAATATCAATATAAAGCAACCTTGGGTGTTGTGAAAGGTGCTATATAAATGCAATGTATTATTATTATTATTATTATTGTTGTTGTTGTTGTTGTTGTTATTATTATTATTATTATTATTAATGGCTATGTGTTCCATAGTACACGAACGAGAAATTGAGTTTTCAAATACTAAAAAAACACTTACTATCAGAAAACCAAGACTTTTACAGGCATCTTCAAATTGCTTTGACCAGAAAGCGAAGAGGGGTCGTGGGGATAAGCAAATTGACTTAGTGGAACTATTAATTAAAACATATTCATCTAAAGATGAAGCTTGCTATACAGCAATTTCTAAGATGTATAAAACCCTTATCAGCATGAATATACACTCAACAGTTTATGTCAAACAAAATTGAGAAAGGGAAGGAACAATGATAATTACAGATGTGGAATATTTGGATATTTCAATCTTCTTTAAGAAGCTCTTCTGTCCTCCACCCGTTACCTGTATTATTGGCACCTGTTTGATCTTGTTATCTCTATAAAAGACACCTGTCCACAGCCTCACTCAGACTCCAAACTCAACCATGGCCAAGACCAAAGAGCTGCCGAAGGACACCAGGAAGAAAATTGTAGACCTGCACCAGGTTGGGAAGAGTGATTCTACAATAGACTAGCAGGTTGGTGTGAATAAATCAACTGTGGGAGCAATTGTAAGAAAATGGAAGACATACAAGACCATTGATAATCTCCCTTGATCTGAGGCCCCACGCAAGATCTCATCCTGTGGGGTCAAAATGATCATGAGAGCGGTGAGCAAAAATCCCAGAACTACACGGAGGAACCTGATGAATGACCTGCAGAGAGCTGGGACCAAAGTAACAAAGGCTACCATCAGTAACACACTACGCCGAGAGGGACTCAGATCCTGCAGTGCCAGGCGTGTCCCCCTGCTTAAGCCAGTACATGTTCAGGCCCATCTGAAGTTTGCCAGAGAGCAGATGGATGATCCAGAAGAGGATTAGGAGAATATCATGTGGTCAGATGAAACCAAAATAGAACTTTTTGGTAAAAACTAAACTCGTCGTGTTTGAATGCTGAGTTGCATCCCAAGAACACCACACCTACTGTGAAACATGGGGGTGGAAACATCATTCTTTGGGGCTGTTTTTCTGTAAAGGGGACAGGACGACTGATTCGTGTTAAGGGAAGAATGAACGGGGCCATGTATCGTGAGATTTTAAGCCAAAACCTTCTTCCATCAGTTAAAGCATTGAAGATGAAACGTGGCTGGGCTTCCAGCATGACAATGATCCCAAACACACCGCTTGGGCAACAAAAGAGTGGCTCCGTAAAAAGCACTTCAAGATCCTGGAGTGGCCTAGCCAGTCTCCAGACCTCAACCCCATAGAAAATTTGTGGAGGGAGTTCAAAGTCCGACTTGCCCCAAAACATCACTGCTCTAGAGGAGATCTGCATGGAGGAATGGTCCAAAATACCAGCTACAGTGTGTGCAAACCTGGTGAAGACTTACAAGAAACGTTTGAACTCTGTCATTGCTAACAAAGTTTATGTTAGTGAGTATTGAGTTGAACTTTTGTTATTGACCAAATACTTATTTTCCTCCATAACTTACATTAAAATTCTTAAAAAATCCTACAATGTGATTTCCTGGATTTTTTTTTTCTCTTTTTGTCTCTGATAGTTGAAGTGTACCTATGATGAAAATTACAGACCTCTCTCATCTATATATAAGTATTGTGAATAAATTTACATTGAATACAAGTAATTTGGCATTAAACATTTTGTTAGAGATAAAACAGTATCAGTTTATGTGCATTAGGCCTATTTTTGAGCAGTGAGTATCACTGTTTTAGACCATCACATTTTTGTTTTTAGTGATTTTGATGACGATTTCTGAAATTGCTCACTACAAAAAAACGATTATCTTGGCAAGTATGTATATTATCTTGGTAAATTATTAAATAAAGGCCCATAAATGCTTAGATAAGTTTTAGTGTGTTTTTTAGTGTCTAGTGCTTGTTTTTGTTGTGTTAATCATGACTAATCACATTTTTTGTTTGGGTCTTTCTGACACTAAAGAGTTACTATTTATTCAAAAAAAGCACTATCCAGCTATGCGACTGGACAATGTAAGCTTCAACAAAATGCATCTATTCCCTTTTTAATAACTCAACAACAATTTTCTTCATTCGTCTTGTTCATTGCAACTCTGATGGAAGAACACAAAGGCGTCATGTTGTAAACACAAAAAAAACAACAGATTACCAGAACAATACCTTATAGTGCAAAATAATAGTTTTAAGTACTTTTATTAGAAACTTGTGGAAGCTGTTACCTCGTGTAGGCATGTTGTTAAACCACATGGAGACATTTATTAGGTCACTCTGGATAAGGGAATCTGCTTTTTTCAGAACTCTCCCACAGAAATGAACAAATCCATAGGAAGTGTCCAAAATCATTTGCTATTCTCACCAAGTATATTCCCTAAAGGGTAATATTGCCCTTGAGCACAATTATTTACACTCACTGGCAGATATGTTTTTTCTTGAAAGAAGGAGTATTATATATCAACTGACTGAGATAATTCTACTTCACAAGATTATTCAAAATTTCTAAATAATTGTCTTAATATGTATAAAGTAAAATGATCTTACACTCACTCACTCACTTTCCATACCTGCTTGCTCTTATTCAGGGTTTGGGGGCCTGGGCCCTAGCTGGCAATTTTAGATAATAATCTCATAATGAGATAGGTGTGATAATTTGCCCAAGGAGGTTGGGCCCCTTTTTGAGTCTTGGTCCTTCTAAGGTTTCTTCCTTGTAACATTTAGGGAGTTTTTCCTTTCCAACCCCCATAGGCTTGCTCATTTAGATCTTTAGGCCTAGATAACTGTAAATCTGCTGTGAGACAGTGCTTCACTGTAAAAAGTGCTATATAACTAAATCTGACTTGAACTTACCTATGTTTAAAATAAGTTTCACTTGCTCCATTTTTGCAATGATAGATGGATATATTAAACCAATCTGTTAATTCATTTATTTCAGTGATCATGCAATGACAGTGAAAAAGTTCTTTAAGGTCATGAAGCTCTGATATACGAATCCTAATTCATTTTCTAAATAGTCTATGAGCTCGTCATGGTGGCTCCTCCACCAGTGTCTTTAAAGAAGGCTGAACATGAGTATCTGTCTTGTCCAAAGAATAGACTATCAGAAGTCTTTATCCCAACCAGAAAGTTCATCAGGAGGCTCCTCCAGATCGGGGGGGAACATGTCAAAATGATTGTGATCTAAAGGTCCATTTAGCTAGGTAGAACAGACAGATGATTAATCAAAAGTCGTGCATAGACAGCATGTAAAATGAAACAATAAGAAAATGGGATTCAAAGCAACAGAATAACTTTAGCCATTAATAAGAGAACGCTTCACCTCTCGCTTCAGTGGAGACATCAGCTTCCGCTCTCTCAGTCCCTCCCAGTTAAAGCCCTGAAACCATCTGGGATAGACAGAACAATGAGACATGCATTTTACTTTAGTGCAAATCTTAACACTAGTTGAAATCAAAAGGCAGATCATTATATAGCAAATGAGAGCCACAGTAATAGTTCTTAGACACAGCTCAAGGGAATACATGCACACAATATATTCAGTCATGAAAATAAGCTCACAAATACAACTGTCTCACGCATTCAAGAATACATTTGTCACTGGACACACATATGGATGACAGATAGTCAGGCCGTATCAAACGCAGATTGTCTGATTTAATTAATGCGCACCATTTAAACACAGATCTACATTACATAACTAGTTGTCTTTGCATGTACACACTCGGTTCTGTTTGCTTCTAATTTGCCCTGTGGCCTAAGCAAAGCATCTACATTCCAGCCCTAGTGTTCTGTCGGTTGCTAATGCATCAGGCAAGTGCGTCAGCATCACCCCCACCACCTGCAACTCCACCGTTCTGCTGAAGATGGCAACAGCTGTGTGCTCATTCTGGCCTCTAATTGTTCCCTCTGTGAATGTGCTCTTGTGCTGCTTTTGGCAATTCTGCCAGACGAGGGCTAATCTGGAGAAGTTCAGGTCTACTACTCATTGTGCTTATACTAACTGAACAATTCAGAGCAGAAGCCACTTAGTTCTTAATATAAAGCAAAAATAGAGAACAAACAAGTGATGAGCATGCTTTGCTTTGGGTGGATTAAAAGTAGAGTAATGGCACAGTTAGCAGTGATGAAACCATTGTGGAATAAATATTATAAGGTATATCAGAACCAAGGTTTTGCATATGTTCACAAAAACTGCACTAAAATCTGCAACAACGAAGTCTGTAAGACAGATGGTTGTGAAATAGAATATGAATTACTTGTGTTTCTTGATGTCAATGATGCCATTTTTCTTATTGCCAAGCCTTTCTGCAGGATTGAGCCTAAAATATAAATAAGGACAAAATGGAAAAAAATGTGTCAGATATTTCAGATGACTTAAAAATCAATTTTGCATTGTCATTGTATTTTAGACAATATAATATTATATATAATAATAATTTTATTTTTTCCCCAAATTGTATCCCTACTCATCCTGGTCAGGGGGTCTACCATGTATTTCAGATAATAGGCACAGGCATAAGAGCCCATGACTTGAACCCAGGCTAGCCACCTCACCACTATTCTGTCCACCCAAGAACCTACAATATATAGTATATAATATAATTTTTAAAATTTGTAGCAGCTTGGGTTCAATCCCAGGTTGGAGCGGCCAGGGTCCTTTCAGTGTGGAGTCCACATGTCCTCCCTGTGTTTGTGTGGGTTTACTCCGGGTACTCCAGTTTCCTCCCACAGTCCAAAGACATGCGTGTTAGATTAATAGATTAGACTAAAGTGGCATTGGCAGTGTATATGTGACTTGACTTGAGGTAACCATGTGTGTGTTGTTGAAATGTTGCTGATGCTGATAGCAACTTTAAATGAAACCAAATAAACAAACAAACAAACAAACAAACATGTAGTCTACCTATAGGGATATGAGCTGTTATGCTCAAACGTGTATAAACAGACTCTTATGCTCACTTCTGCTCAGCTCAGTGAAATCTACAGTATTATCAAGGACAGGAATGTGCAGCCATGTTGTTTCCAAAAACCACACGAGTAAAGCACAGTCGAGCTCCCCCCAACCTCTGACCACTGTGTGATTACGCTTATGGCATCAGGATGAAAGTAAGGGGAATGCTGCATGGATAGGTGGCATTGGGTGAGTGGTGTTTTGAGAGAACCCTTTAACCCCCTTAAGCCAGTGCCCCCAGAAATGTCTGTGCATGAGCCTGACAAGGGCATATTTATGAAGAAGCAAATTGGTTTAAAATATCATCTAATGTATCTGTTTAGGCAAATGGCTCCTGTTCTTATCCACTTGAGTGTAATGGGTTAACTGCTCGTTATTGTGAATCATTGTATAAGCACAGTGAAATACAGAGGACTTACTTGCAGAGCTTCCTGATCAGGTCCTCTGGCCGCTTACTTATCCTTTTGGGAAAGTCCACCTTCTCTATGCCATGCAGCACCATTGTGTATATTTTGATAGGATCGGATCCTGAGAAAGGAGGGCTGAAAGAGGGAACATGTATATTCTATAATGTAAAATCAATGCTTATGTATGGCCACCAACATTCTGCTGTTTGGAACACAGAGAATTAATATGTATGTCTGTCTGTAATAGGATGGATAGTTGGGTTTCACCCACATGCAGTAGTTGAGCCAGGACTGGCCACCGGGGGGCATGCATGATTAATTGGTACAGGGAGTATCAAATAATTGAATAAATGTATGAGTAGGTACCGTGGTGCTTAAAAGTTTGTGAACCCTTTAGAATTGTCTATATATCTGCATAAATATGAAATAAAAAACTTCAAAAAAGAAGATAAAGAGAACCCAATTAAACAAATGTGACAAAAATATTATACGTGGTCATTTATTTTATTGAGGAAAATGATCCAATATTATTAGTGAGTGGCAAAAGTATGTGAACCTCTAGGATTACCAGTTAATTTGAAGGTGAAATTAGAGTCAGGTGTTTTCAATCAATGGGATGACAATCAGGTGTGAGTGGGCACCCTGTTTTATTTAAAGAAGTCTGCTCTTCACAACACGTTTGTGGAAGTGTATCATGGCACGAACAAAGGAGATTTCTGAGGACTGCAGAAAAATAGTTGTTGATGCTCATCAGGCTGGAAATGGTTACAAAACCATCTCTAAAGAGTTTGGACTCCACCAATCCACAGGCCGACAGATTGTGTACAAATGGAGGAACTTCAAAACCATTGTTACCCTCCCCAGGAGTGGTCAACCAACAAAGATCACTTTTTGGTTTAAAAGAAGAGCATCATGTTTGGAGAAAGAAAAACACTGCATTCCAGCATAAGAGCCTTTGGAATAGAGAGAATAGAGGCTATTGGAATAATGTTTTGTGAACAGATGAGACCAAAATAGAACTTTTTGGTTTAAGAGAAAATGTTTATGTTTGTTGAAAGGAAAACACTGCATTCCAGCATAAGAACCTTATTCCATCTGTGAAACATGGTGTTGGTAGTGTCATGGTTTGGGCCTGTTTTGCTGCATTTGGGCCAGGACGGCTTGCCATCATTGATGAAACAATAAATTCGGAATTATATCAGAGAATTCTAATGGAAAATGTCAGGACATCTGTCCATGAACTGACTCTCAAGAGAAGGTGGGTCATGCAGCAAGACAATGACCCTAAGCACACAAGCCGTTGTACCAAAGAATGGTTAAAGAAGAATAAAGTTAATGTTTTGGAATGGCCAAGTCAAAGTCCTGACCTTAATCCAATCGAAATGCTGTGGAAGGACCTGAAGCGAGCAGTTAATGTGAAGAAACCCACCAACATCCCAGAGTTGAAGCTGTTCTGTATGAAGGAATGGGCTAAAATTCCTCCAAGCCGGTGTGCAGGATTGATCAACAGTTACAGGAAACGTTTAGTTGCAGTTATTGCTGCACAGGGGGGTCACAGCAGATACTGTAAGCAAAGGTTCACATACTTTTGCCACTCACTAATATGTAATATTGGATAATTTTCCTCAATAAATAAATTAACCAAGTATAATATTTTTATCTCATTTGTTTAATTTGGGTTCTCTTTATCTACGTTTAGGATTGTGTGAAAATCTGATGATGTTTTAGGCCATATTTTATGCAGAATATAGAATAATTCCAAAGGGTTCACAAACTTTACTTTCAAGCACCACTGTATGGTTCTTGTGACTTATATGGGACTAGCTCCAAACCTGGTTTTTTTAAACCAGGGATTCTGTTATCAGAGCCCGATAGTTATGAAGATTTGTGTCAGAATGTTTGTAGAGGTGACATGAGACCCCCTTTAAACAACAGTGGCATCTTGGTGGGCTCAAACAGCCCACCGCCTATATGACACAGAATTAACTACAAACCTCTCAGTGTGCTCATTAGTTTGCCTCTCTTGTATAAGGAAAATAGAAACAAACAAAAAAATGCTGGTTTCTAAAATATAGCAACACTAGCTTTGTCTTCAGAACAAACTAAATACAAACTGTCTTCAAAATGTATCTCCTCCCTTTTACATCTCTTTTCTTTTCAGATATCTATCTAGTTTTCTCTTTTCAGATCTCACTAACTCTCTGCACAAATATCTTCCTCTGTTCGCTTTACATTTATTTTCAATTGTTTCAAAACTCTTTTCTTTTCTTGTCCTGTCTGATCCCTTTTCTTTCAGAACACACACAAAGACAAACAATCCTAAACACCATAATCATCAAAATCACTAATTAAAGGCACAGCATTTGTGCAGAGATGTCAGCATTTTTAAACTGCAGGTCCGCAACTGCTGGAAAGGACCCTGGGAAGTCGAGATCGCAGGAAGTGCATTCCTAGCCTGCCGTCTGCATGTCTGCCTCCCTCTATTGGCCACAAGTGGCATTGTTACCTCCTCCCCTCCCCTCCTCTCTCTCTCTCGTTCATCCATATACATCTATTGATCTCTATCTATCTATCTAGGCTGGTGATGGTGGTGTAAAAGTGTGGGGGATTTTTTCTTGGCACACTTTTGTGTGCCAATATGGACCAAAATATCTGAGCAATGTTTCCAGCACCTTGTGGAATCTGCCTCATGAAGAATTAGGGCTGTTCTGAAGGCAACAGTCTTTCCAAACCAGTACTAGCAAGCAATAACTAATAAAGTGGCCAGTAAATGTATATACCTCTGTCTTATCTATCTGAAATGCTAAACAATATGGTGCGATGGAATGAATACCAGATGTATGGAGTTCTGCAAGTTTCTACAGAGTGTAGATGCAGCTTAGGAAAATGTGCCCACGTTAACAAACACTCAATCTGCAGGATTTACTGGAATTATGCCATATAACTACAATCCCACGATACAATTCAGTACCTCAATCTATGCTCATTACACTTGGTCAGGGTTCACTGATGTATGTGTACCTTTGTTTAGGATCTAACTTGCATGTAAAGGGAAGTATTTTATAAGATTGCTGATTTTAATGTGCATATAAAGAGTCCAATTGGTACCAGAGTTTGAACTTAATATGATTAATACAAACCAGGAGTAGTCAGTTATGGAATATTTAGATATCTGAAGGTCTGATTCACATAGAATTCCCACAGAATGAGAATATTCACATGTCCAGGCACAATGCTTACCTGCCGGTCAGAAGTTCAAAAATCAGTATTCCAAGGGACCAGCAGTCAGCTCCAAAGTCATGGCCTTTATTCATAATGACCTCAGGAGCAACATACTCAGGAGTTCCACAGAATGTCCAGGTCTTCTTTCCCAATCCAATTCTCTTAGCAAAGCCAAAATCAGTCTGGAAAATTTCAAGCATATTTGTATGTTTTCATTTATATATCTACCTCCCTATACAGTCTCCTTCACATTTATTGGCACCCATGCAGGATATTCATAAAGATGGTTATGAGAAATTCATCTTTTGGTGAATTACCTTAATCTAAAGGCCATTACACACCGAACGCGATGCGAAAAAGAAATGCGAAAATGTGAAATATTCGGACACGATTTATTTATCTCAAAACTATACACAACGGTCGTGACGTGATATTTTTGGTTTCACAACCTGGTTCAACATTTTTCACAGCAAAAACGGACAACTACTATAGATGGTACTATCCTTATTCTATAATTATTATACCAAGCAGAACAGATTACAGGGATCAGGTTTGTTTGCCCAGTTCTGTATGCTATGCAGTAGAATAGATTTCTAAGCAAAGAGAACAGCAGTTCAGCATTATTACCTGCTATATGAAGTTGTCTCCTCAAGAAATCAATAAAATACCATTATCTTTTTTTTTTGTCTGCTTGGCTGCTTCCTGACGTCCATCTTCTCTTTGTTCCCTAACGTATGTGTCCCTAATGTTTTTTCCACAGCCTTTTCACTTCATCAACTATAGAATAACAACAAGGTTCAACATCTAAAAGCAAATACAGTTCAGCTGGGTACACAGATAAATAGTTATAGCGCAATACATGTTAACTAACAGGTTTGTAGATTGCTTAGATCAGAGACTGACATTACCATTGTAGTATCCTTAGTCAAACATCTCAAATATGCAAAGTTCAAGTGTTTTGGTCAAATCACTTCGTTCTACAGAAACTAACCCAGATAATTCCACTACACAGATAACTGTGCCCTCTATTTTGCATTTCTGTTTATGCAAACACCAGAAGCGACAGTGACTGGTCAGTGAAGTTTTGTCCGCCAGCGAAAGTTCCAGAAATCAAACAAAGGGTGAATAAAATGGCATCATTATCCATGACCTTGAACTAATTTACTCTCACCCGAATAAATCGCACGTAGAAATCGCGTTCGGTGTGTAACAGCCTTTACACTGGAAAAAAAACAAACAAAAAAACAAAAAAGGAAAAAATCTAACCTTTAACTGAAGTAAATTCAGCCTGAGAATAAAAATCACTCCCTTTACCAATAAAACAACACTTAGTCTTCTCCTATAACATATTATATGGTTGGAGAATACAAGACATTTGAGACCATTCCCCTGAATAGAATCACTCCAGATTGGTCAGGGTCCTAGTTTATTTCTTGTTCACTGTCCTTTTTAGCTCGCCCACAGCTTTCTATCGGCCTTAGATCAGGGAACTGAGATGGCTGATGCAAAAGCTTGCTTTTGTGTTTAGTAAACCTCTTTGTGTTGATATGTATATTTTGGGTCGTCGTCCTGCTGGAAGAACCAATGATGACCCATTTGTTTGGGAGAGGTAGATAGATTTTGATTTAAATTATGTAGGTACTCTGGTTTCCTCCCACAGTCCAAAGACATGCGTGTTAGGTTGACTGATTATGGTAAATTGGCATTGACTTGAGTGTGTGTATATATATATATATATATATATATATATATATATATACACAGTATACACAGTATACACACACACACACACACACACATGTCATACAGTGTAGCCTCAGAATTTGAAATTAATTGGGGCCAGCAGGCCATTTGAACTCCGATTTCTTCAAAGTCTGAATCAAATTTCACCAATATAAGTAATGTAAATAGGATTCATCCATTTTTCTTTTTTTACACCTATATTGGTATGTCATTAATAGTTAAAAGCATGAATAAAGCAAAGGAATGTAATACAATAATAATAATCAATGAATATCTCAAATAAGTGAAATATAAAGACATGAAATAATTGAAAACAAAGTGAAACTATATAGCCACTGAGGCGAACACAGTTTCACTGGGACAGCAGTGCCGAAACTTAGGATCTGTCTGAAATCTTACCTATAGACTGATATAATATACATATAAATTATATAATAATAAAATAAAATAATAGAATATACATGATATAATATAATACATTGTACCTACATTGCACCTTACCAACCAGAACTGTAAATATGTTAATTATTTTTCATATTTTTCTTGCCTTTGTATATATTTTTTGTATCATTTCTGTATATATATTGATATCCTTCCTCTATACTTTTTTTTACCCAAATTCATTAGATACAGAGTGTTGTGTAAGCATTTCACTGCAAGTTATACTGTGTATGACTGTGTGTGAGACAAATAAAACTCTTTTATGGTTTTTATGGCGATTGGCACACCGTATTGGTCTAAGTCAAAGTGTTTTCGAATTTGGGGACAAAAAAATTCAAATGGACCTTTAGATGTCCGAATTGTTTGAGTGAAGAAGTGTTCAAACTTCAACTTCAATAAAAAAGTTAAGTATAAATTGAAAAAAATTTATTGTATTTTCTCCTTTTTCTCAACTTTTTCAAAAGGTGAATTTCCTATAACCTAATAATTTTCTATAACCTTTTTTCACTCATCTATACCAAGGGTGCCAAAATTGTGGAAGGGGCTGTATATAATCCCCACAGTAGTAGGTCCAGTCTAAATATTGAGATGATAATTGAGAACATTGACTATTTAATGAAATATAGTACAAATATATTAAAAATCACCATTTTGACATAGCCTTCTGCATCCAGGAGTAGATTCTCTGGCTTCAAATCTCGGTAAACAACACCCATTCCATGTAGGTAATCAAAGGCCTCCAGTACACAGCCAATACAGAATCGTGCAGTGGCCTCCTCAAAGAAACTCCTAAATCATATTAAGCAGCTCACACACTCATCAGTATAATCAGTCATCCAATCCATAACTGTCTGGTTAAGACTCTTGGTTGTGAAATGTAAAAATAACGTACACTCACATGTCCCTTAATATGCTCCATAGCTCTCCACCAAGACAGGCCTCAAGCAGCATGTACACATATTTATTATCCCGAAATGTTCGGAACAATCTGAAAGTTTGAGTCATAAAAAAATGTAAGACACATCATAGCATCATGTGATGCAGTTGCACACAGTAAACTGACCACTTTTGTCTTGAAAGGTCAGCAAGATGCTAGCAAATATCCGGCTAGAGTAAACAGTACAAGAGTAAATGACATTCTTCAGATCGTTCCTTAGCAACTTCCCAAAGTCTCTGCCACCCTTATTTGCCACCGCTAACACAAAAATGTACATTGGGGCCATTTTATCACTCTCTGCCCTAAAAGATAACACCATTACCGCATCGGATGGTCAATGATACTCTGTAACATTCTAGAAGTGGCTCTTATGTTCCCATGTAAATCAGGCTCATCAGCTAATGGATATCAACATTCAGAATATCAATCCTGTTATGAAACATGATCACAGAATTAATTAGTCCAGTCTCAAGACTTAGTCAAGAGCCATAAATTCAGTGGCTGTTATTACAGAATTTAAGTAGCAACAAACTTGATTTTAGCCTAAACTACTGCGTGTTTTTTGCTTTAATAGACACACTGAAAATATAAACAAGAATGTTAAACATACAAATAGTTACAAGTAGTAGCAACTATGTACAGTTAATCCAACCTGACTATAAAGTTGCAGTTGGTCTGTTGCAGAACGTTCTTCTCTGAGTAGATATGGTCTTGCTGCCTGGTGTCTACAATATGCTTCTTCTTAATGCACTTCAGTGCAAAAGCAATTTCTTCATCTTTAAGCTTTACCTGAGACACAGTGCAATACAAAAATGAGACATCTAAACAGTACCCACTCTTGAGTAGCAGTTTCCTGTCACTTACAGGCTAGAATCTACATAACGAAGAGAGTTCATAATCTTTGCATTGTCTGATTAAAAGAAACTCTGTATTATGCATTTAACTTTGGAATGACAACCACTTGACAATTGAGATGATGTTTCCATCTCTCACAACCATAAAAGGCATCCTCCTTTAACTTTACTTAACAAATCTGATGGAAAACTTTCCATTTTTGCTCAAACATGCCCTTCATATATTGGGGTTTTAGTGGTGAATGAGCTTCGGTTAAGTACAGTCCAACTCATCTTGGTGAATATCTGTCAAAGACATCTGATTCACATAATTAGTTAATGATGTAGTGTTAAAACAGGTAAAACTAAATAAAAAAGGTAGAAATTAGAACTCTAGCATGCAATGACTAGAATTAAAGGCAAATATAATTTAAGGCAAATAATTAAGCTGGTATGTTCAGACATTGACACTGTCAGGTAAAGGTAAAGTGGAAGCTCACCAGCTCCACTCGTCCAAAGCCTCCCATGCCCAGCGTGGCAACAATGTGCAGCTCATTCAGGAAAGTGCTGCTAGACAAGCTTGCAGCTTTCTCCCACAAATTGCGCACATCAGCCGCCTCTGGGACACACAGTGGAGACTGAGATCTGGAAATGCCACAACACAGACAAGTAATAATAGTCAAACTGATATGTGCCAGACATTTCCTTCAGGTTAGACCAGACTAATACATTATACAAAATATGAAAAATAAGATGGGGAGAAAAAGAAATTGAACAATATCGCTTCAAGCAGAAAGTGTGTTGGTAAGACCAAAATATCTCAAAGTTGCTTAAAATCCAATTAGACACTGTTGGCATGATAGCACAGTTTTTCACTATTTAAAGCACCAGCCTAAATTCTACACTGTAGATCAGAGAGCCTGGGGCTGAAATAAACTTGCATTATGTTGGAAATGCTGTAACCATCTCTCCAGGTCTAAGCTGATTTTCACAATGAGTCTCTGGGAAATAAGGTTATATACCGTATATGTGCATGTATTTCAAATCTGTGTTACTTCAGTTGCATGATGCACAATGTTCATCCAAACCATGTGCTTGTGGTGTGTTGCAGTATGTGTAAATGTGGTGCTTACACAGCATTCCTCCTTTCATCACTAATAGAGAGTTGTTCCACATATTCTCGCAGATACATTTGCAGCTCCTCGTAAGTCCCCACCATCTGATTAAAGTTACTGTTGGAAGTCATTGGGCAATGTCAGGGTAGTATCAGGTGCGTACAGATGTGTATATAGAGGATGGGTGTGATTGTGTTACTTACTCTCTGTCAACTACCAAACACTGCGTGTCATTTTCTTTAGCAACGATGTTAGCTGAGCGAACGTCTTCACTAGACAAACATATGGAGAAAAATATAGATAAAAAAAAACTTTTGACAAACCAATTCTGTGCACATTGGGGTTTCATCATGCGTGTTGGTATGATTTTACTCCTAGACAATGACATAGTGTCAGAAGAAGAATTCTCTGATGCCTAGCATTCTGCCATGCACATCCTTTCAGATAGCTCTTTCAGCACGCAACAATCAACCATGGGGTGTAAACAGTAGGATAAGCAAAATCCATGTATTAAAATTAAATATAAAATAAAATAATATTAAATTCAATTAAATACCTTATGAGAGCTTTTTCTCCAAAGTAATCTCCCACTCCCAGGGTCTTTATTTCCTGAGGCTCAGGGAGGCCCTCTGTGCTTTGGGTCACTGAAACCTGCACCAGTGATAAGAGAGACTTTCCTACATCTACAAGCATAATTCACGCATGGATATATGCAGCACATGCACAGTTCAAGGCATGATACATACAAAAACAGATTGTACGTATCATGCCTTGAAATGTGTAAGTCAAATTGAAGTCAAAAGTCAAATTGATAAAACGCATGTTCTTGCTAGAGATTCTTACCTCTCCTTTAGCTATAATGAAGAACGTGTTTCCTTCTTCACCCTCACGAATAATGTATTCCCCTTTGTCAAAATAGTCCTATCAAAAAGAAAAAACAAACTGAATCCCCAATCAAAACAACTAAATCAAATAGAGAACATACATTGAAAGTAATTTTAAAAAAGTTATTTGACACTTACAATTTCTAGACAGTCAACTATTTTGGCAAGCTTCTCCTCAGGAAGGTCCTTCAATAAAGAAACACTGAAGAAACACGATTGCTTACACACTAATAAATGAAAAGTAGGTAAACACTGCATGATTATGAAATGCTGTTGATTATATTATGCTCTGTGTCAATGAAGATAAGCACCTGCTATATGTAAAGAGAGAGGTTCATAGGTGATTGTGTGTAACAGTAGCAGCGGTAGTAATCACAAGTGTGTATATACAGTGCTACCTTGGTCCTTATACAGTGTGGATTTTCTTGAGCACATTTTTCCCATAAGGAATAATTTAAATTGAATTAATCTGTTCCAGACCCCCAGAAAACACACTGTATAAGGCATTATAAGCAATAATGAAGTTATATTGTACAGGTGGTCCCTTATTTACAGTGGGGATATGTTCCAACAAATCCATCATAAGTTAAATATATCATGAACTGAGGAGTTTAACGAGTGTTTGGTAGAGCATCTATACATAGCTGGGATAATGGAAACTAAAGGATACAATAAGTAAGTTAAATTTTAAAACACTTACATTAACCTAGAGTTGGCCAAAACCATTAACACAAAGCTTATTTTATAATAAAGTGTTGCAAAATCTCATGTAATTTAGTGAGTAATGAATTGAAAGTGAAAAGTAAAAGCTTAGTACCGAACAAACAGTAAGAACTGAGACAAATTTTACTAGTCAACAAGGGCTGTGAACTGAAGTTCCGAGGTGGTCGAGAACTGAGGTATCACTTTATTCGTGTCATGAAATTGCACCTGCGCAGGAAGCTGAAGTACTCTGCATGTCTGGCCTGAGTGGATCTCATCATTATGCTCTGAAACGTCTGCCGATCCAGGGCCCAAATGTGAGACTGAGTCACAGCTAATAGTACAAACAATTCCACAGAGTAAACAGTCAGGGGATAATGTACAACAATGTTTACAGGATAAAAGTTAGACGGAAACGTGCTATTCTATTATAAAAATAAATAACTAATACATTGCTCATTTGGCGTATAACTAGGTGATGCCTTTTATTTAAAATATAACACTAATCTAAAGAAAAAAAATAATGGTAACCATCTTCAATAATTTGTCAATAGAAAATACTGCACTATTTGTCATGATAATTGAAATATCTCTTGATACCAACAGCCCCAAGAAAATACGTAACAGCCTGAATTAAGAGTGTGCAAGCTTGTTAGGTCCACTATTAGGCATTTGAGTGCAGCAGAATGTTCATATGCATCTACCGATATAGACATGGTGCTATAGGTATACGGAAAATATAATATGTTAGTGGTGACTCTTTTACATTCTTACTCCTTTATTTTAAGATGTCAAAATATGTTGTACATATTGTTTTAGTAAATAAAATTAGTAGGCAAACAGTCCACTGGTGAAAATGCTTGTTTTGATCCTGTGGAGAAGGATTCATGCTGCAGCAGGATAACTACCCAAAAAAATACATCAAAACTTTACAACACCTACTTGAAGACTAAAGAACATTTAGGAGTGCATTTATGGGGTCACTTGAAGACATAGAATGCTACGCATCCAGTAATATCACAAAATGCTCATTGGAATATTGTGAACGCATGCTGGGATTACACGGGTCATCAGATATTGAAGAAACTTGCACAGTCCATGCCAGCTCGAGTGCACACAGTCATTGCAGCAATATATCAAACACTATTAAATTCTGATATTTATCAAAAGTTTGTTCAAAAATTAAATGTTTTCATTCAAATTGCTAAGGCAATTAAGTGATTTATAATGAAAAAACATTGTACTAAATTCAATAAAAATGGAAAATAGAAGCATTTTCACTAGTGGTTTCATAATTTTGGCCCTCACTGTATGTCTGTGGTCTATAGCTTACTTCATTCACAGATTCAGCTGAAAAAAACAAAAACAAAAAAACCCCCCTAGTTTTATATAGGACTATACAGAACTTTCAGGCCAATGACAGGCAGAACATGCAGAACCGATATACTCCCTAAGCCACATGTTTACCTTTAACAGTGGCAGTCCTCTTGCAGTTGTAAAGGATTGCTAACTCTCCAAATGCCGTTCCAGGTTGCATCTGTCCCAGGAGTTTCCCATTTTGCATTACCTCCAACAAGCCCTCTGACCAGCCACCCAGGACCACAGGAGAAAGGACAGAAATTAAATAAGTTAAAAATAGTTTTAAAATAATTTAGGAAAAGAAATATAAAAGCAGTAAAAGACCTGCAAGCACATAGAGGTAGTTTCCAGGTTCTCCTTCTTGGATGACAAGCTGGTTGGCAGTGTAGATTTTCTCATACATGCAGTCCACCATCTCTCGTGTATGCTGAGGCTCTAGCTTTTTCAGAAAGTCATTGTTCAGGATGGCCTCATTGATTAATCTTTTGGTGCTGAAAAGAAACAGTTTAATGAATTGATTTCTCAATAGAAACATTTTATGCCAAGATTTAGGCAGTTTCGAAGAGATGACAAATTGTTTACCGGATCTGAATTTATTCAGCATTACTTACATATTTGATACATGTGGTTTTATTTTTATTTTAGTTAGCTTTTTCAGTTTTTTAACACTTCTGTTGTAATTTCCATGTGAGACTGAACTAATTAACAAAAACATAAATTCTATTACCTTTTTTGCTAAATGCACTGGTGATAACTGATAAATTACTTTACTAATTATTAAACGCTGCTTGTTATTTTAAAGCTGTTATCTCTAGTTAGTACTATTTTCTCTTGGTGTGGTTATTTAACAACCGATCAAAATATACTGTATCCATCTTGTTCTGTTGAGTGTTAAATGGTGAATGCATTTTAATAGCTGTATTGTCTGTACAAACAAAACATTGTGCTTTAAACAATTACACACAACAAAAACAACACACAGCCAACTAAACACAAAGCTTCAGTTTCATACATAGGTACTTTTTATGTTTATGCTGCAGTGGTTTTCTCTCTTTCAATTGAATTATTCTCATTACCACATCTGAAGAAACAAGGTCCCTCCATTAGCCTAAAATGGAACTTATGAATGAATTAGAAGTGAGATTTGTACAGCCTGCTTAATGAAAACAGTAATGATCCTGTCCATGCATACAGATGGACCATCCTTTGTGTTATTCAGCCTCTTCATTCCCCTTATAGTGTGTTATGGTAATCTCTGCTTTTTTGAGCTAAACTGGAAGCAGGACACTACAAAGCCTTGACCAAAAGCTTTTTACTGTTTCCCCTCTTTAGGAGAGTCAGCACCTTAAATAATGACTTGATAACGAAACATTAAAACAAGGTTCAGACATATAGCATCTGTACTTTATTCCACTCACGTTGATTCTTTGTGGATGCATGCTCTCTCTGCAGACACCTGATGGGCCTTGTGGCCATTGTAGAAGTTTCCAGATGTGGGCTCCGCAGAAACACCCTCTTTGGCTTTGAGTCGGCGGTGCACCTCCACAGCCACCCTGTGGAAGCGTGTTGAGCCCTGATCAATGAAGCTGAGTAGCCTGCGACTGTGTCTCATTGCAGGAGAGTGTCCCAATCTGTTGTAGCCTATGGCATCTTGGAGCTTGTCGATCTGGGACACTTTGGCCTCGAGCTCTCTCTGTAGAGCCTGCAGTTGAAGGTCCTGGGCTCTGAGCTCATGGTCTCGTTGGGCAAGCTCTTCCTCAAGCCATGCGATCCTCAGTCTCAGCTGCTCTGATGACTCCCACACTGGTGCCTCTTTAATACCTGGGGTTAAGCATGTGTCCTCCATTCGAGGGGCTTTGATCGAACCATTCCCCATGGCCCGAGAGTCACTTGGCACCATAGAGAAGCCTTTGGTTGGCAGATTAGCTCACTGTGTGGCTACTGACCTCTGTCCCGCCAGGTAGATACATTCTGTTCCAAATCACTAAGGCCTACATGAAATGGATATACAACACTCAACATATCTGTCATTCCACATAATACTTACATCTGTTTTTTTTTAATAATACTGCTTGTATAATACTATGACTTGAAAATTTCATTTGATTTGCAGTTGCCCATGTTTATTCTTATACTGATCCTGTTGTTTGCCTTAAATACCTGAATGCATCTTAAGTTCCCCTTAAACCTATGTGAATTGGGGGAAGTTTAAAAAAGACTTATTTCATTTTCAATTAAATTGTTTGACACCCAGATCCATTTATTATTTCCTAATGCCCAGTCCCTGAAATGCATTCTAAAGCACAACTTAACAGGGCCAGCTTTCCACCATTTAATTGAAAGTTGTGATTTTACCCCTGAAAATCTGCATCAACGCATAAATCTTTCATTTTAACTTTTAAACATGTTTTAAATATATTTTAAGTAAAGATTCACAGGCTACTGTATAGGACCGGTACAAAATAAACACTATTGTAAGGCAGTTTCATATATTTCTCTTGTTTGTTATTTGAAATAGCCTTATGTACATACCTGTTCGTGTGTTGTATGCTGCTACTGTAAGTGCGTAACAGAACGAGGTAGAAAAAAACCCGACAAGCATAATCATTTATTGTAGCAATACGTTTTGTTTCAAATTAAAAACCAACATGGGGAAAATACATGGCTACATAATTCAAGCATTCAAAACTGTTGAAATCTTATTGTTATAAAAAAAAAAACCACTACTGTCATTGTTAATTAATTTGTGAGCAGAAAAACACTTTGGTTTATTGTTTTAGCGGTCCAACTTAGTACTAACCTTGTATCTATGAACCTTGTATTTATGAATCACAAATAGTTAATATTAAGAATGCCACTTTACTTACCTTGTGCGAGCAGTGTCAGCTGCTATTCTGCGATAACATCGTCGGGATCTGTATCATTGTTTAATAAAGCCAGAGGCAAGAAGCGCTGTGCTTTGTTGTTCTCGGTAACAGGTTCTGCTCTCAATGCTATTCCGCGCCTGGCAACCTGACTGACGTTTCTCACTCAAAGTATTTAGACTAAAAAGAGAAGTGCTAAACCGCGTCATCTAGCGGCCAAATTGCTAAATACACTTTGTCCTGTAGGCTAATTACAATGGGCGGTTAGCATTAGCCTCTATTCATTCAAATCTTATTAGAGATGTATGAATATTTGAGGTAAGCTTTTACTAGGGTGTTCTGGAGGTAAAGCCCCCTAGAATAATAAAAAAACCCAAAAAAGTCCACGTTATGAAAGTGGTATCAAATTAAAAATACACAATTATTTAAAGAAATTGCCACATAACTGCAAATTTACTTCGAGACATGTCATTCAAAGTTTGTATACAGATTTTATGTGTCTGTGTATCCACTAACAAGATGAAGCAAAGACATGAGAAATTCAAATGTGCATCTGGGGTTGTATTGATAAAGATTCTTAGTGCTAAGAATTGCTACTATGGTGACGAAATTCTAAGACAAATCTTCGAATTGTCCGAGTTTTCCTCTTAAAGTTACGATCCTAGTAAAAATAAAAGTTATTCATAAAGCATCTAAAAGAGCTCCTAATGTGGAAAACTGTTTAGAGTAGGGAGGAGGACTTTTAGGAGGCTTAGGAGTTCTCTTAAGCAGAGGACGAGGCAGAAGAAATGTTCTCCAAACACCGATTAGATCATGTATGAGTAATGTTTATGGTTGACCTTATTAGGGATGTACACACATGTCCAATAAATCACAATAAAGCCGTGACACCTGAATTGAAGAGACATACAAATCGACCCCACCACTTAAATAAGCAGCAATCAAGGTCATTGAAAAGAGCGGAGCCGCATTTCCTCCAGTTCATAGGATATTCAACAGATTAAGTAGTCTTCAAAGATTACCACCATTGCAAATACACTGTCAGTAAAATAAAGCAAATAAACGTGTGTGTGATTGGTGTAAAATACGCAAAAATAGCCTATGCATTTTATTTAAAAGGCTTATATACATGATTTCCCTTATTAAGTGTGTGTGCGTGAGACAGACAGTGTGAGACCGCAGACAATGCACGAGCAATGCATGCATACTGATACACCACCAACACACCAGCACGACACTCACGCATACTAATACACACAGACACAGACACAGACACACACACACACACACACACAGACACACACACACACACACACACACAGAGTTAAATATTTGAACTCCAGAATAAGATCTAACCCTTAACCGATAGTACACTGTAGCAGATTATTTGAGAATGATAGACACAGTGAGAAACACGTGTCAAACATAAGGGTATGTTTGAAATGGTCCACTTGTTAACTCATTTACTAATCACAATATAGTGTTTTCTATGAAGAACACTACAATGATGCTTGAAAGTTTGTGAACCCTTTAGAATTTTCTATATTTCTGCACAAATATGACCTAAAACATCATCAGATTTTCACACAAGTCCTGAAAGGGAATAAAGAGAACCCAAACAAATGAGATAAAAAGATTATACTTGGTCATTTATTTATTGAGGAAAATGATCCAATATTACATATTAGTAAGTGGCAAAAGTATGTGAACCTTTGCTTTCAGTATCTGGTATGACTTCCTTCCTGGCCCAGATGCAGCAAAACAGGCCCAAACCATGATACTACCACCACCATGATTCACAGATCAGCAACTCTTTTTCTGAGGTCTTCAGAAATCTCCTTTGTACGTGCCATGATACACTTCCACAAACGTGTTGTGAAGAGCAGATTTGATAGATCCCTGTTCTTTAAATAAAACAGGGTGCCCACTCACACCTGATTGTCATCCCATTGATTGAAAACACCTGTCTCTAATTTCACCTTCAAATGAACTGCTAATCTGCTAATCTGCTAATATTGGATCATTTTATTTATTTATTTATGTCCCATCTGAATATAATAATACAGTTCTAGTAGTGTCATATGCAAGATGTATTATACATTCACATTTATACTCCACTTTCCCTGTTCAAAGTTGTGGGGATTCGCATGGACAGCTGACATACTGGGAGCCAATCAGCCTCCACTTCCTCAAAAACAGCCAGTTATGTCTGCATGAGATACCCAACCCAGCCTAAGGCACCATTAGGTGGTGGACCAGCATTCAGGACCACTGTGTCACCCAAGCACATTAGAAATATGCTTTCATCAAGGCAAAATAACCATAAGGCTTTTGCCTTATAGAAATCCAAAGTGGATTTGAATGGTATGTGTATGTGAAAGCTGTTAATGAACAAATATATACTATTTTAATATAAATGGAAATCCAATGACTATTTCTAGAGAAAAATAATGTTCTTAAGTATTTTCATGATGACATAGACAATTTACACCTGATTTAGACAGTGTATGCTTTTATAGTTGTTCATGGTAGTGACATTACAAGAAGTTTTATATTCCAATTACTCTACATTTGGACAAAACATGGTAGCCTACTAGTCACTGTCAAAGAAAAACATGATAATTTCTTCTTTTATTTGAACTGTTTATTGAATCTTGTTATCTCTGATACATTATATAATAAATACATGTTTTGAAAAACAGGTTAGCTAAAAAAAAGTTTTAAAAAATGTCTGTAATAAATGTGTTGCAGATATTGACCATGATCCTTGGGATTTACACATTGGCTGTATTGGCAGTCATAAACCAGCAGTTTAATTTGCTGTACTGGCAGTAATAAATTAGAGAGCTAGCCAAGTCAAACAGTTTGTCCATTTGCCAGGTTAGTCAGACTGCTAGGTGAGTACACAGTAACAATAAATGTGACGCATAAATGCCCTTTTATCCATTTCTCAGTAAGTTATGCTATGTAAGAAAAAAGGAGCCTCTATAGAATACCTCAACTGTGCATGCTTTTTTGTAAAATGGATTAAAAAGACAAGAAGAACAACAACAACAACAAAAATATGTATGGTGGTGAGCCAACAATAAAAGACAAAAGGCTGCACAAGGCTAAATATTACTTTTTATAAATATGAATCAGAATGAACTGAGCATAAACTGGCATCAAATCCGGTAACCATCATATAAAAGCAATTAATTATTACTCTATATACAAAATGAAAAAACAAATAGAATGATTAGGTAACTATAAAACACATTATGGTCTTATGATATTGTTTACCTAAATCTCACTCATGACCTCACTCTCACTTCATCCATTTTGTGTAGAACATCCCTGGTATTTGTTTGGGCATTTTTAAAAATCTCTGGCAAAAATATATTTAATATATTATTTTAGTATATGTTTAGACAAAATATCCTAATATATCCAAAACTGATTCATTTAGCAGGTCACATCATAATCATATTCCATATCACCATAGAGATTAGAGCTACTTGTTACCTGGTTTGGATTCACATTTCAGTGGTCCTTAAATTCGTTAACCCTATAAAAATTTCTGTATTTCTGCATAAATATGACATAAAATACTAAAAATAGTAAAGAGGACACAGTTTAAAAAGTGATACAAAAATGTTATACGTGGTCATTTATTTACTGAGGAAAATCATCCAATATTACATATATGTGAGTGAAAAATCTGAACCTCTAGGATTACCAGTTAATTTGATTTAAAGTCAGGTGTTTTCAGTAAATGGGTTTATGATCAGGTGTGAGTGGGCACCCCCCTGTTGTATTTTAAAAACAGGGATTTTTCAAAGTATGAGCTTTGTGGAAGTATTTTATAGCACACAAAGGAGATTTCTGGGGACCTCAAAAGAATAATCAGAATGGAGAGAGTTACAAAACCATCACTTACGTGTTTGGAACTCACCAATCCACAGTCAGACAGTTATGCAAAAATTGTGTTACCCTCTCTAGGAGTGGCTGACCAAGATCACTCCAAGAGCAAGAGTAATAGTCTGGAACCCAGGGTACAGAACCCAGGGAAATGTCTAAGCAACTAAAGGCCTTTCTCACATTGGCTAATGTTATTGATCATGAGTTCACAATCAGGAGAATACTGAACAACAATGGTATGCATGACAGTGTTGTAAGAAGTAAACCACTGCTCACCAAAACAAACATGCATGAGCATTGTGGCTGGAGAAAGGAAAACACTTAATTTCACCATAAAAACATAGTTTTGGTAGTATCATGGTTTGGGTCTGTTTTGCTGCATCTGGTTCAGGACAACGTGCCATCATTTATGGAAAAATTAATTCTGAATTACACCAGCAATTTCTAAAGAAAAATCTCAGGACACGTGTCCGTGAACTGAATCTCAATAGAATGTGTCATACAGCAAGAAAACAACCATAAGCACACAAGTTATTCTACCAAAAAATGGTTAAGTAAGAAAAAAAAATAATGTTTTGGAATCTCCCATTGGCCAAAGTCCTGACCTTCATTCAACAGAAATGTTATGGAAGCTCTTGAAGCAAGTAGTTCAGGTGAGAGAACCCAACAACATCCCACAGTTGAATTTGAAGCATTCTTCCAAGCTGATGAGTAGAACTGATCAACACTCATTCATTCATTTTCTTATCTGCTTAAGGGCCACATCAAGGCCATGGGAAGCCAGCAGCTCGGTACACAAGGGAGGATCAACACATGCCACCAATCCATCATAGGGCACACACCCACACCCACACCCACACACACTCACACACTAGGAGCACTTTTAGAAACACCAATTACCCTAGCATGCACGTCTTTGGAATGGGGTAGGAAACTGGAGCACCCAGAGTAAACCCCCATTGACACCGACAGGACATCAAAACTCCACACAGGCAGAGATCCCAAGGTCAGGATTAAACCTGGGATGCTGGAGCTATGAGGTGACTGCACTAACTGCTGTACCACCATGATGCCTAGATGGATCAATAGTTAAGCAGAAACTCTTATTTGCATTTATTGCTGCACAGGTGTGTCACACCAGATACAGAATGCAAAGGTTCACATACTTCATCCAGTCACATTTATTTAATATTGGGCCAGTTTCCTCTATACACAATGACCAAGTATAATATTTTTGTCTCATTTGTTTAACTGGGTTTTCTTTCTTTATTTTAGGATTTATGTTAAAATCTGATGATGTCTTTAAGGTCATATTTATGCAGAAATACAACTATAAAAGGATTTACAAACATTTAAGCACCACTTTAGCAGTAACTAATACATCATGCTGTACAAAAAAGGTTATATAACCTACATAATATTAGAGGAAACATTAAATAGTCATTAACTATTTTAAATAAACAATCACTTCTATTCTAATTAATAGTGTATTGTATACATTACACAAAATGTACAATGTGCAAGGAAAATACAAGATCAAGACATATTACAATACATTGTCTCATTAGGGAAATTAGTGAATTAAATTCCATACAGTACAAACTTCACAACTATGAGACATAACATGTGCAAAATCAACAGTCAAAAACAGTTCAATACATACAGGCATAAAATAGAAGACAGCACTTAATATCATGTCAAAGTGGATTTGTGTTGTTTCATAAACTGCATATGTGAAAGCTGTTAATAAATATAGCATATAATATTTCCAGGAAAATCTTATGATTAAACCATGACATTGAACAGTTGCACACAGTAGTAGTTGTGCATAAACTGTTATAGGAAGATGAGTCACATGATTAGGAATATATATGAAGCACATTTCGGTCACAATCATCTACAAATCTATTTCAGAGTAACAATTTTAGGGCACTAATTTAATTGTTAATTCACACAAAAAGTTATCATAATGCAGAATATGAAGAGTTTGAACTACTAAAATTCTAAAGTTAATGGCATTTGTCATAGTATGTACTCTAAAATGCATATAGCAACCCATTTGTTTTGCTGTGATCTCTGATTTTACCTAATTTATTAATGTTAACATTTGCCATATAATTAAATTATTACAACATTTAGATGGTGATCAGAAATGATCACTTTTTATTATAAATGTCTTCATCAGGCTGAAAATACAGTATGCCATCAGGAATGATTCTCTGAAATAGGTTATCCACACAAACACGAGTCTTTATAAAATGCCAACTTTGGGTTTTAGCCAACAGCCCCATATCTTAGGGTCACAAAAAAGAAAATCAAAAAGACCCGACTAATGTGACCAGCTGGCTGAAAAAACAATTTTTGAATTACAGTAAAACTATATTTGGATATTATTCAGAATTCAATCAACATCAGCTGCCCAGCCAAATTACATTTAGAGCAGATTTTCTAAAATAAGCTGTTTGTATAATCATCAAGTTATGAAATCCATATTATGGTGTAAAACACTAATTACAACAGTATGTATATGTCCTACAGAGGTGAATAATAAATTCACAAATATACTTGCAATGCTGTTTAAAATTAGTTAAAGCTGCACATAATTTTAAGCCAAAATGTCATGATTTATTTTTTGTATTTATTTGGTTTACTATGAAACAGCATTCTATACATACATTTAAAATTGCACATGCATGATAAATGGAGCTGTCAATCTGTTGTAAAGGCAGTGGTTGTGTAACTGTTTACAACTTTCAGAATGACAAAAGGCAGTGAAATATCAAAAACAGGAATCATCAAAGGATTATTTTGCTTGTTATTCTGGAAAGACATGAACAGCAAGTTGATGTGTTTAGTGAGCTGCACTGAGTTTTCAAATCACAGTTACTGGTGTCAAATAATAACTGAAAATGAACAAAAGAAACAATACAATGCTACAAAAGTTCCATGTCTTTTCACATAGTGAACAACATAAAAAGAAATAAAAGTGTATAACAAGTGGAGAAATGATACACTATTTTTGTTACAGCCATTTGTTCTGTGAAGACTTCAGCAGAACAATGGCAATGGAGATTCCTCACGCTGTCCTATCAGAGGGAAGGGCTTTCACCTATGCCACCACCTGGAGCTTTCTGGTAAAATCAAGCTTGCTTTACCCCTCAGGAACATCCGCGAAAACAGCCACCGATGCACTGAATTCAAAGATCTCCTTTTCAAGTTTCTTCACTGAACTTTGAACAACACCTCACCATGACTTGGTGTGTCTCTCTGTGGTGTTACTTCTTAGCCAGCTGGAAAGGATTCTGACCCTTTCAATAAAATAAAGAAAGTCATTCCAGTACTGCTAATTCAAGAAACGTGTCAGGTTTTTACTTCATTAAATGAACACTATAGACGGTGGACAAAATAAAGGAAACGAGACATGAAAAGGACCATACCTGTGAATTCAATAAAAAATACAAACAAAGCTGCACATGTGAATTATATTGGGTTGGTTGCCAATTAACACGCAAGCACCAGCTTTAGACAGGTCAGACAATTAGCACGCAAGAAAATCAACTAACAGGGTTTCAAGGAGGCTAATTAGAGGATATAATAGGGAAACACTGTCAAACTACATGACAGCATATGTCCAGCACGAGCAAACAGAATCATCCCAGAGTTTGATTGGTTGCAAATTAGAGCTCAGTGAGACACTTTAGGTGCTACAAGACAGTCACAAAACTAATTACCCTATTTTTCGGACCATAAAGCGCACCGGATTATAAGACGCAATATCAACGATCGGCTGCTAACGGATCTATTTTCATACATAAAGCGCACCGGGTTATAAGACGCATTAAATAAAACAAAAATCTTAAGTTCCGTCGGAAACTCAGTTTGATCTTCTTTACCTGGCGCAGGGCGTCTTCTTGCTTCCTCCACTTCCACTTCATTGATTCGTTAATGTTGAATTCTCTCGCAGCTGCTCTATGTCCATGTTGTACTGCGTGACTGATAGCGTTGAGTTTGAAATCCGCTTTGAAAATGAATGAATGAATGCACACACCCTAATGTTGAAGCACATACCGTATTACTCCGCGATGCTGCGCACTACGGTGGCCGTAAGCTTCGTAACTTACCAAGGCTGTGCTAAAACATTTTGACAGATTTATGATCTACAATCGGTTCTAGGTCAGAAGGCTCAACCAGAATTAATTCATACATTAGACGCACCGCATTTTTAGGCGCACTGTCGATTTTTGAGAAAGTGAAACGATTTTAAGTGCGCCTTATGGTCCGAAAAATACGGTACAGTTTTTAAGGATCATCTTTTTTCAGTAAAAATAAAATAAAAAATATGCTCTTTATATTCACCAGTTTGGAGTTTCTGGCAAATCTTACATTCAGAAACCACTGATTTATTCAATTGCCAATGCATGAAGCAACTGCAGAAGACATTGCAGTCTGATCAGTTTATGTATAGAGAAAACCACTTCACCTGGTGCAACTGTTGATATTTTAACAGAACAGTGCGCACAACATGGTGCAAACACTCCTTAAGATAACATTACAAAAATTGAAATTAAGAACCTTACACAGTCTTCACAAACACTGGATATTAACTTCATTCACTAGGTCCGTAGTGCAGACTGAAGAACCACCTTAAATTTCCCTACAAACCACCCAGGATTTGTAATGTTTCCATTATTTGGTCCATTTCAGCATGTTTAAGCACAGACTAATTGGTTGAAGTTAAATCGGATGTCACTCACCAGGCACGTTAGTGTGATGCAAACATAAGAGCAATGTGAGTTTAAGAACATACTGTATTGGACAAAGACAGAAAGTCACATTTTTCTACTAGCTGATGAAAAATCAAAGCATCATCTAGTCAATGCAAGATAGTCAAAATATTTTTGTAACTGTGAGCAAGATGGTAGTATAAACAAACACGTCATGCTTAATATGGTAAGGATTTAACTACTATTTATTTGCATTTGTTTTTTCATTGATATGTTTTACATGATCATTTCTCATTTTTGTAGCCATTTTTGGTGAGCAACATGAAACAACATGAGGTATCAAAGCCCAATAAGGAATTAGTTAGATGCTGTAGTTAATCTTATTAACAAGCAAACTGGAATTTAGACAGAGCTTCTCATGGCAAGCAGCAACTATCAAACACAATGCACTAATTTATTCAAACAAATCACTCCTTCAACACACACATTAAACAAAACATAGAATGGGGCCCTCTTTAAATTACTGCATTATGTGAATAAAATATATAAATTGTGTATATTGCGTAGCTCCTACTTTCTTCATTTCTGAGGTACAATAATGGCATACAAATTTAAGGGCAAATGCAGCAGCTTGCCTCTCAGTGAGCAGCATTATACTGTACATATGATATAAATAAAAAGACTTCATAACACTTAGCTATATAACATGGCTTTGACACTATTCTAACATGGCAATGGTATTCAAATATTGTTTACTTGTCATGTTATGCATCTAAATATGGCTTATCAAGGCAAAATAATCATGTTTTGCATAGAAAGATTAATCTGCTTAAAGCTGCCCAATCATTGCTCCATTCATTTCATAACTCCCTAAAATTGTTACAGAAAATCATCTCAAGGATATTTACTGGCCACACTTGTACAAATACTATAATTTGTGCACTGGAGATAAAAAATTAACTGTAACAGCAATTGCTAGAAGTTCTTAAGCTGGTAAAATGTTAAGCACTTGGCTTTAAATAGTCCATTTTAGCTTGAAGTAAACATTACAGAGTTGGTCAGTGCTATATAACTTTTGGTGTCAGTTTAAATCCTGGAAATGAGGGTTTTCCTCATGAAAGGCCCTTCATAATTCCAACTGCTCTAATCAGTGCAGTATGGTCCATTACAGCTCATCAAAACACCATTAGACAATAAGTTAATAGGCACTTATCAGTTAACATAATGCACAAATATCATGCATATGCTTCCACATTATACTTCCTGCATTATCAAAACATTCTGACATAATACAAAAGCACAGTATAAAATCCAGTATATAAAAATATTACCAGTAATAAAAAATAAACAATAATAAAAATAAATCTGTACAAATGTCCTGTCAGTATTTTTTTGTGATTTTCTGTATTTTTCCTGAACATGTAAAAAAGCAAAACAGTACAAAAATAAATATTCTATTTACAATCACACAAGGCATTCCGGAATTAACGTCACTGCAAAACAAAGAAGCACAGAAAACTGTTATTTCATGCAAGGAGCACATGACAGTATAAAAATGTTCATGTTTTCATTTGCGAGGCAAAATGAATTTCAAAATGTTTTAAAGTACATTTCAATATTATTCCATCACTATGAGCATATTCAACAACAGAAAAGGCTCAAATTGAAAGACTGCACCCCTGTTTGCCTTACCACAGACCTAGTCCCTTGGACTGCAAGGAACTCTGATATTCGGATGATTCTGGCAAGAGGACAAGCATGCACACAAACATAGACAGACATACAGTGGTGCTTGAAAGTTTGTGAACTCTTTGGAATCTTCTAAATTTTTGCATAAATATGACCTAAATCATCATCAAATTTTCACAAAAGTCCTAAAAGTAGATAAAGAGAATCCAGTTGAACAAATTAGACAAAATTATTATACTTGGTAATTTATTTAGTAAGGAAAATGATCCAATATTCCATATTAGTGAGTGGCAAAAGTATGTGAACCTCTAGGATTAGCAGTTCATTTCAAGGTGAAAATACAGTCAAGTGTTTTCAATCACAGGGATGACAATCAGGTGTGAGTGAGCACTCTGTTTTATTTAAAGAACAGGGATCTTTCAAAGTCTGCTCTTCACAACATGTTTGTATAAGTTGATCATGTCTATGAACAAAGGCGATTTCTGCGGACCTCAGAAAAAGAGATGTTGATGTTCAGCAGGCTGGAAAAGGTTACAAAAACCATCTCTAAAGGAGTTTGGGATCCACCAATCAGTCATACCGATTGTGTACCAAATGGAGGAAATTAAAAGACCATGTTACCCTCCCCAGGAAGTGGTCAATCAAACAAAGATCACAAGGATGTGTAATAGTTGGGCAAGTCAAAAAAGACCCAAGGGGTAACTTTCTAAGCAACTGAAGGGCCGCTCTCACCTTGGCTAATGTTAAGTTCATGAAAAAACAATGGTTTGCCTGGCAGGATTGCCAAGGAGAAAGCCACTGCTCCCAAAAAGAAAATTGTTGTGGTCTGCAGTTGCTTAAAAGATCAGTGGAAAAGCCAGAAAGTCTATTGGAAGAATGTTTGTGGACGGAGGAGACCAAAATAGAAAAACTTTTTGGATGAAAAGAAAAGCGTATGTTTGGAGAAGGAAAACACTGCCATTCCAGCATACACCTTATCCCATCGTGAAACATGGGGTGGGTTGGTAGAGTATCATGGTTTGGTCAGGACGGCTTGCCATATGATGGAAACAATTGATTCCGACCTGTAAATCAAGTTCAAATGTTGGGAAAAGGACCTGAAGTGAGCAGTTATGTGAGGAAAACACCCACCAACATCCAAGAGTTGCGTTGAAGCGGTTTGTTCGGAGGAAATGGGCTAAACGTCCTCCAAGCGGTGTGCAGAATGATCAACAGGTACAGAAACGTTTAGTTGCAGTTATTGTGCACAGGGGGGTCACCACCAGATAATGAAAAGCAAAGGTGCACATACTTTTGCCACTGACGAATATGAATATTGGATTAATTTGCTCAAGAAATAAATGACCCAAGTAAATAGTTTTATTCTCATTTGTTTAACATGGCTCTCTTTATCAACTATAGGGACTTTTGTGAGAACCTGATGATTGTTTTAGGTCATATTTATGCCAGAAATATAGAAAATTCTAAAGGGTTCACAAACTATACAAGGCACCACTGTAGACATGAACCGCAAACAAAAACTGGGAATACTCAGCATTGTGAACTGAGTTTGCAGAGTTTACAGAGCTCTGGACCTGAATGCTGAGCATACATGTTTCATATATCCTCTAAATACGTGTGGGGGTCTTATGGGACTGTAGTTAGCCTAGAGCTTAAGGTACTGGACTATGGAAGAGAAAGTCCAGAGTTCAAAATTCCAAGCTCTTGCCAAGCTGCACATATTGGGTCCCTGAGCAAAGGCCCTAAACCCAACGCTTGGATTGTTTAAATTGTAAACAGTTGTAAAGTCCGCTGGATAAGAAAAACCTTGCTAAATTATAAATGTACATGTCATGCATCAGGTTCGGCTGGGAGGTGCCTAAGAGTTCCTAGTTCATGTTTCTGTCATGTTCCGGTCTGTGTTATGTTTCCCTTCCGCCCAAGTGATTTTTTCCTAGTCACAAAATCTGGGTCTGTGTACGTGAAGCCAGGGGTTGCCCCCATGTGAAATGCTATCTGTCCGCAAGGGGAAATCTTTTTTTACAACCCCCAACTATCTTGCCATTTTAAAATTGTTAGTGAATAACAAGCACTGAATGATTTTGCAGGCAAGTTAAAATGCACTAAGCAAATTTCGTGCCTCAATTCTAAATTCCACTGCAAGAAAAACACACACACACCACACACACACAAACCAAACAAATAAAAAAAAAAAATTACTTTATTCCAACACCTGGTACTGGGTAGACCATCATCACCCTGAGAAATAGAGAAACCCATGTTAATCATACAGAAAACTCAATCAAAGGAAAAAATATTTAAACAACCATGCCGACAAAAAACAAAAAACCGCAGACAAGCAATTATGAAATAGCATTTATTGCGGCATATTTTAAGCTGTGATATGTATCATGACCAATTCTGTAAAACTATGATTGGAGAACTCACTTGGCTTATTTCACAGGACATTAGTTGGCAACTATAAAATAGGTTAAGGTTTTATTTTCAACAATGCATGCTTCTGTTAAAACTCATTTCATCTGCATGTTGAAAACAATGTTTCAGAGATGCAGGCTGAACAGTTTTTCATGACCCACATGGACTGGATGTGAGATTAGTGTTTAATAAATTTTATTTTTTTTTGTTTTAAGAAGATAACAATTGTACACACTGATTGTTGAACGATTGTTGTTAGTCCAAAACGAAGCATTCTATGCAGTGGTGTGCAAAAGTAAAAATGCCATTTGTAAGCAGAAAGAGCGTTATTATAAAGTATTAATTTATAAACCTTTTTGAATAGTGTATATTGTCTATCATAAAGTTGCTAAATTCACGCGCATTAAAATCCCCATTTGGAATAAATAAGACTGCCTTAATCATAGGATGAAATCTTCACTGTTCATTAGTGCGTATTAGTGAAAAAAAAAAGATTGAATAGAAACAATAATGACATGCAAAAAGCTATTTACACTCACAGACATTAACGAACCAAAAAGGAGTTGTTTGCATGAATGAAACTTTATATGGAATGGAATTATGATTTATATTATAAATGATTACAATATTAGAGCAAACGGATTACGTTATTGGGAAAAAACTGTTACAATTGAAACCAAGGCTCTAGTACCCTTTTGGGCTGCCTCTGGCCAGGAACACGATGTGAGATCGGGTTGGGCATTGCGGTATACAAGTTCTGTAAGGATCCTGCAGACAATTTAAGCCACAGATATTGCATTAAATTATCAACTGGGATAAATCTGGTAACCCGGCAGGCCAAGGAATGTTGAAAGTCTGGCAGCGACATTCCCGGGAAACCTTGTTGGGGGTGAGCATGTCCTGTAAGAAATGCCAGTTGAAGCCCTGCAATGAGAGGGCAACGCGTTGGTCAGGAGTGTCATGCACATAGCGCGGATTGTTAGTGTCCATCGAAAAATGGTGGACAACAAAAAACTGAGCTGATTGTGTGTTTGTCGCCGGATATCCAACGATCCTCGTAATGATAGTCTGCCTTGGGTCATCACAGAGCCTGTTTTGCCATGTGTGCGTGCTTTCACAGAAACCACCGCTCCAAACACCTCCTAACTGCTAGGTCAGAATGTCCTAGATGGTGGGGAATTCGTCAAAACAACCATCCTGCTTCTCTCAGACCAATGATGTGCCTCTTCTCAAAGAGGCCCCTTCATCAAGAGGTACATTACTCAAAAGTAGCCTCTGAGAGCCTTTTCATAAAGAATGAGGGGAAGCATTTTATGCCCTCTTGTGGCAAGACCCAGTGTCTTATCAGACCACACCTGTGATCATTTACATATCTGCCTGAGACATAGCTGCATGCCAAATTTTGCAACAATCTGACATTTCTGTGTGAGTGTGTTATTTTGTTTGTAAATGATTATATATTAGAGCAACATCTTCCCAAACCAATCATTTCAATGGAACAGTGATTCTTAACACTAGACAGGTAAGTTGCATTAGAAGTGTTAAGAGTGGAAAACACAAACTTGCACACAGTGGGTCCCTCAAGAATGGTGTTAAAACTCCTTACACAAAGGCGGTTTATTGGTTGAACTTGCAACATGCAAAAAAATTAAGGACAGAAACAGAGAGAGACAGAACGCCATACCACTGGGCACGGGGCATCCAGCCCATCCAGGCCTGGTAAGCCTGGTTCACCTTTCTCCCCTTTAAAGCCTCGGAAACCCTGTTCATGAAATCAACCATATCAACATCCTTGTTTACCACATTGTCCATGTAGGACACTGCTAAACCTCGTAGTCAAGCCAGTCTGAGGTGTGCAGAATGATCCTGATATTCTTAGGTAAAGGGCCTTAACTAATGGGCTCTTCTAAGTGGAGTCCCAGGGTGTTCCTTTCCTGTCGGTGTGTCCTGAAAATGAAAGTCCCATAGAAGGTTCTGGAGCCTGCACAATGTCAAATTCTCAAATTCTTCAAGTTTCAGTAGTGTATTTTGGTAGAAATTTACTGTGTACAATGGTAATCAAAAGTTTTTCCCATTAAAAAATATACTTTTTTTTGGGAATAAGTACAATAAAGGCTTGAAGACCAGAACTCCTTTGGGAATTTGTTAGATTAGTATCACACCAAGACTTAAGGTAGCTACTTGGATGATGTTCATTCCAAGTGCCAGTGCCACCTTTAGCCTTGATGTGGCACACTGAACAAAGCACATACCAAAGGACAAGGGGCATCTAATCCTGGTGCTCCTTGGTCTCCCTTATCCCCTTTGGCCCCCCTGTTGCCTCTCTTGCCCCTCTCCCCCTGCAAACAACAGTGCATTTAAAAGAGACAGGTTTTATTCCTCCCTTTCCAATACAGCATTATTTATAATAAATTTGCACAAAGTAGTCGCTAAGAATATTGTTTTACTGGACATAAGAGTAAATAAACTAATGTACTGACTTACGATGAAGCATAATGATAAAGGGATTTAGGTGTGAGTGAAAGGGTTAAAGAGGGATGTCAGCCAAAGCTATTGGTGTGCAAACACTTGGCCCTTCACTAAGTACCACTTATCACACACTTCTTTATTCTGAATTATCATGCAGCAAGACAACAACCTTAAGCGCACAAGCCTTTCTACAAAAGAATGGTTAAAGAAGAATAAAGTTAATGTTTTTGACTGCCCAAGTTAAAGTCCTGACCTAACAGAAACGTTGCTGAATGACCTAAAGCAAGCAGTTCATGTGAAGATGCCACCAGCATCCCGGAGCTGAAGCTGTGTCTCCATGGAGGAACTGGGCTAAAATTCCTCCAAGCCAGTATGCAGAACTGATCAACAAATACTGGAAAAGTTTTAGTTGCAGTTATTGCTGCACAAGGGGGTCACACCTGATACTGAAAGCAAATTTTTACATTATATGTAATATTATATGTAATACCACTCACAGATATGTAATATTGGATAATTTTTTTCTAAAGAAATAAATGACCAATACAGTATGTTTGTCTCATTTCTATAATATCTCTTTATCTATATGTAGGACTTGTGTGACTGTGGTAGCCTAGCGGTTAAGGTACTGGACTATGGACCAAAAGATCCAGGGTTCAAATCCCACCTCTACCAAGCTGCCACTGTTGGGTCCTTGAGCAAGGCCCTTAACCAACAATTGCTTGGATTGCAAGATTGCATCAATTGTAAGGTGCTCTGGATAAGGGTGTAAATGTAAATGGGTGAATATCTGATTATAGTCTGATTAAGGTCATACTTGTGCAGAAATATACAAAATTTTCAAATGGGTTCACTAACTTTCAAGCACCATTGTAACTTGGCTCTATTTTTTTTAAAGTTGTTCTGAGGTAAATAGTAATGTTCCGTGTTTACTCCTACATTCATTTTTGCTTTTTTATTGTGGTTGTAGTTTTTTTTTTTTCATTTTTGGTACTTTTTACTTTTACTTATAAATTTGTAGACACAAGTGTACATTCACTTTTGTTACATGCCATGTGACTTATCTAATAACGTGCTGTTTAATGAGTAATGCACTTGACTATTTAACAGATACTTTACTGTATTCATCTTATTTACTGCAAGTCACACAGGAGCCTGGAGCCTATCCTGGAATTCACAGAATGCAGGCAGGCATGTACCCTGAACGGGTCGCTAGTCCATTGTAGAGCTGGGTACTACTGTAGCACTGGGGGATGTTTACCCAGTCCAACCTCCCCCGTGAACAGAAAACGACTTAATGTAAGAGCCCTACTGCAAGATAAGCCAAGTGCTGCATACTATTTTAACCTATTGTTTGGACAACTAAGAAGACCATTGTAATTCAGGTAAAAAGTTGAAAGTTTCAATTTTAACATGTAGTGGTTAAATCTAGGATGCATTTTATATCACGTGTTTGCACACCAAGGTCAAAGGCTTTGGAGGTTCTGAGAATTTAGAATGTCATGGCTTAGAAATGGTATAAGACTAGAGTGCAGAGTTCTCTTGCTGAAAACAGATTTCAATTATATAAACTGTTAAATAAAAAAAATCAGAAATGTGTCATGAATGAATCAATGTCCATATCTAGAAAGACTTTATTATGGTGAGCATAATATCTCAAATGTATTGGGCTGTGAAAATACTACCCTAATAGTAGTAAATAGAGGTCCAAAACAGAGTCAAAAGTGCCAAATAAATTTAGCCTAGACAGGATGAACTGGGCCTATGGCTAGTAATAGCAATGCCAGTAGGGGGTATAGCCTATATTTGCTTTATTTTTCATCCTTACAGGTCAGCCCTTTGTCCATAAACAATAAATGTTCAAAGGTAAATTAAAAACTACAAGTATTTAGATACCCAAGAATGAGGCTAAAAACTCTGTCCCTTGTGAAACAGTCCTATTGTGGTTTTATGGCCCTGTAATGCACTCAAACAATTAACCCTGTAAGAAATTTCCCTAATTAGGTAAAGTATATATGAGAACTGTGCACACTAGCTGAGGCAAAGCTAGTTATGAGGGAGGTAAGGGTAGGGAGGAGAGAAGTAAGGTGGAGAGCGTAGGCAACCAGGCTAGACATTAGCGGAGGCAGGAGGCGACCAGGGAGGGAGTTGAGGGACAGATGAGGGCGGACCTGGCCCTCGATCAGCAAAAAGAGCAACGGGTCACCGGACAAGAGCCGGGAGGAAAAGGGGAGAGGAAGACCTGTTTGAAAAAGAGAGAAGATAAAGAAGGAAGAAGGAAAGCAGTAAAAATAGTAAAGTACTTGTAGGTCCTCCTCAGCACCTTAAATGAACTGACAACAACAGCAAATAATACTAATTTGAACTTTTGTAAAAGCTAATAAGCTTGTGGCTTCATTGAACGGAGCTACCTAGTTTGCCTTTACTTTAAATGTCTCTTCATTGACTCTGGAATTATGCAAAAACCCATCTAATGTGAGTAAGGCCTTTACTTTCTATACGGGGGGGGGTATTGTCCCCAGTAGTAACTGAGACCTCAATATTCCTTGATAAATAATCCCCCAAATATATTTTAATTTTCACTTAAACTGACTTGACAAAGTTATTAAAACTTAAATTTTTTAACAATAATTTATATTACATATTTTGCATGTTTACTTAATTTTATGAAGTATCTGAAATGTTAATAATCTCTATTTATTTATTGTTTCGATAGGTATCAAAAAATAAAGAACAGGGTCCCCAACACACCTACTGCATTCTGACATGCCAGCTAATGGGCGTTGTCCTCAGAACCATGAAATTTCAGGGAACCTAGTGTTAACAGTCCTTCATACATATTCCCCAAAATATATTTTTAATTTGTTTTGATTTATTATTATTATTATTTTTTCATGTTTTATCCCCACTTTTTCTGCTCAGGGTCTTTAGGCTCTGGAGCCTAAACCCGAAGAGCCCTTGGACACTAGTCCACTGGCATCTTTGTTGTATTGCCTAAGGATGATCCCCAGCCGATCACAGCTCAGACACAGCAAATCATGCCCGCACTTAATCGAATCTGGCCATATTACACTGCCGAAGTGTCTCAAACCTGGCTCCCCCTGCTGGTGGGCTATCGTAGTAGACCATCAGCATCTTAATAGTCCTTAATAAAAATTCCTCAAAAAATAAATTTTTACATAATATCTGAAACTGTAATATTGCTTTATGAAAAACCCCATAAATTATTTTTTATTTTGAAATATCATATAATTTATTTGTTTTATTCAGTTTTTAGGTATAGTTAAGGAGTCATTTTTCATAGTTTACACGAGAATTCAGTTTATTTGATTTTGTAAAGCTAACAAATGTTTTTTTTTTTTGCTTTCAAATAAATACATAGTGGTCCAGGATTAAACGGATGAGAATGTGATCATGATAAATAAGGATTTAGATGTTTTTCAGTTATTATTTTCAATTCAGGGGTCAAGTTTCACAGCGTACATAAAAAGAAATATAGCCATTCTATCCCTCAGAAACTTAAATCTGTGCATTCTGTGAAATCTTGAAAATTTTTGGAAGTATTTTAAAACAAAGCCTTCTGATCTATCCATCCACATATTTAAACATGACCAGTAGAGGGCGCAGTGAGGACCCTTGACATTTCTATATAAAGTGGGAGGTATTCAAGCAATAACTCAGAAAGAATAAATGTTAATAGGAAGGAATCACACTTATTATAGTAGGATGATGTCAGATAAATAAAATTACATTTTCACATGATTAATTTTGCAAGTCCTTTTAATATACATCGATCAGCCATAACAATAAAACTAGTTGAAGTGAATAACACTGACAATGTGATAATCTGGGCAAAGTTCCGCTGGGAACCTGGGTTTCCAGGTATACCCCTTTCACGGCAGTAGTATGGGTAACAGGTCAGGTGGCTTCCACTGCCAATCCCTGGAGAACATAGGCTGCAGGTGTAAGTGTGGCCTGGGATGCCATTCCATCATGGGGCTGGGTCAAGGGTGCTGTTACAGTGCTGGGAATGATCCCCCAACTGGCCTCCCCTGACTCAGACATAGCCAACCATGTCTACATATGATACCCAGCACAGCCAAAAATTACTGGCGGGACTTGAACCTGAGTCCGTGTGATGGTTGACTAAAGTATTAGACCAGGTCCTGGGTTCAATCCCAAGTGGAGTGGCCTGAATCGATTCTGTGAGAAGTCTGCATGTCCTCCCTGTGTCCGCGTGGATTTACTCCCGATGCTTCGGTTTCCTCCCATAAACCATAGACATGGTTTAGGTTACTTGATTATGCCAAAGTGGTGAATGTGTGTATGAGTGTGTGAGTGCATGTGCCATACGACAGAGTGTCATTTTAAGGTTCTGTCGCATTTGTTTTACATTTTCCACAGCTCATTTTAAGAAAAACTGTAGTCACGATATGCATATGTGTACGTAAAAAGGACATGCAAAATCAATCGAATAACAGATATCATACATCTTATTAATAAAGATAGAATAAAGCTAGCTAAGACAAAATTCACACGTCTTTCTACTATGCTAAGTAAATTTAACAATCTTAATAGCTATAATGTATTTACTATTAACTATTAACAAAAATCTTATAAGATTACAATTACATGACTCTTACAAGCACAGGTCACCCTTTCTGAACCCAGCATGCTTCTGTTCTTGTTATCAGCAGTTTTAATAAAGAATATTAAAAAGTACAAATTTAATTATTTTAATTCCAAAATTTACAAACATTGCATCCAGTAAGGCTACACTAGATTGAAAAGATTTTAGTGAAGCAGAAACATGCTGGACTTTAAGCTTCACCGAGCCCTCTAAAGTGAGATCATATTATAATTTAGATATCAATTAAACACCTCAAAAACTTACCCGATTTCCTTTTAATCCTGGTGGTCCTACTAAGCCCTATTAAAGTGAGAGATCACAGTAGCGCACATGTTGAAATACACCAAATAGAAATACAGGCACATAATTTTCTACATTTGTGTTTTTTGATATTACTTAAGTACAACAGGCTTTGTGGCTTGGTGTTATAAATTCATACAAAAATTTGAGTCATGGCATGCCCTGGCAATGTACTTACAGGGATGCCTTGAGGCCCTATTGGTCCTGGTACTCCCATATCCCCTTTCTCCCCCTACAAGTGTAAATGAGATACAAAACACAGTGATGAGTATTAGACGGTAATTAATATAATAACTTTTTTTAGGTCATTTAGCATAATGTCCTATCCAAACAATCTTACAACTGATACAAACTTAAAGATCAAGAAATTGTGGGTTATAGGCCATAGTGGGATTTTTTTGCACCCTGCACCATATAATCTACCACCACCACCACGATCCCTCATAGAGAATACTTCTTCTTCTTCTTCTTCTTCTTTCGGCTTCTCCCTTTATCAGGGGTCACCACAGCGAGTTAAACGTTTCCACCTCACCCTGTCCTCCACGTCCTCTACTCTCAC
>JAJAGP010000857.1:197500-277923 GCA_025084515.1 Ancistrus triradiatus | reverse complement strand
CACACTTTCTGTAAAACCTATAAACTTAATTTCACTTCTCAAATATCACGGGGTTCATCTGCTATATGATATATTTACCTGAAATTGCTGAGCTGGACAACCAATGATTTATAAAGAAAAATCATGAAAATTATCAGGGGTGCCCAAACTTTTTCATGTGACTGTAAATTGAAATTTGTACTAAAGTTACTCATATGCCGAGTTCCAGTACACATGAGGGTGACCATATTTTGGGTGGCCCTTTGCAGTTATCTCAATTATGTGTGCAATTGCGCTCTGATTACAGTCCTGAATACTTAGCATTTTACTGATGTATTTGATCGATCATTCATTCATTCATTTTCAAACCCACTTAAGGGTTTAAACTCCAACTCGGGGCCACAGGGAGCTGGGGCCTAACCTGTAGAACAGGCACCTACACACACACACTCAACCTGACACTCTTTAAAGAGACCAGTTGACCTAATGCATGTTGTTGGAATGTTGGAGTAACTGGAGTACCTGGAGGAAAAATGCATCTCGCCAGTGGAAACATGGACAACATAAAAACACCACATAGGGTCAGCAAATTAATCCAGAGATCTCTGGAGCTGTGAGGCAACAGCGTTAACCACTGAACCACCATGCCAGCCGTGTTACTTGCTTTAACACCAAAAAACACTATGTTTTGGTGTCATTGAATGTGCCTTCATTTCTATAAGGGTAAAAGATATGTTCAAAATATTATATCTCTTAGTATTTACAATACTACTCCAAAACAAACTTTACTGAATAACAAACTGGTAATACATGTTGTATGCATATTAAATGTATGGGTCTACTTATCAATATGTTTTCTAGGCACAAAATATAACACACCTGGTTGGATCTGGTTCAACATTTCACACCTTAATCCCTCTATGACTTCAGCTGAGCTGGTCCTACTGAGAAAAACTCTACATCCTGAACCACTGACTGTAATGGTGGCTGTGCATAGCCTCTCATCTGCAGCAGGAAACTTGACTGTGAGTGGCCCCCTCACTGAGCACCTGCTCACCCTTGACCAGCTTCCGCCATCAGGCTATGACGTGTTCAATGTTACAGCAGCTTTGTCAGCACACCGCCACGGTTCCCAGGTCCTGGGCTTTCAGCTGCACTTCAGGGATGAAGGTGGCAGTCTGGTTCTCCATGAGGCTCTGACACAGAGCCTGTACTGTTTAAATACAAGCTCCCTCAGCCAACCCCTGCTGGTGGCTTATAGGGTGAAACCAAAAGAGAGAAAGAGCTTTGAGGGCAGGCAGAGACAGTTTTGCAGGGATGCCTCACATCAGGTGAAACGCCAGCAGGGTACCAAAGATGATGCAACATGCAAACTTCATAGACATTATATTGACATTCATAACACCAAATTAGGTCAGTGGATTCTGCAGCCAACCGAATTCATCATCAGTTTCTGCAGGTATGAGTTGTTTTTCTTTTTCTCCACAATTTTTAATCTTAATATAATCACCTGCCACTTTTTTAGGTACACCTTGTATGTAATTACCGGGTTGGATCCCCTTTAGCCTTCAGAACTGCCTTAAATCTTCTTGGCATAGATGCAACAAAGTGCTGGAAACATTCCTCAGAGATTCCTCCTCATGATACGAATCTCCCATGCCACAACATCTCAAATGTGCTCTATTAGATTGAGATCTGGTGACTGGGGAGGCCATTTGAGTACTGTGAACTCATTGTCATGTTCAAGAAATAAGTTTGAGATGATCTGAGCTTTGTAACTTTGCACATGATGCTGCTGGAAGTAGCCATCAGAAGATGGGTACACTGTTCTTAGCTGACAGAAGTGGCATCCAATGTGGTCTTCTGCTGCTGTAGCCCATTTGCGTCAAGGTTTTATGAGTTTTGCATTCAGAGATGCTCTTCTGCATACTTTGGTTGTAACGAGTGGTACTTGAGTTACTATTGCCCTTCTATCAGCTTGAACATGGCCATGCTCCTCTGACCTCAGGAATCAGCATGGCATATTCACCTAGAAAACTGCCACTCACTGGATATTTTCTCCTTTAGGACCACTATCTGTAAACCCTAGTGATGTCTAATGTAAAAGGTAAAATGTACTCAGACCAGCCGGTCTAGCAGCAACAACCATGCCACGTTCACCTAAATCAGCTTTCTTCCCCATTCTGATGCTCAGTTTGAACTTCAGCAGATTGTCTTGACCATGTGTACATGCATTTGCTGCGGTGTGATTGGCTGATTAGATATTTGCCTTAATATATTGATTTTGTAGAGGTATGTGCACCAGCGGGAAAAAAAAGCCAGCGTCAGTGAAGACCCCAGTGAAAACTCCCATGGAAAATGATACACACCAAAGGTACTTAAACTATGCTGTATTTATAAGATTTAATTTTTCAAAAAAATGTATTATTTCTAAATTTTATATGAAACAGCATTAATGAAATCTAAAACTTTCTTTCTAGCTCACACTGCATTCCACAGGAGTGGTCTCCCCTCACAGTGATGTATCGAAGCAACACAAACGATATTATCATAAAGGAGTTACAATCTGCAGAGAAATGTGTTTGCTCACAAAAAGCCTATATCGGGTGGTGAACTGAAACACTGGCATCTACTCAAATACAACAGAGTGTGTATTATAATGGCAATATCTAACACAGACCCATGAAGTTCAATTTAAGAGTGTAACAAGTGCAAAATGAGATCCACTGAGGTACTGACTAGACACTTAAAACTGCATTGGACCCTTCCACAAGGGGTCATCATTTTCACTAAAATGTCACTATATGTTATCAATGTCAAATGTACAACAATTTAATAATAGATATTTTATGCAGTAAAACGTACAGATAATGTATAAATTACAGTGGGGCAAGAAAGTATTTAGTCAGCCACTGTGTGCCGCCCCTAGCCGTAGTATATCTACTGTAATAGTTGTATGTCTTAGTGTTTACATTAAGACATGTTTCATAAAAAATAAATATGATATTTTCATATTTTTTTTTCATACAGTACAGGGTGGGTGTTTTAATCACTACCCGTAAACATGTAGGTTGTCCTGCGCAAAATTAAAATGGGACAAGCCTAAAATAGCCTCAGAAAACAAGAATGTTTGAATAAAAACAATTCCCAAAAGACTGCCTTATGACAGTTATGTGTCTATGCTGTATTAAAACGCTGTCTGAGTTTTCATGCTATCCAAGAAAAACAACAAAGACAGAATGAAATTTTTGGCACTTTGTTACAGGACATTATTACAGAAAGTCTTACTTCCCACAGTTGAAAAGTTGTTTTCTAATGAAGAATGGCCAGATGTTGTTTTTCAACATGACAATGCTCCTACCCCCCCAAAAAAGTCCTTCAGGCTTGTGTTTTGGACTAGCGAGATTTAAACCCTATACAGAACATCTGGCTTCACATTAATCACAAACTAGCCGGAAAATGTTTTCACTCATCAAAGCTTGAAGCCATCAATGCAGTAGAACAATGCTGACTCTTACAGTGGTGCTTGAAAGTTTGTGAACCCTTTAGAATTTCTACATAAATATGTAAAACATCATCAGATTGTCCTAAAAGTGGATAAAGAGAACCCAGTTAAACAAATGAGACAAAATATTATACTTGGCCATTTATTTATTGAGGAAAATGATACAATATTACATATTAGTGAGTGGCAAAAGTATGTGAACCTCTAGGATTAGCAGTCAATTTGAAGGTGAAATTAGAGTCAGGTGTTTTCAGTCAATAAGATAACAATCAGGCGTGAGTGGATACCCTGTTTTATTTAAAGAAGGGGATCTATCAAAGTCTGATCTTCACAACATATGTTTGTGGAAGTGTATCATGGCAAGAACAAAGGAGATTTCTGAGGACCTCAAAAAAAAAAACAGCTGTTGATGCTCACCAGGCTGGAAAAGGTTACAAAACCTTCTCTAAAGTGTTTGGACTCCACCAATCCACAGTCAGACAGATTGTGTACAAATGGAGGAAATTCAAGACCGTTGTTACCCTCACCAGGAGTGGTCGACCAACAAATATCACTCCAAGAGCAAGGTGTGTAATAGTTGGCGAGATCACAAAGGGCCCCAGGGTAACTTGTAGGAAACTGAAGGCCTCTCTTACATTGGCTAATGTTTATGTTCATGAGTCCACCATCAGAAGAACACTGAACAACAATGGTGTGCATGGCAGGGTTGCAAGGAGAAAGCCACTGCTCTCCAAAAAGAAAATTGCTGCTCATCTGCAGTTTGCTAAAGATCACGTGGACAAGCCAGAAGGCTATTGGAAAAATTTTTTGTGAATGGATGAGACCAAAATAGAACTTTTTGGTTTAAAAGAAAAGCGTTATGTTTTGAGAAAGGAAAACACATCATTCCAGCATAAGAACTTTATCCCATCTGTGAAACATGATAATGGTAGTATCATGGTTTGGGCCTGTTTTGCTGCATCTGGGTCAGAACGGCTTGCCATCATTGATGGAACAATGAATTCTGAATTATCAGAGAATTCTAAAGGAATGAACTGAATCTCAAGAGAAGGTGGGTCATGCAGCAAGACAACGCCCCTAAGCACACAAGCTGTTCTACCAAAGAATGGTTAAAGAAGAATAATGTTAATGTTTTGGAATGACCAAGTCAAAGTCCTGACCTTGAATGAAAATGTTGTGGAAGGACCTGAAGTGAGCAGCTAATGTGAGGAAACCCACCAACATCCCAGAGCTGAAGCTGTTCTGTACGGAGGAATGGGCTAAAATTCCTCCAAGCCGGTGTGCAGGACTGATCAACAGTTACAGGAAACGTTTAGTTGCAGTTATTGCTGCACAGGGGGGTCACACCAGATACTGAAAGCAAAGGTTGACACTCACTAATATTGGCTCATTTTCCTCAATGAATAAATGACCAAGTATAATATTTTTGTCTCATTTGTTTAATTGAGTTCTCTTTGTCTACTTTTAGAACTTGTGTGAAAATCTGATGATTTTATGCAGAGATGAAGAAAATTCTAAAGGGCTCACAAACTTTCAAGCAACACTGTATTTCCGTACAAAGTGCTCTGCGAATTTACTTGCATGGCTTGAATATTTAAAAAAATCAAACTGAAAATCTGTCCCATACCAAGTTTCTTGCTAATGTTTTGGCATTAACATTATGCCACTTTTTGTTGGGCCCTTTTTTGCCTCAGATATATGCATTTGACCAATGCCTGCAACTTGAATGTTATAACAATTCCCATGCCAATGTTGTAAATCACATTAGCCAGAAAATATCAAGATATTACTGGCATTGTAGATTAAAGATAAGGAGTTCTTTACACAATCTGTGTTCAACATATCAGTGTGAGTGCACAGCAGTAAAACAATTTCAAGAGAAGTTTAGATTTCTGCCACATTTTCAGTGTGATATTAAGCAAACTACCATAAAACATTTTTAGAACCTTTTATAATGCAGTTGCCAATAATTGTGGAGCTACCTTCGTATATGTCAGAAGTTAAGCTATACTGGGGATGTATCATACACTTTCTAATTTTATGGATTTTTTTAAAGCAGTCACTTTGTCATTATTTTCCGTATTTTCATCTGTAAAATGTATAAAAATGTGTTGTCTGTAGACTTACTTTGAATAAACGTAATGAAAACAATGAGGTTATTGAACTTTCTTGGACCAAACAACAATTTCTTTAAAAAATAGAGCAGAGAATAATTTTTTTGGACAACAACTAAGACAAGGAGCCACATCGGCATTAATGTGGCAGTAGCAACAAACCTGGTTCATCCACCACAACCAGAAACCACTTCAAGTACCTGCAATTCTTAATTGACAGCCCATCACAAGCGATTTTGGAGGATACTCGGTCTGTACATTAGAGTCAAAATTCAAGAGTTTTATAGTCATATGTACAGTGTAAGCAGACATTACAGCATACAAAATAATCCGTACTCTGCTAATCCTCCATTCACAGACCTATTTAAAATTAGATTGTACAGTAATTATACATATAGAATGAAGTGTGCATTATTACTGTCCGAGCAGCAGAGACCAGTGAACATAATTCATAGACAGATCACAGGTCAGAGTGCAAAATGTATTCATGTCTGGAGCATTCAGTTTGGAATGATGTGTTTACATGTATTTTTTTTTTATATTCAGCATTAAGCTGACACACTTACCCAGAATAACTTACAATGCTTATGAGCTGAGAAGATGAACATTAAGGCAACTGGTGGAGCCAGGATTTGACCTTACAACCTTCTGATAAGTAGTCCAGCCTTTACTACTGAGCCTCCATTGTATTAAACCATAATATTTATAGCACTTACCAGATGCCCTTATCTAGACCAATGTGCAGTTAAGCTGAGCAGATGAAGATGAAAGTCTTGGTCAAGGCCCCATCAGTGGCAGTTTGGTGGAGCCAGGATTTGAACTCATAATCTTGTAGTCCAGAGATTTAATCACATAAGTTGTGATGATATGTGGTTAATAGTCTAGGCTACTAAAGCAAGGTCTGCATTGTCACAGACTTGTTGACAATCAGAGTGCGAACATTCCCCACTACACTAACTGTAAAACCTGTCTCTAATGTTTGGGTGGTGTCTGGCAAGAATGTGAGCACATACCGGCTATTGGCAAAGTTTTTCTCTCTCTAGGCGCTAAAGCACATAGTCACCAACAGATACTATATTTAATGCAGATTGTGCTGTTTCTAGACACAAATCATTTTCAAACTGGTTCTGACTGCCAATAATGCTAAGGTGGGACTTTGGTAGCCTAGTGGTTAAGGTACTGGACTCAGGACCAGAAGGTCCAGGGTTCAAATCCCACCTCTGCCACTGTTGGGTCCTTGAGCAAGGCCCTTAACCCACAACTGCTTGGATTGTAAGACTGTATCAACTGTAAGTCGCTCTGCTAAATGCTGTAAATGTAAATGCTGTTCGGGCTGTGGTGGCACTGTGGATAAGGTACTGGCTTCAAATCCCTTCTCTGCCAGAACTGACAGTGTTGGGTCCCTGATCAAGACCCTAACCACAATTGCTTGGATTGTAAGATTGTATCACTTGTTAAATCAAATTGTTAAATTAAGGGCGTCGACTAAACGTAAATAAGCGTACAAGTGTGTTGTCGCTGTAGTATTTATCTCCTCCTGGTGGTGGATTTCTGTTTTTCAGCTCTTCTCCTTCCAGCCCGAGGCGCTCGTAGCTGCTCAATATGGTGTGGCGACAGGTTTTCTCGCGAGAGCAGCGCAGGATTGGTTGAAATTTCAATCCATCAAAATCAAGTCAAGTGTATGGAGCTGAAGCGTCGTTTACCAACGTCAGAAGGCCGATATTCGTCGCTATAATATATTTTGTTACACAGCAGAGGCATTACATTAACAAAATGTCTGTCTGTCTAAGTATTAGGCGCTAATATTGTTCGGCACAGAGAACAATATGGTGCATTATGCCTCCTCCGTGTGGGTAGTGACCGTGAAGGGGAATCGTTTCGCTTTCTAGAAAAAGCGGAATCAGTCCAGTTTATCTTATTACGTTACATTTTTATATGTAAATAACACGCAAAGGGACCGCATGTCGACGAGAAATGATGTCAGGAAAGTATTACAAGGGACACGAAGTCAGCTGCTGCATCAAATATTTCATATTTGGATTTAACATAATATTTTGGGTAAGAAAAATCCGTCGTTTTCATGTCTATCCAAGCGTTTAGATTCAGACGTGGCTTATTGTTGATTATAATGATGACATAAAGAGTAGCCTACAGGCTGACGAGAGATAAAACGAAGTGATTAGTGGTATTACACGTGTACAAATGGAAAAAAGTAAATGGTATTGGATCAATAAAATAACAAATGACCACATATGCCAATTATTTAATTACAGATTTGCTAGATGTATAGCGCAATAACATAGGTCAGGCTATTACTTATTTTAACTCAGTCTTTCTCCTGCATAGTCTGACCCCGAAATGCACATACATTTTGTTTCGCATTACAGTTCATTGCATGTTAAACGACGCTTTAATACGTTTATTCCAAGTAAAATGCGGCTTTTCCTTTAACGCTACACCGGTAATGCAGCGTTCATTGTGACCCCCTAGTTTCTGTCGGCGCTGTAATCGGCTTTATAGCGATGGGCTTCACAAACGCTTAAATTAGGTCCTAAACGGCACACTACTAAAGTAAAACTCTACCGAAATACTATGCATGTACGTTGCTGGCATGCTCAATTCCAGCAAATTGAGCCAAGTGCACATGCACAGCATCAGTAAGACGGATTGTATAAAACAAGGACATTAGCGTACTTCATGTACAGCAGCTCATTGTTAACACTTATGCTGCAAACTGCAAAAAACACAGTTTAGTGTGAAAAACCTCAAATTTATGACATACGTAAAAGGTTACTAACTTAAAAAGAATAGTACATGGCAGTGATCAGTAAAATTTAAATAATATCAGTCTTTTGGTATAGGTTAAAGCACTCATCCATAATGCATGGTTATCTCCATGCACCATAACGCTGTTCTCAAATTTATTAAGCTGTAAATTGCATTTGTGTGCTTGATTGAGTCACAAAATGCAGATTTAGTCAACTTTTGGTATGAACCTGTGTATTTTTTAAAATAACAATAGGGAGGGTACTCAGCTAACTTATGGTTGTGGTCATTTGTGGTACTTGTATTAGCTGTACATCATTGTTGCTTTATTACCTGATACATAGTACACTGATTGTTGCTTTATTTTATGCACACATAAGAAGTTTGCTTTATAATATGGGCGGCACAGTGGTTGGTGCTGTTGCCTCACAGCTCAAGAGACTCAGGTTTGAGTCCTGGGGCGGCCTCTGCCATGTCAGAGTGTGGTTTCCCGGTACTCCGGGTCCTCCCACGTTCCAAAGACATGCGTTAGGTATGATGGCATCTCTAAAGAGTCCCAGTGTGAGTGAGTGAATGAATGAGTCTGGGTGTGTATGCACGTGATGTGTGATGGAATCGCACCCAGTGCTGCACTCCATGGCCCTGAATTGGATTACGCCAATATGGAAAACTAATGTATATCATTTAAGACTGGCAAAGGGTTCAATTCAGGTTAAAGAAATAACACCCATTTGCTTACTCTCACATGTCGCTTTCATTGGAATTGAGCCCTCTTTTTTCCTGCAAAAATGCAGGAAAAAAGAGCTTTGCTCTGAATCCCTGAAGCAAGGCAATAAGTTTAACACAACTTTAACTGGGTACAGAATAAAATACTGAACATTGATGCATTGTTTGCTACAGCACTGTACATATGTTATTACAAAATAATAACTGTAGGTTCACTCAGGTGGTGGTGTTTGAGTCCCTGCAGTAGCTACTGACCATGTTAGGTGTCACACAAACATATAATTGGTCGTGCCTGAGGAGTACAGGCTGGGCGGCTACAACGGCAGCTCCTTCCGAGTCTGAGTGATGAACTAGAGTCCTGTCCAGGGTTCCATGATAGGCTCAGAAAAATGGTTCTGATAAATAATATTCAGAAACAGTGGTACCTCGGTTCTCAACCCATTGTGACTAGAAAAATTTGTCTTGTCATTTGCTCAGTACTCAGAAAAACTTTCTTAAACTTGTATGAGTCAAGGCGCATGACTCCTTTCAGCTGAAACGCAATTCACGATTCATGAGTCATGATTCAGTACAAAATGATTCAGGTTTACACAACCCTCAGAGATGATCTCTGCTGTTTTTATCAGTGTTTTTCTTTATTTTTACATCTATAGTACTGTATTCTTAATGCAAATAAGTCTCCATGGATCCTACAAAGGTTAGTTCATAAGAGCCAACGAAAAGCAGAACAGGAGTTGAATGCTCCAGAAGTAAGCCTGTAGTAAAGCTAGAGATTATCGATAGAGTAAGTGTTGCTTTTACTTTTCACTTTCAATCCATTACATACTAAATTACATGAGATTTTTCTCACAAGATCATAGTATGCTTTCTGCGCTATAATACAATATAGACCGCTCTACCAAACACTCGTTACACTCCTCAGTTCATGTTGCATTTAACGATGGATTTGTCGGAACATATTTGATTCGTAAATCATGGAGCGCCTGTACAATACATATAATGTCAGTGTGGATTTTCTGGGGGGTCTGGTATGAATTAATTCAATTTACATTATTCCGTATGGGAAATTTTGGCTCAGTACCTATGGCCCATTTATGGCAATGGCAAGTGTATTGTAGGCTAAATTTGGCCCTATAGCCACAATAAAGATCATCACGAAACTGAAACTTTGGGCAGCATGTGGTTTGTGCAAGATTTGCCTTTTGGGCTACATGTGGCTCACCGGGTGAAATTCTGACTGTGACATGGCAACCAGTATCATGTGGGTTGAGGGCAAAGCCATGTATGGCCCAGAAATGGGCCACCACTCATTTGCTATCAGGGAATGGCTGAATAGAGGAATTAATGATGCCCAAAAAGTTCCTCCAAACTGAATGTCAAGCTCCATTAGATTGTTCCTTCAATTGAAAGCTGGTCTTTGTTTTCAACATTTACTTGGTTACATGAAGCAGGGTTTCTGAAACAGTACTCACTTTCTTTTTTGTCCCCCCTCTGCCATTTTATGTGCTTCTAAAATGGTGGAGAACAGAATGACATTTCAAACAAACAAAAAAAAACTCACTTCCAGGAAAGTAAAAAAAAAAAAAAAAGTCAGAAACCAACTGAATGACTGAAGATGACCTTTACCAGTGGTCATAAGTAGTGCTACTAACAGCAATAGTTAATGTAGTCTGTGCACATGTATTGGAGTTTAAGAGATGTGTTAAACATCATATCTAAACCAAGATTATTAGTGGTGAGTTTGTCCCCTCTTTGCTGCTTTAACAGCCTATAATAGAAGGCTTCCACTAGATTTTGGAATATGACTGCTTCATACAGAGAAGCAAAGAAGTATTTTGTCAAGTCAAGTCAAGTCAGATTTATTTATATAGCGCTTTTTACAATGGAGCATTGTCTCAAAGCAACTTTACAGGTTTAGATTATCTCCTAATAACTACGTCCAATCTCAAATTGAGCAAGCCTAGGGCGACAGTGGCAAGGGAAAAACTCACTCCCTAGTTCTAGAAGAAACCTTGGGGAGACCAGGACCTCAAAAAGGACCCCAACGCCTTGGGCGGCGTAGATTGAATAACTCTAAGAGCGAACTAAAGTCATGAGTCCCAAAGTTTGAATATAATGTGGAAGTAATGCACATCGAATTAAGTGGTCCCGAATGGTATTGATGATAAATAAAGACGCCGAACTAAATTTCAATGGAGTCCAATGGTCGACATAAAGTGTGAAATTTAATGCACATGGCAGCTTCCATCAGATGTACATCATGTGGTAGGGCCCGGGAACTGCCGGAACAGCAGCTCGGAGAGCAAAACAGAACTGTACTTAGTTCTTGGATTAAAGAGAGCCATTGTCCCTATTAACAATCCACTGAATGCCATGGTCAATACACTGTATGCCAAGGTGTAGCAATGAATACCGCGGCAAGCATTGCTTTATAGCAGGCCAAGCTATAAAGCTAGAAAGAGGAGAACGGTAGGAAACACACAGCCAAGAGGGATCCACATGAGACAATTGGGCCAACCCCCACCCAAACTAGCGGGGCAGAGACAAGCCAACCCCAACCGTCCTCCTGATCACCATTAAGACTCCCTTTTTTGACTATGAACCCCCCAGCTCCTGCCCTTTATTCTAAGGCAAGGATGCATGAAAGTCGAAAGATTCACGAGGACCCGAAGCCTAGTTCCAGCCAGAAAAAAGCCCGCCCACTCTTCGCCCTTCCCCGGGCCTTTTACCGGACCAAGGCAGGCAGGTCAGACATGACTCCCCAAGAACCTCTTTTCCGGCCCCACAACCCCAACCTGCAACACCTGGTCTTAAAATTCTATCTGTAGTCAAAAGCCCCCTGCGTAACATAGGTATGTCTTTAGAGCCTAGACTTAAACCTTTGGAGGGTGTCTGAATTTTCGAACGATACAGTGGGAAAGTTCCATAAGGTGGGGGCGCGGCCTGGTTAATGAGAAGCCTTTCCCCCTGCTGTGACTTTTTTAATTCTAGGAACTAAACGAAGTCCCGCCCTTCCCCTGGCGAACGAAAGTCGACGAGTTGGATTTTTTAAAAAACTCCTAAGAGGTCACTCAGATAATGTGGGGCCAGGCCATGTAGAGCTTTTATAAGTTTATAAGAAGTCTTTTTTGTAATCAATGCGGAATTTGGACCTGTTAAACCAGTGCAAGTGAATGATAGAACAGGAGTGATATGATCAAATTTTCTTAGTTTCGAAGTTAGCACTCGGCATCCCTTTGCGCATTCCCTGAACTAAACGTGAAGTTTTATTTTAGATTTTACTTAGAGCAATCCAGTAAGTAAGGCCATTCAGTAATCCAACATTTGAGGTTTTTAATAACGCATGAACAAGTTTTGTTTTTTCCGCATCCATTAAAGAGAGGAATTCTAAGTTTTAACGATATTACTACTTGAAAGAAAGCAATTTCCCGAGTGAATGGCTGCTAATAGTGGGTGGCGCATTCAAATGAGGATCTGAGAGTCAAATGTGACCCCCGAAGTGTTTTTTACAAGACCGAACTGGGCAATACTGGACAGCCACCAATCCTAGATTTAGGATTAGATGTAGCTAAACCTGTACCTCTCACAGCCTTGGGTTTCCCAAACTAAATAGCAACCTCAGTTTTAAAAATCTGAGTTAATTAAGAGAAAATTAATAACATCCAATCCCGTTTAATTTCCCTTTACAACAGTTCCTCGCTTTTGTTGATTGTAAAGGCTGTCCATTTTTAGTTTTTGGCTGATTATGTACAAGCTGTGGAGTCCATCTCTGCCATAGCAGTGGAAATTAATAATGCCATGTTACGAATAAACGGGGAGCCTGTGGCAAGCATGTAACAGAGAGAATATAAGCGGGCCCAAGCACTGACCCCCTGAGGCACGCCCCATAACTTCCCACTTTTGAGAGCCTTTAGATCTTAGATTATTATATGAACCAAACCTGGTTACCGTCCAGTTAAGTAGGAATTTTAAATTTAAAACCAGAAATTGCTTGAATCCCTTAAATACCTACATATGTTTCTAGTCTGTTTTTAGTAAAACATCAGGATCGTTAGTGGTCCAAATTGCTGCCAACTTAAATCTAACCAGAACAAGAAAAGAACCACATCCCTTAATCTGAGGACATTTACAAAGTCCATTTAGTATACCCACTCTAATTAATGATAAATAATGCTGTTTCAAAGTTACTATGATGGGCTGAAGCCAGACTGAAATGTTAGTTTTGCATAATTTTCATTCCTTTGGAGGTTGACGACAGGGCTGCTGATAGACAGTTTTTTTTTCTAAGATTTTTTGGACAAGAACGGTAGATTTGAAATGTGGGGTCAGGAGAAATTTAAGATATCGAAGACACAGGGTTGGGGGGGGTGGCCAAATTGGCTTTTTTTTTTTATCAGGTGGTTTTGCTCTCTCCCGGCCCGACCCCTTCCCGGCTTCGGTGCCCCATACCCTAAGGTAAGGGAGTGAATTTTAAAATAACATCACCACAGCTCGGCTCTATAACACTAGGTAATACTTGTTTTGAAGTAGACGTGTAGGAAATTGGGATCTAACAAACAACATGTTGATGACTTAGACTAGCTGAAATCAGTGCGATAAAAAGTTCAGTATTGTTAATTGGGGTAAAAGATTCTAATCTTGATTATTTAAAACGGGCTAATTTGAACAGATGTTCTTCAACTAGTGGCTGCAAATCTGGAAGTGCTGACCAGTTTGGTGGATGTGATTGAGCATTGAGTTTTTTGCCTAAAATTGTTTTTTTCTATCTTTATCATTAAAGAAAGTCATGAAAATCCATTACTGGTGGGGGGGGGTCCTGTTAAATTTACAACATAATGGGAGAGTCACTTTATTTCCTGGTGGGGTTTTTTGTTAATTTGGAGACTTTTATTAAAGATGTTTGTCAGCCCATCTGATTGTGCAAGTTCTCCTACTTCGAAAGATGAGAGAGGTCTGTTAATTTCATCATAGATACACTTCAACTAATGAGAAGACAAAATTGAGAAGAAAAGCCCAGAATCACATTTGTAGAAATTTTTTAAATATTTAATTGTAAAATCATGGTGGAAAATAAGTATTTGGGTCACTCCACCAAACAGCAGATTTTTTCTGGCTCTGGACCAAGAACCCTGTAAACTTCTTTGTTAAGAAGCTCTTTTTTGTCCTCCACTCCGTTACTTTGTATTATGTATTAAGAATTTCCCCTTTGGAGATAATAAAAGTACTCTATCTATCCTTATCTATCATCTATCCCTATCTATTCTATCTATCTTTCTGTCTGTCTGTGGGAAGACCAATGTACCAGTCTTGTCTATCTATCGATCATCTTAATGGCACCCTGTTTTTTTGACCCTCATTATCTTATAAAAGACCCTGGTCCCCAAAGCCTCAAACAGTCCCAGACTCTCCAAACTCAACCATGGCCAAGGACCAAAGAGCTGTTGAAGGACAGCAGGAAGACAATTGTAGACCTGCCAGCCGGCTGGGAAGAGTGAATCTACAATAGGCAAGCCCGGTTTGGTGTGAATAACTCAACTGTTGGGAGCAATTGTAAGAATGGAAGACCATAACAAGAAGACCCATTGATAATCTCCCCCCTCCGAATCTTTGGGGCCCCATGCCCCAAGATCTCATCCCGTGGGGTCAAAATGTTGATCCATGATAACCAATGAGCAAAAATCCCACAACTCAACGGAGGGACCCTAGAATGAATACCTGCAGAAAGCTTGGGACCAAGTTAACAAAGCTAAAAAGCTAACCCTCAGTAACACCAAAACAACCACATACGGCCGAGAGGGGGACTCAGATCCCTGCCAGTGCCAGGCGTGTCCCCCTTGCTGACGGCCAGTACTTTCCAGGCCCCCCGTCCGGAGTTTTGCCCAAGAAGCGCATATGGAATGATCCAGAATAGGATTGAGAGAATATCATGTGTTCAGATGAAACGAAATAGAACTTTTTTTTTTTTTGGTAAGAAACTCTCAACTCGTCCGTGTTTGGAGGAAGAAAATGCCAAGTTGGATCCCAAGAACCAACCATAATAATACCTAACTTACCCTGTGAAGCATTGGGGTGGAAACATCATGCAATTGGGCTGTTTTTTCCTGCAAAGAGGGGACCAGGACGACTTTGATCCGTTTTGGTTTAAGAAGGAAGAGGGAAGATGAACGGGGGCCATGTATCGTGAGATTTTTTAATTAAAGTAAGGCCCAAACCAAACCTCTTCCCATTCAGAGAGAGCATTGAAGATGGACAACGTGGCTTGGGTCTTCCCAGCCATGACAATTGATCCCAAAACACCACTTTCTTCGGGCCCAACGAAGGAGTGGGCTCCCATAAAAAAGCATTTTCAAGGTCCTGGGAACAACCATGGCCTAATCCACGTCCTCCCATACCTCAACCCCAAATAGAAAATTTTGTGGAGGGAGTTGAAAGTCCCCCGTGTTCCCCGCGAACAGCCCCCAAAAACATCACTGCTCTAGAGGAAGACGCTACATGGGAGGAATGGGCCAAAAAAATTAACCAGCTACAGTGTGGGTGCAAAAACCTGGTGAAGACTTAACAGGAAACGTTTTTTGGAAAACCTCTGTCATTGCCAACAAAGGTTATGTTACAAAGTATTGAGTTGAACCAAATTTTTTTTGTCTCTCATAGTTGAAGTGTACCTATGATGAAAATTACAGACCTCTCTCATCTTTCTGAGTAGGAGAACTTGCACAATCAGTGACTGACTAAATACGTTTTTAGCCCACTGTACATGTTGGAGACTGAAGTGTGATGCATAGCTACAGAGAATTCATAGCAGAGTCCACTAGCAGTGTGCTTTCCACAGTTAATCTTAGGCTTGTTCAGCTGCTCAACCATGGAACCCAATTTGCCGTTAATGATGTGTTAACATTGTATCTAGCTATGGCACATAATATGTTAGTTCTGCAAACTTACTGAGCATTATTACAGTGAATGACTGATATGACAACCGATGAGAGTAATGGGACTGCATTGGGCCAACCTCTGGCAATTTAATAATCAGTGTTTAAAATAAAATGTTTTAGTTTTTCTTTGCTTCTCCCTACTGTTTCACACCTACCTGCACTGCAGAAATAAATACTTAATGAGGATCTGATTACATGTATACTATCATAGAGATCTCAAATGTGTTTCATTAAGATGTGAAGAAAGCAGCAATGTTTTAATGAAATTTAAGGGTTCATGTTTCTTGGCCAGAAATTGTGAAATATAGACATAAATCACAAGCTCTGAATCACAAGAACTTGATCACCCCTCTGAATTTCGATACTAAAAAAACACTGAACTATATTCCCATTAGTAGTTAATGCACACAATAACATCTATAGTGTAGGCGTGCTCAATGGGGAGGTCTTGGGGTGGTGCAGGGGAAACAAACGAAACAATGTTTGGTATTCTGGTATAAGAGACAAAAGCCCCCATTTAAAGGAAAACAGCTGGGAGCTGAGAGATTTACAACATTTTAAGCCTATGTTGCCATCTGAAAAGAGGCATCAATGGGATACAGTTTGAAAATGTGAAGTTGAACTGAACTTCAGTGAAATGCTTAGATCATATTTTCAGCGTTATGGATTTTTTTCCTCTCTCCATTTTCTTGCCTGCTTCACTCGTCTATTCCCCTTTTTAAGAGTCATGAGAGGTCAAACATCCGGCATACTTGGAATCACTAAGCACACCCTCTTTTCACCCCATAAGTTAATTTCCTCCATAAACCAAGCATTAGTCTGTGTAGGAATACACAACATAAGTATAAATTATAAATACGCTCATTTAATGCATTAAGCACTGCCAAATATTTTATGTAGGAGTAAATGTCAGAGCAGTCAGTTCTGATGAAGTTGATGTACTGGACTTTGAAGAGGCCCCAGATTTTTCTTCTTCTTGACTTCTTCTCCTTTCACATACACTATATTGACAAAAGTATTAGGACACCTACACATTGTACCTACAGGTCATCCTATTCTAAATCCATAGGCATGAATATGAAGTCCGTACTCCCTTTGCACCTATAACAACTTCCACTCTTATGAGAAGGATTTCTACAAGATTTAGATTTTTTGGAATTTTTGCCCAGTCATTCAGTCACTGATGCTGGAGGAGAGGGCCTGGCTGGAATCTCCGTTCTAGTTCGCCCCAAAGGTGTTTGATAGAGTTGAGGTGAGAGGTCTCAGACAAGTTCTTCCATACTAAACTCTCCCAACCATGCCTTTATGGACTTTGCTTTGTGCACTGGGGCACAGTCATGCTGGAACAGACAAGTGCCTTCCCCAAACTGTTCCCACAAAGTTGCAAGTATACAATTGTCCAAAATGGCTTGGTAAGCTGAAGCATACCAACCTGACCTTTGGAAAGAACAAGGGCAGTCGTTCTTTGGAGCCATGACTGTCTCCAAATTTTACTTTCTTATTTCACTCCAGTTCCTTGGGTGATCAATGAGAACCAGCCAGTCACAGGAGCTGGAACAAGTAGGATTGTTGGTTGCTGTTTAAACTTACCATTTAAAGTTGGGCCCTCTGGCTCAATGAGTGAGAAAGACAGAGGGAGAAAGACAGAGCATCAGAGCAGTGGGGTGGAGCAAGCTAGAAAGTGAATGAAGAGAACAAAGAACAAAGCAGTGAATCAGAGTAATACAACTTTTTTTTCCCCGATTCTTTCATGGCCGTTTCTTTTTATATCACATTTCATTCAAGGTAAATTCAAAGTCGTTAACTTCCTGACAAGCAGAGGGTTATGCTTTGCAATATTTACAATGCAGGTCATTGACAATAGGTCTTACAATTTGAGTAATTTTGTGCTGCAAAAAAATTCCACACATTATATTTGTGGGTTCTTTATCCTAGTGATTATTTTTTTTATCAAAAACAAAACATTTCATAACATTTACTCAGTATATAGTGTATTTTTTATAACAACAAATAACACTCTTGCATAAAAATCTTAAGTTTGTAATCAGAGAAAATGTCAATAGTGAATTATATTCATTATTATGTGTCATGGTTCAAATTCATGTGTCAGTGTTTCCACAGAATCAGCTCTTTTTATGGCAGTAAGTAAAATGAGGAACAATGAGATGATGTGGTCAAGGTTTTGTTTTTTCGACTATTATGATGTTGTCCAGCCTAATAGACACAGTAGGGTGGCATGGTGGCACAGCGGTTAGTGCAGTCACCTCACAGCTCCACTGTCCCTGGTTCAATCCTGGAATTGGACTCCACCTGTGTGGAGTTTATGGCCTCCCCATGTCCACATGGGTTTACTCCAGGTGCTCCAGTTTCCACTCACAGTCCAAAGATATGCGCTGACTGATTACACTAAATTGGCCCGGTGTAAGTGTGTGACTAGTTTTGACGTTACCTTGTGCCTGTTGCGAATAGTCATTAGTGCTGAAAGCAACCTTAAATAGGAAACAAATAAATAAATAACTAGATACAGTATATGAAAACAGAAATTCAGGATAATCCATGAAAATATTGAAATACAGCTGTGAATAACTGAAACTATGTTCTGCTTTGCAGTTTCTGGGGGTGGCATTCCTGGGCATTGGACTATGGGCATGGAGTGAGAAGGTAAGAAAAGGTGTTCAAAACATTTTCTGGAGCTGCACCGTGTTACATTTATGTCATTTAGCAGACGCCCTTGTCCAGAGTGACTTACAATTGATACAGTTTTACAATCCAAGCGATCATGGGTTGTGGCAGCCTGAGAGAGATGGGATTTGAACCCTGGATCTGCTGGTCCATAGTCCAGTACCTTAACCACTAGGCCAAACCATTGCAAACCATTTGACATTTACCTATAAAGTGACATCAGTATTGACAGCTATGCTGAAATTAAGCAAATTATAACATTAATAAAATGTATGTTCAGATCATTGCCTTTAGAATGCCATTTAAAAAATTGTGATAAGAGGGAAATGTGTCTCTGTTTGTCTGGTAACGACCATCTGCATTCAGAATAACTAACTACAATCAGTTTGTGTACTTTTAAACTTTATATTGATAAATGTTATTGAAATGAAATGTTACATGTGATATACCTCTTTTCCACAAGTTAACATAGTTCCCTGGGGTCTTAATGAAAAGTGTGTGACATGCTGTCGTCAATATACCCTAACGATCAAGCACCAGAGCACACTTTTTACCCTGCTTAAACAGCCCCTTTTGGGACGGTTGGTTTGAATCCATGTTGCTTTAAATGATAATGGGTCACTGCTCTCCCATAACTTGTGTGGTAGCTGTGACCCCTTTTGCACTTGGTCATTTTATGCGTCTTGTATATGGATTGTATCCTGATAAGATTTTAACCACATGCATGTCCATTTAATAGTTAAATGCCATGTCTGACCTCCTTACCTCAGAAAATTACAGGCAGAAATAACTACTGTTTTCCTTGGTGCTCTGATCATTTTCGTCCAGTCCAGATGCAGACCTCTATAATTTTACAGGTAGATGATGCCTTTGCATAACTAATATATAAGGTGTGGAATGCTATGGCTGCTACTGTAGGTCTTCTTGTGCGCAAATCGAAGTCAGAGATGCTCTGAAATGTACAAAGGAATATTTTTGAGAATTTATTAGTGTGCGGTATTAACGGTTCAGCCGGTGCACCGGTATTAGTTTCCCGTACGGAATGCATTTTTCATATACCTCCATACCGGTGTATAGCAGAAACAGCTCTAACAAACAGACAGCAAATTATATTTCTGAGTTATAAGTAGAACTACATTACCGAACAGCATGCTGGGCTCCATCAGATTAAAGAACAGAACACAGTACTGGATTATAAAGTGAGATCGGCGATGCAAAAGAAGAACCACATTATGAACGCAGTAACTTTAGAGACTGATTCAGAGTAATGATTACCTCACTGAATTCGGGGTAGGAGCAAAAATACATCAGCCAAATATAGGCACCTCTCTCTTTTAAGCTCTGTTTTTAAGACGTTACAGATTGCACAATAAAATGTGTTTACATTCGGCAACTGTTTCATGCATTCTGATTTGTGTAATTTTGTGGGGCAAAGTAAACCTCACTGTAATTAAAGCCTTCATTATTTACATATAATAGCGTGATCGGCTTCAGCCGGTCTCATATAATCGGTTCTGTGCCGGTTAACCACACATGAACAGCACAGTACTAAGTTTAATTCCTAATTCAAAGTTTCAGGCACTCGAGAGTTTGTTTAAGAGACAGGTTTAAGGGTTTGTTTGCTGACATGATGAGAAGGACGCGTTATAGGTTTCAGCTGTGTTTTGAGTGCTACTTAGCTAGTCAACTACATAGGCTCCCAAAATAGCACATTTCTGATGATGGAGTTAGGGGCACTACTAAGGGGTTAGTTATCCATTTTGAACACAATCACATCTCTGGCATGGAAGCTCTTCAGAGCATGCTGTTTGGATTACATACATGGCGAAAATAAGAGGTGAAGGATTTAATGAGACGTTTAAAACAGCATCACCCCACTGAATATGCTGAGTTTGACAAAACAAACAAAGTTAAAGAGTCTAAAGCTAAAGCTAGCAACAGCGCTGGGCCAGGCATAAGCCAGCAGCCCCTGCTATCTCTTTTAATGGCGCATTCGGTGAATCTCTAATAAATAAACAAATATATATATACACACACAAACACACACAATTCCTGTCAGTAGAGTAAGCTACACACCTATATAAAAGCCCATTAATAGCCCCGAGTCATGGGCAGGATGTAACTAAAGCTGTAAATAAAAGGGTAACAGGCACTGGACTGGGTAACAGGATGTGGACTGTGGCTTGTCTCTAAGCGTGTTGGTGCTTAGGTGGTGTGTGATTCAACTACCTTGCATGAGAAACTTCTCAGTCTCCTTTCATACTGCCTTTACATTAAAGAAAAGATTGTATTATTTGAGCTGGCTTGCATGTTTTCAGGCAGAGGTGTGTGTGTGTGTTCTGTTTTTACCATATTGATTATGTCTTAAACTGTACAGTGGATACTTAGGCCTATTGCTTAGACAAACTGCAAATAAATGATCCTTGGTTACAGCTATCTTTTTCTCTTTGTGTTACTCTCTGTTAGGGTGTACTGTCAAACATCTCATCCATCACAGATCTGGGTGGGTTTGACCCTGTCTGGCTGTTTCTGGTGGTAGGAGGGGTGATGTTTATCCTGGGTTTTGCTGGCTGCATTGGAGCTCTGAGAGAGAACACCGTCCTACTTAAATTTGTGAGTCTGTGCTATTAAATCCATATTAAACAGTGGTGTAACAGCTGGAATCAAACAACTGTCAAAACCCTCATGTGTTATGAATATTTCATAACCATTTATGTGAATTTATTTCTCCCTGCTACCACATTTTTTGACTATTTAAACAATGACACACATAGTGTGAAATTAAACAGACCATGTTAATACTTACTGCAACAATAATATTATGCATTATTAATTATTGGGGCTGTTTCACGTTTGAATCCCAGTATCGATGGTGATGAAAATATTATAGGTATTACTAGTCAGTTGTAGGGGTGGGTTTTGGAAAGGGCGATATGCATCACAATGCATGGGTATGCACGATTACATCACGATACATTGTGATATGATGCATATTGCGATATTCCCCATAGCTCACTGAAAATATTAAAAAAAAGCTTAAATACAAGTTACGATGTACAATCTGAGTCGTCTTAATACATCACCTCACACTGGTAATTCAGCGGAGAACTGAGTCAAATCACTATCTGCAGGAGTGGAGACTGTAAAATGTGATTTTTATTTTTCCCCCCAAAAAATTGGTATTTTGAGCTGAAATAAAACAGCCACAATTTTGATGCCACAATAAAACACTAACTTTCTGTGCTGGTACCATGATTATAAAAATCAGTCTGTGGCAGCCCTATGTGTAGTGTCAAAATTCCCAGTTCAGTACTTTGGTAAGCGTTAATGCAGTGTAACATGTTCTTGCATTGTTTTGTTTTTTTCTCATCCTAGTTTTCAGTGTTTCTGGGGATTATATTCTTCCTGGAGCTGACAGCCGGAGTTCTTGCCTTTGTCTTTAAGGACTGGATCAAAGACCAGGTTAACTTCTTTATAGACAACAACATCAGAGCCTACAGAGATGACATTGACCTCCAGAACCTTATTGACTTCACTCAGGAATATGTAAGAGGGGCGCTGCATTCATGTTCATTGCAGGCATACCTGAATGATGTTAGAGTAAATGATGTAAACTGAAAACAAATAGAAAAAAATTTATGGTTAAAAAAAGACATTTGTAAGTCAGTCTGTCCATCTATAACCCATTCACACATGAGAAATGACTCAAATACATGTGTGTGAACTGCTTCAAATTTCAGACATTTCTCCTGTTTTAACATTTTAACCTTGTCTGTCTGATCATACTGAACCCTGTCCCAGTAAAGTATCGATCCCACTGTCCCAATCAAAAGTGCATGTGAGAAAAAGTTTGAGAAAGAGAATAAAGGAAGAGAAAAAGTATTGGGAAAAGTCAGACATAGGACAGCAAAGACAACACTGCATATTTTGTCTATGAGGTAATGCATGGAGCCAGTTACCCTTGAATGAAGCTGACAGGACCAGCATGTTCATTAAGAACACCAGACAGTTGGTTGCTGAGGCTTGTCTGACACATAAGAAAAGCTGTAGCAGATGGTTCTCTGCAGACTTTTAAAAAGTATAGCTCAGTAGTAACTTGACAAATCTAGTACCAAATCTGTGCTGTATAGCCCATACAGCATAGCCAGATCCACTATATACTTCTTCTTCTTCTCATTATTATTATTATTATGTATATGGCACTTCATACTTCGTAGAAAATATTCAGACATAAAACAACATAATTACACAATCCAGAAATTAATAACAAAATGGGAGCTAGATTAACTAAGAATTTAAAATGCACAAAATCAAACTACACATGGATAAATCACTCAAATCAAGAATAAAACAAGAAAGGTCATAAAAACAGTTTAAAATATCATAATTTAAAAATTATAATTAAGAGATTAGATACCATTTAAATAGTATATTATAAATTTCAGGCTTGGTAAAAAATACATTTTCAAGGTGCCATTTCAAAATGTACACTGAGCTTGCTTCACCTGTTTTATTTGGGGGGGGGGGGGGGGTTCAGAATGTTTAGCAGACTTACTATGGAGGACTTCAGGACTCGTGAAGGGAGATGTGTACTAAAAACTAAACAGTAGCATACAGTACTAAAAACTAATGTTACACAAATGCATGCTTCATTTGGTAGCGTCTCCATGCACAAACATGCTTGATTCCCTAGGCGACTGTTCTGAATACCTCAGCCTAACAGCAACGGGACAGACTTTGTACCTCACTGCGGGTGCCAGATTTGTTTGTGACAGATGACTTAACCAATTCATTTAATGAGATATCAGAGTTTTGCAGAACCTGTACCTACTTAGCATGAGCATGATCTTTTACGGAGAAAATGTACAGATATGACAATGGACTACTCGTACTAATATGGGTGTTCATATTAACACTAGTCTAGTTATTTACAGAAATGTTTGACGTCTGTTATGCAACAGGTCAACTAAGTGATCTTAAGATTTGCTTTGAAATAAAAAGAAGTGTTTGATGACAGTGCATTAGGCTTCTGCTTCCAATACCGAGACCAATTTACTGTCACATATTTAACTGTCAGAAAAAAATACTATCTATCTATCTATCTATCTATCTATCTATCTATCTATATATATATATCTATATATACACTCATACACACTGGTGATCTCTTCTCTGCAGTGGGAGTGTTGTGGGGCATTCGGAGCCAGTGACTGGGACCTCAACATCTACTTTAACTGCTCAGATACAAACCCCAGCCGAGAGAAATGTGGGGTTCCCTTCTCCTGTTGCACCAAGGACCCAGCGGTAATTTTCAGAACATTCAAAACTCTAGTCTCATATGAGGGGCCACTCAAAGGTGGTGGGAGTACATGCATGTACCATGTTAAAAAGAAGCAAACAATGAAGCAATAATGTAATAAATCAAGTATTTATGAGTAAGAGGAGGCTAAGGTAAAGAGCATCATTATTGGTATGTGGTGAGCTATTTTTCAGTATTTAATAAGCAATAAGTCATCTGAGGAATGACTGCTATTACAGAAGAACTTATCGTCTATTTCTTGTTATTTAGGAGGATGTAATCAACACACAGTGTGGATATGATGTCCGGGTTAAAGTGGTATGTTGAATTCCTAATCATTTCTTTCTGTCCATACCTCAAAAATTTTAGAAGAATGAAGTCACATTTTACCACAGTAGAATGATAATAATATAATGCATCACTGAAAGTAAGTGGCCTTTTAAGTAGACTTTCTTTGAATCTACTGCAAAAATGCTTGGAGTAATGCATATGAATAATCTGTCTATGGTTGCAACACTAGAGTTATCTGATGCTTTCTGGAAGCAACATCAGTGCAAGACATAGATGCATGTCATAGATGGGTTTCCATAAGCCAAGCAGCCACAGAGATGACTAAGATTTCTCACTTAATGGCACTTTATAACAGTGTTTCCTGAAGTGTAACCAACTTGACTTTTCAACTGGAAAATCTAATTTTCTGGAAAGATGTATCACAATTTACTGCCAGACAGTCTGACAGAAACAACTAAGTTTGGCAAACGTCAGGGGAATGTTACCTGCAATGCAAAGCAATGATAAAAGGTGAAAAAAAAAAAATCTTAAAGCATACACTGCACACAAAGTGTGCGCATTTAAGAAATATCCGAATTTGGTGTTGAAGAATTTGACACAGATCCTCACAGTCGTGCTCCATATCCTAGTCAGACACTGTCTCTAGAGTGTGGACCCTGTTATACATACAGCTCAGTTATTGTCATTCATTCGTTCTAGAAGGCTTGTTAAGAACTGCAAATGATGAGCCACTGTGAGAGAGGCCTTCAGTTGATTAGAAGTTACCCTGGAGTCCTTTGTGACCTCACTAACTATTACACGCCTTGCTCTTGGAGTGATCTTTGTTGTTTGACCACCCCTGGTGAGGGTAATAATGGACTTGAATTTCTGTCTGACTGTGGATTGGTGGAGTCTAAACTCTTTGGAGGTGGTTTTGTAACCTTTTCCAGCCTGATGAGCATCAACAAGTCTTTTTCTGAGGTCTTCAGAAATCTCCTTTATTCGTGCCATGATACACTTCCACAAACGTGTTGTGGAGAGCAGCCTTCGATAAATCCCTGTTCTTTAAATAAAACGAGTTGCGCAGCTTGATTCAAATTGTCCTTTGTCAAAGTACATCAAGAACCAAATTTGATGAGTTCTGAGGTGGTCGAGAACCGAGGTAACACTGGATTTGTAAAGCTGCTTTGAGATGCTGCTCTGTTATAAAAAGCGCTATATAAATTTGACTTGACTTAAAGAAGGTGTCTCCAAAATAATGGCAATGGTTTTGATTGTGGTGTTCAACAAGCATGTTTCACATACTTCTGGCCATGTATTGCACACAGAGCACTGCTTAAAATGCACAACTGCTCCAACTGAGCAGATGCTACTAGACACACAGATATGCACCCTTTACCATCCGCATTACATTAGAAAAATAGAAACAGACCAACATGCCAATGAAAGACAGACTGCGAAACAAAGACTGTGAAATCCAAGCATATTCATTAGAATTATTAATGTTTAAGTCACTCCCAGTGGATTATTCTTTTATGATTGTTGTACAACTTGTTTCTGTAGGAAGCTGAGCAAAAAAACTACATACATGTCAAAGGATGTGTGCCTCAGTTTGAGAAGTGGCTACAGGACAACCTGACGGTAGTGGCAGGCATCTTTATAGGGATTGCCCTACTACAGGTGAGGTTCACTAGCATACAACGTGTTTTCTTTTGATGTATTTAATGTAGAATAACCCTTAACTATTATTTATTTTGATCAGTTCTGTCTTAAATTGCTTGTTTCTCAGTTACTGAAGCAAAACAACAAGGTTGTTTAACTTACTTTTCTCTTTGGCAGATAATTGGGATATGTCTGGCCCAAAACTTAGTGAGTGACATTGAAGCAGTGCAGGCGAGCTGGTAAGAGAATCCTGTTTGAGTGATGGTTATTTACAGGATTTTCAGATCTGTCTGCTTTGATTTTGAACCCCGATTACATGCCCTTAACAGATGAACAGCAGGGCCTCCTTTGATCAGGTTCACATACTTTCTAAGGCATTATCTGTTTGGACAGTATGAGAAAGTTAGAATGAGCTGCCCTCTAGATTTTTTTTAAAAATACAAGTACCCTCCACTTAACAACTGCTTTATGTTTCGTGCATGTAATAGAATAACTAAATTCAAATATAATTGATTACATTTTTAATTAATTCATTGTTTTTTATTAATGAAATACAACATTTGTAAACAAAAAGTATGACATAAATAATATTTAAAACAGTAAAAATACACATAAGAAAGCTTTTTTTAAGCTGACGAGCTGTGGCTGCAATGTCCAGAGTTAAAAGACAAATTTTTATTCCTATTATAATTTGTTATAATTGTTAAGACCTTAAAGCAAACAGACATTGGTTGTTAAAGGGCACCAACCCATGTGTACATTGATCAGTTACTTATTGGATATAAACGTAATATATACATAATCTAATATATATATACACATACATACATACATATATATACATACACACACACATACACACACACGTATATAAAATATATATGCGTATTATATATATATATTTTATATACGTGTGTGTGTGTGTGTATATATATATATATATATATATATATATATATATATATATATATATATATATATATATATATATATATACACACACACATACTGGTCCTTCTCAAAAAATTAGCATATTGTGATAAAGTTAATTCTTTTCCGTAATGTAATGATACTGAAATATTTCAAGTCTTTTATTGTTTAAATACTGATGATTTTGGGCATACCAGCTCATGAAAACCCTCACAAAATTAGCATATTTCATCCGACCAATAAAAGAAAAGTGTTTTTAATACAAAAAAAGTCAACCTTCAGATTATTATGTTCATTTATGCACTCAATACTTGGTCGGGAATCCTTTTTGCAGAAATGACTGCTTCAGTGCGGCGTGGCAAGGAGGCAATCAGCCTGTGGCAACTGCTGAGGTGTTATGGAGGCCCAGGATGCTTCGATAGCGGCCTTAGGCTCATCCAAGAGTGTTGGGTCTTGCGCGTCTCTCAACTTTCTCTTCACAATATCCCACAGATTCTCTATCGGGTTCAGGTCAGGAGAGTTGGCAGGCCAATTGAGCACAGTAAATACCATGGTCAGTAAACCATTTACCAGTGGTTTTGGCACTGTGAGCAGGTGCCAGGTCGTGCTGAAAAAATGAACTCTTCATCTCCATAAAGCTCTTCAGCAGATGGAAGCATGAAGTGCTCCAAAATCTCCTGATAGCTAGATGCATTGACCCTGCCCTTGATAAAACACAGTGGACCAACACCAGCAGCTGACATGGCACCCCAGACCATCACTGACACCATGTGGGTACTTGACACTGGACTTCAGACATTTTGCATTTCCCTTCTCCCCAGTCTACCTCCAGACTCTGGCACCTTGATTTCCGAATGACATGCAAAATTTGCTTTCATCCGAAAAAAGTACTTTGGACCACTGAGCAACAGTCCAGTGCTGCTTCCTCTGTAGCCCAGGTCAGGCGCTTCTGCCGCCGTTTCTGGGTTCAAAAAGTGGCTTGACCTGGGGGAATGCGGCACCTGTAGCCCATTTCCTGCACACGCCTGTGCACGGTGGCTCTGGAATCGGCCCTTCTCCACAATCCTCCTCAGGGTCCGGTCACCTCTTCTCGTTGTGCAGCGTTTTCTGCCACACTTTTTCCTTCCCACAGACTTCCCACTGAGGTGCCTTGATACAGCACTCTGGGAACAGCCTATTCATTCAGAAATTTTTTTCTGCGTCTTACCCTCTTGCTTGAGGGTGTCAGTGATGGCCTTCTGGACAGCAGTCAGGTCGGCAGTCTTACCCATGATTGCGGTTTTGAGTAATGAACCAGGCTGGGAGTTTTCAAAAGCCTCAGGAATCTTTTGCAGGTGTTTAGAGCTAATTCGTTGATTCAGATGATTAGGTTAATAGCTCGTTTAGAGAACCTTTTCATGATATGCTAATTTTGTGAGATGATGATGTGAGCTGTATGAAAAAATCATCAGTATTAAAACAATAAAAGACTTAACTTTATCACAATATGCTAATTTTTGAGAAGGACCAGTATATATATATATATATATATATATATATATATATATGTAGATATAGATATCAGATTATGTATATATTACGTTTATATCCAATAAGTAACTGATCAATGTACATTTAATGACCATCCGATCAAATTACAATAAAGAATAAAAAAATCTGTCATTTAACTCTGAATTTATATTTGTATTGCATTGTGCGTGTTATATTTTGGTTCTACATCGCGTACATTGGTTCTATAATGTGCGCTTGTAACGGTGTTGTGTATTCTTCTGAAGTGATATGTATAACAGTTTCGGCTTCGGACATTGTGTAGATGGTAGCGTTCCACTTGTGTGTTCTCTGACGCAATTATTTGTTGCTTGCTGTCAGTTTTCTAGTGAAAATACCCTTGATATTGACTTTACAGTAGCATACAAAGACTGTGTGACTATGGTAATGTATGATCAACGACCTGTTTCAACGTAATGCAGTAGTTAAATGGCGCATACCAAAACTTATTTGTTTATTCATTTCTATGTCATTGGAATATCCATATTTATTCATGGAAATTGTAATGTTAAATACTCCTGCATTGATTAGGTTATATGGTTATTATTTGTAAGTATGACATCTTAAATGGCGAAACAGACCTTATTGGTACGCACTCAGTAACTTGCAGCAACACAGTGTCATGGCAGTTGCTATACCAACTCACCTCATCACTTCACTTCTCCTCCATGCTTTCATCAGGGTGCCGCCCCCCTCTTTTGCTGCTCGCCATCCACCATCCCACTCCAGCAACAAAGCCTCAGTGCCCTTGTGAGGGAGGTGCTCACCTGGTGGGTGAAAATGTAGGCTAGTGTCATAAGCAGGCCTCTCTCTCTCTCCTTCTCTCACGCATGCACACAGAGCATTCAGTAATCAGTCCTTTCAGGGATGTAAGCTTTAGGACATTCATTAAGGTCTCATACATACTTAAATACCATGCATTACATGTCTTAATATATTCCTTAATATTTATCGCATACACTCATTCACACACACTCACTCAAGTTTAACAGAACATTCTCCACAATGCGGTGTATCAAGTGTACCACACTCTGGAACACATGTGGATAAAGCAGGTCCTCTAGCAGGGATTTGCAGCTTTTTCTACCCATGCCTAATTTATGCAGAAAGCATAAACTTCTAAATGACATTTTACATACATTTTCTTTTTCTGTTATTTATCAAGTCTGGCATTACAGACTGAGAAACTACAATGATGTGAAAAAGAGAGATACATTCTATTCGTAGCTGTCAAGAACAAAGTCTTTCCATACTTTGTTAGTCTCATATCTGAGAACAACATAACATGTACCAACGAACATATTAAACCAGAGGCCGTATTCATAAAGTTACGAATACTTTTGGAGAACTCCTAACTTAGCTTAAAAACTCCTAGCTCTGAGCTTAAGAGTGATTCAGAAGCGATCTGAGAGCAACTCTGAGCTAGGAGAACACAAAAACCTTTATCTCAGTAAGGAGGCGGAGTTCACCCGGTTAGTAGGTATGACGCATTCTTTAGAAGACTGATTGGTTGTCACTCTCTCTCTCTCACACACACTCACACAAACTCACTCTTAATTAGGGAAATACTGTATAGCCTATTATAAGCCTGAATATTTGTATAGGCTATTTCTCTGTATTTTACACTACAGTGAATTTACAATGCTGATAATTTTTGTAGTCTACTTAATCTACTGGATAGCCTATGAACTGGAGAAAATGTGCTACACACTTTTCAGGATGTTGCCATGTCTAATGTATTTAACTGGTGGAGTTGGTACATATGTAGCTTTCAGTTCTGGTGTTACACCATTGTTGCACTTGGTAGGAGATGTGAGCGAATCTCTAATAAGATCAACCACAAATGTTATTCCTGCACAATCTAATCGGTAAGTCACTGTTATTCTGTGTTTGGAGAACATTACTTCTGCCTCATCGTCTTTCCATTGTTTTCTCCTCTGCTTAAGAGAACTCCTAAGCCTCTTAAAAGTCCTCCTTACAGTTTATCACCTTAGAGCCCTTTTAGGTGTTAAGATGCTTTGTGAATAGCTTTTCCCTTTACCAGGATCTACTTGTAACTTTGAGAGGGAAACGTCCACATTTCTAAGATTTTTTCCTAGAATTTCGTCACTAGGAGCTACTCTTAGCGCTATCTTTATGAATACGGCCCCCTGATCTGTAAATCTGTATTCATTTTTATATTGTTTAACATTTTAACACACTTGATTTTTCAATTCTCTCTTATTATCAAGCCATTTTCATTTTGACTACCTTAGTATACCCACAAACCACTATAGGGTGCTTCCTGGTCCACTTAAATAGTAGGAAAAATAGTAGAACTAGTTTTTAACTCGTGCTTGAAATTGACGAGTTACCCAAGGAACAGCTAAGCACCTGAACATTTCTATTATGACAGTGATTAAGGACATCATTCATTTTTTAAATCTGTTCTTTCTTTTGCAGTTTGTTCAACTGACAGCTTACAGCTAGTGACGACTTCAGCATCCACAGGTAATGGACTGAACTAAACATCTTTTAACTGTAAGCACGTTTCCAATTAACATATTGTAACTCTTGCAATAAACTGCTTTTCAGACAAACAGGACTACTCCCCAGTATCAACGCCAGCAATAGAACATCTATACATGCCAAGTTCAATGGGCGATGTGGGTACAAATGTAATCTGCACTATTATACTTTCCTATGTGATAATGACATAAATTTTTTCTAAGCTGTTTCACATAAAGTGTGTGTGTGGTGGGGGGGGGCTTTGAAAGCTGTGACAAATCGCTGCATGTTAATTAATGTTATTATTTTGCTTTTATGGTTAACACAGTTTCAGTATGTGAAAGACAGGAAAGACAGTATATGTGGTTTTAGTGAAATACTAATGCTATGTCCAGTTTGTGGACAGTGACTGTATTGGTAGTTGTACATACTGCTGATTTTTCCATGTTAGTGTCTCAAGTTAATTTTTTTAAACACATCGAAACACTTATGAACACTTCTTGCGTCCAAATGTCTCAAAGGTTTTTCATGTATCAAGTAAAAACCCATAATCTAAAATGAACATCCTTTGACACCAGCAAGCTATACTGTGACAGTGTTGTCATGCAGTTTATAAACTAATCTGAAGGTTCCAGATCAGAGGACAAAGAAAAGGTTAACATAATATATTAGTAAACACTTTTTATATTTGTATCACATACAAGATGTGTATGTAGCAGAGAACTGAAAGGACTAATAGAACTTCAGAATTACACAGTATAGTCACCCAGTACTGCAGGTTTCCATGTGAACGAAATGTCACAATTTACTTGTCCTTTTAATGAGGGAACAAAGGAGCAAACGGCTTTATAGTTAGAGGTCAGAAGTTGTGATGAGCTGTGCTGTACTCATTCATTTTGTCAGACTGACCCTTTATGTGCTGACCTGCTAACATTGTCATCAACATTAAAAGGTGAAAAAGGGATCATTAGATGGGCTTGGTCTGGTTATTACACACAACGTTTCAAAATGGTATCAAAGATATGCAGTGTTTTCCCCAGGTCCTGCACCCACCTAGTTATTTTCCCCTAAAGCTAACACAAATTACACAACCATCACAGGGTATTTAGTTTTTACATATTTCTGCCAGGTTTACATTACATTTAGTCATTTAGCACCATAGTTCCCAACCACGCCTCCTCAGGCGGGTGTCAAACATCAGGGGGGTTCACAAGGCCTTTTCTGCTCTGATGTGCTCGGAGTTTGTCAGAATACTATTTGCACAAAATGTAAATAACACACTCAGTGCAAAATTAAATCTGTACATAAAATTGTGGAAAATATATTTTAAAAAATGATATATCATTATATTTGATTTTAGCTAAATGTTTAGCTTTCTTGAATAGAGAAAATGAGCCAAAATGGAAAGGGGGGGGCGGCGCTATAAAAGGAAAAAAAGCTATTCGCAACGAATCTTTATTCTTTTGCTCTGTGTTTGTCAGTTGGGGGTGCAGCTTTTCTTGGGGGGGGATCCAAGGCAAAAAGAGGTTGGGGAGCAATGATTTTGCATTCAGTACAGTACCATAACCACTAAGCCTCCACAGTCCCAGTTTATTGCTATATTGCTGATTATATACTAAATTTAATACATTGAGAAAATAGTAAACATTAAATGTTTGGCATTAAAAACTGCAAAAAAATCCTGTCTCCTGTCAGATGCAAATGAAATATATGTTTTGAAAGAGAAAAACTACATTTTTGAATAGATTAATATCAGACTGGACCAGAGAGCAGAGATGAATACAGATAGTGATCAAACTGAGCCTAGGGAATGAAGGCTTGTACTAAGCTACAACAGCCCTGATCAGAGTCACCAATCATACGAGTTAAGATGTTCCTATTATACCTGAACCAGACTTGATTATTATACTTGATCCGCGAGTGAGAATGGGATCGCTAGCAACACAAGCTGGATCAGGGACTTGTGAGGGATTAAAAACAAAACCTGAAAATTACTGTTAAAATCATTCTATTGACAATAAAAGTAGAAGTAGGCAATTACAAATGTGGTATCTTTCCTTCACTATCCTGTGCTGGTCAATTGCAGACAAATGAAATTCAAATGAAATTCAAAATTTCAGTGCATCACTAATACAGGTATGAGTTGATTAACATCCATCAGTTCGCTTTAATGTCCGAGGTCTTAAGAATTATAACAGGAAATACAAATGTTTTACGTCTTTATTACGTTGGCTCGTTGGCTCATTAATCATCCTGACACTCACATGGCGTTCTGTGGCTCACAGGCGCCAGTTTTTGCGCCATTAATTGCCAAATTTGCAACACCTTCTGGCGCAGGTATTTAGAAACGTCCCTGAGCCTAGTCAGGTGGCGCACCCTTGCCTCGCCTTGTGCTCGCCTGTCGTGGTGTCATTGCTCTGCGTTTCGGCATTTGTCCCGCATACGTGATGTTGCGTCCGCCAGTTACCACGATCAGGAGTAGTGGTAGACTGTTGCCTTTGAAGAACTCCAGCAACGTAAAACTGAAAGGCTCGAGGTGACCGCCAGGGACGTAGTTGCTCAGTGTAGGGTAAGATACTCCGCGGCCATCAGTTCCCTTGCACTCCCTTCCTTCCGCATTCACATCGCGGACTCTAGCACGCGTTGCGTCGCTCTGCGCTGGTAACGTGCGCCGTCGGGGCATCGTCTCGCACACGCGCAATTTCCGGCATGCGTTTCGCTACGCTGTTAGTGCACGCTGACTGGGCCTCTTTCCCGCACACACACGCGCACTTAACTACGCGCATCACATTACGCTATTAGCATACGCCATTAGCACAGCACTCCGGGTTTTTGTTCTTAGCACTTTCGCTGTTTGTTTTTTGGTCCTCGTTTTCGTTCGCCACAGCACCTTGCATTGTTAGAGGCTTTATTTAAGGAGGCAACTTTATCCCTGCGTACGTGCAGCTGCCTTTTGTTCATTCTCATTTTCTTTATTCCTTTGTTTGTTGTTTTATTTACTTTATTTTATAATGTTTGTTGTTTCTTTTATTTACTTAGTTTGGTTCATCAATTCCATCTGGAGTTAACTGCAATTGAGTCCTAAAACCCCTTATACTTTTGTTGCTTTTAATATGGCGAACCGTAACAGTCTTATGTAAATTTAATTCACATCTGGATGACAGAAAACTATTACTAGCGAACCCTTGTGACACCTGCTGACAAAAAAGAGAATTGCAGTCTTGAAGGCAGAAAACAACAATGTTCCTTTCGTTTTCGTTATCGGTAAGTGTTTCAAATTTTATAAAAGATACAAAGATAATTACTGTATTGTACAGTACTGTACTAAATGCTTTTATATTGTATTTTAATTCATATTATTGCATAAAATAAAACTCTGTGCAAAGTATCTAAACAACTATGTGACGATGGTAATGTCAAGCCACTTGGGTCAACATCCTGTTTCACAGAACGTAATGCAGACATTCTTTGTATTCCTTCATTCAGTTTCATACACACTTAATACAATGCAAGGTCACAAGAAGAGGGGGTCTATCCAATAGCACAAGGTGCATTGCAGGAACCATCCCAACACAGGGTGCCAATCTACAGCAGGGCACACACACATTCCCCACAGGGAGATCATGCGAAGTCCACAGAGGTGCAGTCCAGCTGGGCATTGAAATATGGATCTGTGAGGCAACAAGTGTTAACCACTTGCACCTTGTGCTACCCGTTTTTGTACGAAGGACTAAGTGTTTGGATTTGTTTTGCTCTTTCTAGTATAATTCCAGTTCCGAAATATTATAATTCTTTGGATATACAATTTGCATACACAGCATTCCAGTTTGGGGACAGTGAAGCCCATTCCATTACTTTAATCTTTTTTCTTGATGAAATTCAAGGTTGAATTTGTGATATGCTTTGGATCATCAGAGGCTGATGAGAACACAATTGGCCGATAATTTTTGCACAATTACTCCATATATTGTTAGTGGATTTTGCAGCTCGGACTGTACCACTTTATTAGGTACACCTCTTCCGCTGCTCAGTAATACATATCTAATCAGCCACTTGCAGGGCAGCAACTTTGCAGTTATCATTCAATGTTGCTACCCCAGCAGTTTCCGTCCCCAGTAACCTCTCCAAAGATGTAATAAACACAATTGAATTAAGCCTAACAAACTTGGCAAGGCCCAACAGCTAACATTTTTAGAATTAGCTACATGTGCTTCTGCTTGTTTGGCTCAAATCCACCCACAATAGCACATTGTTTTTTTTCCCAGGTTCAAGTTAGTTAGCTAGCTTAGTTTCTAGAGTTTTGTGGATATGTTTTATATTATAATTTTAGTCATAATAATTTGAGACCAGAACATGTTGAGTCTGGAAAAAACAGGTGTCTACTGGGCCTTCACTAGTTTAAACCTGCCAGTACAATATTAATGCTGGATAGGCTGGTAAGTGAGCGCTGGTTTATGCTGGGAGAACAATACAAATGTGTACTACCACTAAAACCTGTTGGTTTCTATATTTTTCAGCAGTCTTGTCAGCTCTAGGAGAAGCCATGTTATTGTTTTTAGTAAACGTCATCTCCCCTATTGTAGTATTTGCTACAACCATGCGTGAATGTAGAGTGAAACGTGGTGCAATATCATTGTATAAAGTGCCTATGTAAAAATACGTTATCATTACTAGTCTACAAAAGTGAATTTGTTATAAGTAATAACGTTTCCCCCCAGATTTCACCCATGTTTGGTTTTTATGTTATTCCGGTTTTGAAGGCTGATTTGTTTAACGGGAAAACTTTACCACAGTCTTTAGCAAAACAATTACCTGTCGCTCAGGATCAGGTTCCAGGCTGCTTGAATTCCAGGGTTGGGAGAAGTAATTATGAAGTATTTTCTTGGCCACTGCTTTATAGCTTTCTTGTATGTTTTACTGCATTCTCCTTTTCTAAAGTTAACGCGAGCTTTTCAATAAACGCCAGCCATCGGTTATTGGAAGCATGGCGCTAGCTTCCTATTCATTATGTTCGGGCTGACAAACTATGATGAAAATATTATCTTTGCTGATAACACAGACCGAGTACAAATCATTTTAGAGCATTATGAGTAATTATTTCAGTTATAGTAATGGGAGACCAAGCTTTCTGAAGCAGCAAAAGTTTTAAGTCAATGATATTGAACTAGTTTCATTAGTCGATGTGAGTACTCAGTGTATTCGAGTGACCCCTGTTGGATAATCCTGTTATAGCAGCCTGCTAAAAAGGCAGAAAAGACCGGAATGCATTAACCGGTCCCCCTGATCAACTTATCTTTCACACAAATATCTAAGCAGCCAATGACATATCAAAATCTCCGTACTTTTAGGCATGTAGACATGGTCAAGACGATCTGCTGAAGTTCAAATCGAGCATCAGAATGGGGGAATAGGTGATTTAAGTCAATTTGAGCAAACCATTGTTGTTGGTTCTAGGAGGGCTGGTCTGAGTTTTACAGAAAACGGTCCGAAAAATCTCTATGGGGAAAAGCTTGTTGATGCCAGAAGTCAGAGGAGAATGGCCATGGTTCAAGCTGATAGAAAGGCAACAGTAACTCAAATAACCACTCGCTACAACCGAGGTGTGCTTCTCTGAACACACAACACATTAAACCTTGAAGCAGATGGGCACCAGCAGCAGAAGACCACGCCAGGTGCTTCTCTTGTCAGCTAAGAACAGGCAACTGAGGCTACAATTTGCCTGGGCTCACCTAAATTGGACTGAAGAAGAGTGGAAAAACATTGTCTGGTCTGATGAGTCTTGATTTCTGCTGCGAAATTTGGATGGTAGGGTCAGACATTGGAGTAAACAACATGGATCCAGATGATGGATCCATTCTGCTTTGTATCAGCGGTTTAGTCTGGTTATGTATATTGTGTTTTGGACACTAGCAGATAGATCAGCCAGCTCCCCTAGGTCATCTGGAAAGGTGGCCAAACTTTATCCCACATCAGTAGAAGTTGATTTGTCCTCAAAATGTCATGCTGTCACCTCACAGCTCCAGAGATCCCTAGTTCAATTGCCAGGCTGGATTTTGTTTGTGAGGATGTTTGTTTGTTTGTATGTTTGTATGTTCTCCCCATTGTTTAATATGTTTCCTCCTACATTCCAAAGACACACATTTGGTTGATTTGTTCTTCTAAAGTGTCCCAGTTTGAGTATGTGCATGCATGTGCAATGGAATGGATTGGAGCCAGGTCATCACAGGGTTGGTTGTTGCATCACTGGGGAATGATCCCCAGACCAGCCTCTCCTTGCTCAGACTATTATTTGCTCAATATACTGTTCAAATATCCCCAACCTTCTAAACTTCCCCGCTGTCTCAGTGAAACTACAGTGACATGGAGTTTAAGGTCCAGGATTCAAAGCACTCCTCTGCCAAACTGCCACAGATTACCAAATTACTAAATGTAAAATACTTAAAGCTTTTGAAGTACTGAGTCTTCAAAATGGACATCACTGATCATGTGATCTTGAAAATGCCCAATAAGTATTGGTAAATATCTGTTAAGATGATCACAGGTTATTGAAAAGACCAAGTCATAAAACATTGAATCCAAAGAAGAATCGCACAAGAATTTCATCGCCAGCAATTATCTTTAATAATCAGTTCCAATCTTTCTAATATACAATTAATCAGTAACATTTACAACAACTAGCTGACTTTATACCTTTAATGCAGTTACAATAGTTATGTTAAGATTTCTGTGTGGTTCTGTCAGGGTACAAACCTGATAAATAACATTTACCAAACATAAACTGGCCTCAGAAGGGTGGTACCGTATCCCAACATACAGTGAAAATGCATGTTTTGTGATACTTGGTGAGCTGCGAAAGGACAAACCTGTGCACATGCAAAATGTCATGAAATAAAAATGTACAGTACCAAATGTACACATTTGATAGACAGCACTTCAAAGAGCACATTTTCTATGATAAAAACGTTGTGTTCACTCATTGCCAGTGTCATGGTTTGGCAGTATTTGCACCAATTCGAACATAAAGTGTGCGCATATAGCGTGTCCAAGTCCTAAAGACACCTGACATGATTTGTTAGTTACTTTATTGACCCATGTTGACTCGTATCACAGGCTGGACTGTGATTATTATTATTACACATGTTGTAATAGCAGCCAGGTTGCACCTGCATACATGCCATGAGCGAGCAAACTTCTCATGTCGCATTGTGAACCATCCATGCCAGTTTTTTTTCTTTATGACAGTCTAACTCGCCAGCCATTCACAGCAAAGTGTGTGGCTCTGATTTTTTTCCCCCACTGTTTTTGTGTTCACCACAGACAATGCAACAGCCACCTGTTGAGAGAGCATAAATGGACCCTGCTATCTGGTTAGGAGGAAGAGCATTCCCTTCTCCCCTAATAAGTGGGCAGCTGTAAACTTATGTCAGTTAATTCCTTCCTCTAGCCATGGCTTCCTGTGTCTCAGAGGAGCACATGCTAATCCTCCCCTTATCAACTGGTAACTGTCGAGATTAAGTTGGTGGGAAACTGCAAAACTAAAGACATGGTTGCACAACTCTGGCTCACCACAGGGAACCGTATATATACACGGTACTGTACAAAAGTCTTAGGCCACCATTATATTTGTTGTTGTAGCAATGGTATAATGACCATACACACTCACTGACCAAAGAAAGAATAATTTTATTGGGGGAAAACTGTACAATTGAAAGGAGGCTCTAGTTACCCTGTTAGGTCACCTCTAATGTTGATACAAGATGAAATACGGTTAGTCATTAGAAACAGTTTCAGTATGGTATTGAAGTGCTCACCATGACGTGGCCTCCATACTCAAACCTGACCGTCAACAAACCTGAAGAGAATTTGTGGCTAAAGGCAATATGGATCCAGTCCATAGCAGACCAGGTTGCACTGCAAACAAAGGCGACAGTGGCTGGCTGTCAATGGCAGGACAAGTAATGGGCACTGTGACAACACATTTCCTTCTGCTAAGTGCCTGGAAATGGTCCGGGAAGAGACAGGGATGTGTAGTAAAGGCGCCACCTGTGTCTGGATGGTAGATGAAGAACTGGGAGCTGCTCGTGCTTGTTGGCGGATCAACAATGCTCTTTACTGGTGGTCTGTCTGGGCCGGCCAGAGCCTGTTCGCCATGTGGGCATGCCCTCACAGAACCACTGCTCCCAACACCTCCAAACAGCTAGGTCAGAACAACCTCGATGGTCGGCAATTCATCAACATGACCAATCTGTTCCATTTTTATTTGTCATTCCATTATACTCTCTTCCAGCTCTTTGAGAGTTTTAACATATCTTTCTAGCCTTTTCACCCACTGCCCTTCTGGAAAAAGTGGTTTCTTGGCTGCTACCATTCCAAAAAGACCACTCCTGATCAAGCTTCTTTGGACTGTAGAAGGGTCAACTTTGACATCCTGATGAAGTTGCCAGTTGCTTGTTTTTCAGTTTTTAATTAATAATTAATACAAAAAGAAACTGAGAAATAAGTATATATAGTCATTATACCATTGCTAAAACTACTGTATGTCTAATCTAATGGTGGCCTAAGACTTTTGCACAGTAAAGTATACATACACACACACATACAATATATATATGCACACGTACACAAGTGTAATTAGGCTAATAATCCTGCACTAGTATTCAAAATGAATTGCAAAAATGCATTGGTTTATTAATATGGTATGGCTGCTCTAGCCTCAACGATTTCCTCATCCCATCATGACTAACTTTCAGAGCTTTTAAAATGCTCTACAGGGCATCCCATGTACTCTGCACCAAACCCATCAGTCTTGCAAGCTAACAAGCTAAACAAATACACTGGTAAGCACCTTATTTACCTTCTGCCAATCACAACATACTAATAGATAAAAGTGATCGCAATTACTGTGGTTTGCCTTCTTTAGTGTAGAGCAGAGAGAAACTATGTGAACATCCAAAAAAAAAAAAAAATCACATCCAAAACATGGATATTAGTACAGAGTATTCCCCCCACCTTTGCTGCTATGACGGCCTTCTAAAAGGGTTTTCCACTAGATTTTGAAACATGACTGCGAGGTCGGCTTCTGGCGGTGGACAATAAGCCCTGGCTCACTTTTAGCATTCCAGCACATTTTCGAGGTGTCTGAATTGAGGTCACGGTTGTAGTTAAGCCAGCAAAGTTCTCAATCAAAGTTGGCAAATCAATTCTCTCTGGACTGTTTATCATATTGAGTCACTGGGGTATTCAGTTCAGCCCATTCTACTGCCACTGTTTTGTCTACAGGGGAATCCAGAAATGTACGCTTTGTATTATGAATGTGGTACAAGTGAGTGTTACTAAAATAGCAAAGCTCAGTAATTAGAAGGGGTGGCCAGAAACTTTTGTATATTGTGCAGTTATTTTTTAATTAAGGTATACCCTTAGTAGCCTTTTGCCATCCGTACAATATATATATATATTTTTTCTTCATACTTTGAACTACATTTTAGCCAAAAAATAGAAACTGAAATGGAGCAAAATTGGGAGATTTTGAGCAGCTGATTGACATTACGCTGAGTGTGGATTGTGTCATCGCTCACTGCCAGTGTGGATTGTATAAGAGAAATTTTACTCTCTATTTTTCCGCATAGCTAAGTGTTTCACTCTGCTGCATCACAGTATGCAGAAAATAGGTAACACACAGACAACATTCGTAATACAGGTATGTGTCACTTAACGTCCACAAAAAGTTCTGTAAAACTGCGCATTATGAAATCTTGACTTGCCCAAACACCATATTAAAGAAACGTACTTACACTCACCAGCCACTTTATTAACTATATCTGTTCAACTGCTTGAAGACAGAAACTGGATGCAGACATGGTCAAGATGAACTGCTGAAGTTCAAACCAAGCATCAGAATGGGAAAGAAAGGTGATTTTAAATTACTTAACGTGGCATGGTTGTTGGTGCTAGATGGGCTGGTCTAAGTATTTCAGAGACTGATGATCTACTGGGATTTTCACACAGAGCCATCTCTAGGGTTTACATGGAATGGTCCAAAACAGAGAAAATATCCAGTGAGTGACAGTTCTCAGGGTGAAAATGCCTTTGTTGGTGCATGAGGTCAGAGGAGAATGACCAGACCGATTAAAACTGACAGAAAGGCAACCTGTTATAGCTGAGGTGCATCAAACCTTAAAGCAGATGGGCTATAGACATAGAGCAGGTGTTGTTCTTGTCAGCCAAGATCAGGCAACTGGGACTGTGGTAGCCTAGAGGTTAAGGTACTGGACTCTGGACCAGAAGGTCCAGGGTTCAAATCCCATCTCTGCCAAGCTCTCACTGTTGGGTCCTTGAGCAAGGCCCTTAACCCACAATTGCTTGGATTGTAAGGTTGTAGCAATTGTAAGTCGCTCTGGATAAGGGTGTCTGCTAAATGCTGTAAATGTAAATGCAAATTCACCTAGGCTCATCAAAATGGGACAACAGAAGTCTGGAAAAATGTTCCCTGGTCTAATGAGTGTTGCTTTTGCTGTGAGATTTCGATGGTAGGGTCAGAATTTGGCGAAAACATGAAAGCAAGAATCCATCCTGCTGTGAGGGATATTTTCTTGGTGCACTTTGGGCCCCTTAATACCAACTGTAGATCATTTAAACACCACATCCTACCTGAGTATTGTTGTCCATGTCCATCCCTATATGACCACAGTGTACCATCTTTGGGTATTTACTTCCAGCAGGATAACACACCATGTCACAAAGCTCATATCATCTCAAACTGGTTTCTTGAACAATACAAGGAGTTCAATCTACTCAAAAGGCCTCCAGAGTCATCACATCTCAATCCAACAGAGCACCTTTGGGATGTGGTGGAAGGGGAGATTTTCATTATGGATGTGCAGCCACAAAATCTGCAGCGACCACATGATGCTCTCATGTCAATATGGACCAAAATTTCTGACGAATGTTTCCAGCACCTTGTTGAGTCTGTCACAAAGAATTAAGGCAGATTTGAAGGAAAAAGGAGGTCCAACCTGGGAATAGCAAGGTGTGCCTAATAAAGTGGCAGGTGAGTATATATACTACATATTATATAGCATGGATATATGGGATACTGTTGTATACTGGTATTGGCTAAATAGCCAAGATTCTGTACACGTACAGTACTGCTGTGACATCATCCCATTTTTTTGTTTTTGCTGCTCTCTTGCCGATTCGTCTGGCTGCATGCTGGCTCATCTCCCTGCACACCGATCATCCTGACACAGCATGCAAGAAAACCTATTGCACCACAGGCTGCATTGTTGTGTGTGTCACTACAACAGCTGATGTACCGGCCAATGTAATATATGGGTTAAGTAGGTTAGTGACCTTACTTCTAAGGATACGAACCATAACTGGAGCTAGGACGTAAATGCAGAGCATACCTGAAATGAACAACGCAATAATTTTAACCAAGACAAAAGTATGTGGTCAAAGGATTAAGAATAACATTCTCTTTCAAAATTTAATAAGACTAGTGAGATGGAATTAGCTCTTCCAGTAAAGTGATGGCACACATATATATATATATATAATATCTATTATATATATATATATATATATATATAATATATCTATATATATATATATATATATAATATATCTATCTATATATATATAAAAAATATGTGTGTCTTGATGTCCCATATGCAGTACAAACACAAACTGATCTCTACATGTTGAAGAGAGGGGAAGGTGGGGGTAGAAGGAAGGCAGTGTATTGACAGAGCGAGGTCCGGCTTGGCTAATTAAACACAGATACCCCAATAAATTAGACTATTAAAAAACATGCAGGTCCTAAAACTGGCAGGTCATCTACACAGAACACATGGGGGTTTACATGGCATGAACATATGACTGTGCTAGCTTCTCCTCTAGCCCTCTTGTGGTTATTGTCTAGTTCTTTTGTGTGTGCGTGTGTGTTTTTTTTTCTTTTTTTGCACTTTTTTCGTCTTCTGAGATGTGAAAGCTTCGATTATCACAGCTATGGTCTTTAAATGTTTACACTACGGTATCTCACTGGCAACGCACAGCGGCTGTCTGTCTACAATCTCAGAGGTCTTGAATGCATGCGTGAAAAGAGCCGTCAGGGAGGAGACTTTAGTGCAGGGAGGCTGAGTAGGACTGAATACCTTGGCACATGACAGTGGGGGAACAGTGAGAGTCAGAGGAGTGTGGTACAGGGAGGGTTGGCAGGCAGAGAGTGCTTGTTGTGTGTAAGTGTGTCGTGTGTGTGTTTAAGAGTCTTTTAGCTCTGCGCTGTTAGCCTCTGTTCTGTTAGCGAGGCCTGCTGGGCCACCGTTTTGTTCTCATGAGAGCGGAGTTTGGACACCACATCGATAAAGGCCAGGCTCTGTACTTCTTTATGCAGAGGTTCTGAAAAGAAAAGCAGCACAAGCACAAGGACACTTTCATTATTAACAGTTACCACAAACAATGAGTCAGGGCTTGAAACACGGGTAAGATTTGAGCCAACTGATTCAGCAACTTTTATTGATATTGCTTACTGCATTTTAGCACAATTAGCTATTTACATACATGCAAACATGGACGTTTAAGGAACAAAGGCCTGAATACAAGCACACAGACTCTAAAAGCATGTGGGTTCACACTTGACCACTTCAGACAAGAGGACTGAATAGAAGGCAACATACACACAACATGTAAACGTGGCCCAAATCGGATCTTTCTAGTCATATGTGAGACAGATGCATTATCTCTGGGGCAGTGTGAACAGAAAATACACACCGAATCTGTCACCGATTTTCCCACCAAATCTGATTTTTCCCACTCATTTTAAATGTGACCTATATCCGACATTCACCTGAAGAGTTCACCCTCTTAAAGTGGCATGCAGGGCATACAGTACCATTTCTGTTGGTTTTTTGTAATTGTATGTTTAAAAAGATTTTGGTTTTGACCAAGGATGTTTATTTCATTGTTTCAGTAATACTAACAATACACAAGACCCATGACATCCTATTAATTATGGTGCCTATAAAGCATTTAAAGCTTAAAACTGTTAAAAACAGCAGCATGTATAAGGTTGGAACAGACATCCCTCACCTGAGCCCATGACAGAGCAGATGAGGATCATGGAGTTGTACTTGATCTCAGGAGCACTCTTCTCCTCCGTCAGTAACTTATGTAGTACCTGCACCAGAGTGGCTCCGACAAAATCCTTCTCTGCCGAATCTGTCAAAGTAGCCAAACTGACAACTAAACACACCACCGACAATCCTTGCTCTAATAGATGAAAGGGTTACATTTAGACAGTGTAAGCTATATTTTTCATTGAAGTTATTTTGCTTGTAGAATTAAATGAAAAGGTAAGGCAAATACTGCATGAGTGGCAAATCCATTGGCAATGTTTTTCAAGGATAAATCCTAACATTTTATTTAATTTCAGTGACCATGTAGCAACTTACAATTTGCATGAACTCTTTGGATAATTTTACCCCATTTTTACCTCAATTTACTTTTGCTATCAACATGTTTGGGACCAAAAGACAGCATGAATGCTTTTCTGCCACATGGTTTCATTTGCTAAAAATCGCTGACAAAGCTTCCAGATTAACCAGTTGATATGGTTTTTGATAGCATTTCACTAGTGAAAAGTTTTGAGATCCAGATCACAACGGATATGTTGGATAAGAGAGCAACAGGACTTGGGCTGGCACAAAACAGAAAAGTCTAAAACTGTTACAAACTATGAGCAAAACCAGTGCTTCTCAAACTTTTTCTGTAAAGCCCTCCTTTTGTAGATTTGAAAAATATTTGAACCCCATCCCCCACCACACTCCAACACACATACATGTCTTTTCTTCCAAACTCCACTGAAAACACTGTAATTCATACAAAACTGCAACGTATTATTGAACAAAACCCCCCAACAATACCACTGCATTCCCTCCAAGGGGGCACGTATCTTACTATGGAAACCACTGAGCACAAATGATATGTAACCTCAACATGAGCTCCAATAATGTTATATACAGTGGTGCTTGAAAGTTTGTGAACCCTTTAGAATTTTCTATATTTCTGCATAAATATGACCTAAAACATCATCAGATTTTCACTCAAGTCTTAAAAGTACATAAAGAGAACCCAGTTAACCAAATGAGATAAAAATATTATACTTGGTCATCTATTTATTGAGGAAAATGATCCAATATTACATATTAATGAGGTGGCAAAAGTATGTGAACCTCTAGGGTTAGCAGTTAATTTGAAAGAGTCAATCAATGGAATGACAATCAGGTGCGAGTGGGAACCCTGTTTTATTTAAAGAACAGGGATCTATCAAACTCTGCTCTTCACAACACGTTTGTGGAAGTGTATAATGTCAAGAACAAAGGAGATTTCTGAGGACCTCAGAAAAAGAGTTGTTGATGCTCATCAGGCTGGAAAAGGTTACAAAGCCATCTCTAAAGAGTTTGGACTCCACCAATCCACAGTCAGATGGATTGTGTACAAATTGAGGAAATTCAAGACCATTGTTACCCTCCCCAGGAGTGGTCGACCAACAAAGATCACTCCAAGAGCAAGGCATGTAATAGTTAGTGAGATCACAAAGGATCCCAGGGTAACTTCTAAGCAACTGAAGCCCTCTCTCAAACTGGAGTCTCAAGTAGTTCGGTATCGCCGAATTAGAAGATATTTAAAAGACCAACCAGCCAAGATCTCCTTCACTCTCGACTACATCGTAGATTCTAAGTTTTTTAAAGCCTGCTGAAGCTCGTGGTGCTAGAAACGCGTCAACTCCACCTTTATCTGTGGCCAAGATAAAATCTGAGTTGTTCGCACGCAAACGTCGAGGAACCGTGAACGCCCGCAGCCTAAACTGGGAAGTGAGCCATCTCAAGTCATCTCAAGTCAACGTGGTTATGAAATCTGCAAGAAACCAAAGAGCCAAGCTGCTAAGAGGCCTTTTCCGAGCGACGGTGTTCATCGAAAGATGGACGTCACCGCTCCCCAAAATCGTGCCTTTTGGACGGCCGGGCCAGGGCTGAATGCCCCGAACCACTCGAGTGACCTTCCAGGCGAGTACCGTTTATGGCTTTTCTGGGTCCCTGATTCTCGAACCTTGCATTCGATCTTAAACCACGCTTCAACGTAGACTCATCCACATCTAAGTAGCTTCTACCATACTACTCAAGTTCAACATAATTTGTTTTAGTAATAACTCACTACGTCGTAACAAACTAGTTCATAATATGAACTCTGGGTAATTATTGCACGACCGATAAGTTGCATATAGAGTCATCTTGGTTTTCTGATTTTAATACTGTGATACATGTACGTTTGCCATCATCTCATGGTTTTAATACTGTGGTATATATACACATGTTCACCGTCATTTTATGATTTTAATACTGTGATACACATGTTATTACACCAGATAGTCTGTTGGTATTGCCTTGTTTGTAGTTAATAAACTTGTTATAACCTTTTGAATTTACCGCCTGGTGTGAGAGAGTTTCATTCAAACAAAGGTCGAGAAACATAACTTTGAATTCACTATTCAGACCTAGACTGATCAATTTCGCTTTTCTCTTTTCCACTGGTTTTCCGGATCTACCAGCCCACAAACGATCCGGTGGTGCCCCGTTTATTTATTAAGAATTAATCAAATTACAGTATAGTCATAAGTTTGCTACAGTAGTATCAAGGTTTGGGCCTGTTTTTCTGCATCTGGGCAGGACGGCTTGCCATCATTGATGGAACAATGAATTCTGAATTATATCAGAGAATTCTAAAGGAAAATTTCAGGACATCTGTCCATGAACTGAATCTCAAGAGAATGTGAGTCATGAAGACAACAACCCTAAGCACACAAGTCATTCTACCAAAGAATGGTAAAAGAGGAATAAAGTTAATGTTTTGGAATGGCTAAGTCAAAGTCCTGATCTTAATCCAATCGAAATGTTGTGGAAGGACCTAAAGTGAGCAGTTAATGTGAGAAAACCCACCAACATCCCAGAGATGAAGCTCTTCTGTACAGAGGAATGGGCTAAAATCCCTCCAAGCCGGTGTGCAGGACTGATCAACAGTTACTATTCAGCCACCTTCCAGATGCAGCACTAGTGAAGACATCTGTTTAATGAGCTGTAAATCAAGATTAGAATCTTTTACCCCAATTAATAATACTGAACTATCCGCACTGATCAGCTTGTCTAAGTCATCAACATGTTTATTAGATCCAATTCCTACACGTTTACTCAAACAAGTAATACCTAGTATTATAGAGCCAGTGTTAGTTATTTTAAATTCATCCCTTACCTTAAGTTATGTGCCCAAATCCTTTAAGTCTGCCGTTATCAAACCACTGATTAAAAAAGCCAATCTTGACCCTTGTGTGATATCTAATTATAGACCAATTTCAAATCTACCGTTTCTGTCCACTCAAATCTAACCGTTTCTGTCCCAAAAATCTTAGAAAAAGTCGTCTATCAGCAGCTCTGCAGTTACCTCTAAAGGAAATGAAACTTTATGAAATTAATGATTTTTTCAGTCTGGCTCAGGGCCCCATCATAGTAACTGAAAACAGCATTAATTAGGGTACTAAATGACTTGTTAATGTCCTCAGATAAGGGATGTGTTTCTTTTTCTTGTTCTGTTTAGATTTAAGTGCAGCATTTGACACTATAGATCATGATGTTTTACTAAACAGACTAGAAAATACTGTAGGTATTAAGGGATCGGCGCTTTCTTGTTTAAAAAATCCTACCTAACTGACCGGTACCAGTTTGTTCATATAAATTCTAAAGTCTAAGCCCTCAAAAAGTGAAGTATGGCGTGTCCTCAGGGGTCAGTGCTTGGCCCGGCTTTTATATTCTCTCTGTACATGAATGCCACTAGGCTCAGTTATTCGTAACATGGCCATTAGTTTCCACTGCTATGCAGATGAATACACAGCTGTACATATCAGCCAAAACTAATGACAGCCTTACAATCAACAAAATTTGAGGACTGTGTTGTTGTAAGGAATAAAAAGATTGATGTTATTTAATTTTCTCTTACTTAACTCCCGATAAAACTGGGAGGTTCTATTAGTGGGACCCAAGGCTGTGAGAGACAGGTTGGCTACAATCTATCCTAAATCTAGATGGCTGTCCAGTATTGCCCATCCCGTCTGTAAAAAACTTTATTCGTCACATTTGAATTCAGATCTCTCCTTTGATGCGCACATTAAGCAGCATCACACTCGAATTGCTTTCTTTCAACTACGTAATATCGCTAAACTTAGAAATATCATCTCTTTTAATGATGCAGAAAAACATTTATAACCTCAAGGTTGGATTACTGTAACGCCTTACTTACTGGATGCTCTAGTAAATCTATAAATAAACTTCAGTTAGTTTAGTTCAGAATGCAGCTGCCCGAGTGCTAACTCGAAACTAGAAAATTTTGATCATACCAGTCAAATTCCGCATTGATTACAAAATACACTTCTTATAACTTATAAATCGCTTACATGGCCTGGCCCCACATTATCTGAGTGAACTCAGAGTTTTACAATCCAAACTCCCCACTCCGTCTACTTCGTTCGCAGGGTGCAGGACTTCTTTTAGTTCCTAGAATTAAAAAAGTCACAGCAGGGGGAAAGGCTTTCTCATACAATGGCTCCCCAACTATGGAATAAACTTCCCCACTTTCGTTCGAGATTTCAGACACTCTCCAAAGCTTTAAGTCTAGGCTTAAAGACACAACCTATTTACACAGGCTTTTTGACTAGATGTAGACCAGGATGCATGGCTTGGGTCGATGGGGCCGGAGTCTGTCCTGCCTGCCTTGTCCGCTAGCTTGGGAGTGTCGAGTGGGCGGTCTCTGGCTGAACTGGGGGGCTTCGGTCCTCGTGATCTTGACTCGTGCATCCTTGCCTTAGAATAAGGGCAGAGCTGGGGGGTCATAGTCAAAGAGTCTTATGGTGATCAGAGACGTTGGGTTCTGCTGTCTTCTGCCTCCCGTGGGGTTGCCAATGTCTCATTTGATCCCTCTTGGCTGTGTTTCCTACCAGTTCTCTCCTCTTTCTAGCTATGCTGCTATAGCTAATGCTGGCCGGGGGGCTCATGCTACACATAGCATCAGTGATTGTTTAATAGGGCACTGTGCTCTTAATCAATAACTAATTGCATTTTCTGTTTTCTCTCCGAGCTGTGTTCCGGTGCCGGTTCCAGCCCCACACATGATGCTTATCCGCTGCAGCTCCACTCAAGCTGCTTCCGTCATCAGCTCCAGTCCCACCATACCCGGGCCACTTAATGCCGATGTGCATACTTCACATTTTATTCAAACTTTGACTCCATAACTTTAGTTTCGCTCTTAGATTTATCGTCTACGCCGCCCAAGGAGGTTGGGTCCCTTTTTGAGTCTTGGTCCTTCCAAGATTTCTTCCTATAACACTCAGGGAGTTTTTCCTTGTCTCTGTCGCCCTAGGCTTGCTCAATTTGGGAATGGACGTAGTTATCAGGAGATAATCTAAACTTGTAAAGTTGCTTTGAGACAATGCTCCATTGTAAAAAGCGCTATGTAAATAGATTTGACTTGACTTGATTTACAGAAAACGTTTAGTTGCAGTTATTGCTGCACAGGGGGTCACACCAGATACTGAAAGCAAAGGTTCACATACTTTTGCCAATCACTAATATGTAATACTGGATCATTTTCCCCAATAAATAAATGACCAAGTATAATATTTTTGTCTTATTTGTTTAACTGGGTTCTCTTTATCTACGTTTAGGACTTGTGTGAAAATCTGATGATGTTTTAGGTCATATTTATGCAGAAATATAGAAAATTATAAATGATGAATGAAACACAATTACTTAGGCAAATTTTACATAGAAAGTTCAATATTCATGACTTCCTTATACCTATGGACTTAGGTCTTTGTGCTGAAGTAAGAAGAACCTTTAGATTGATTTATGTAACTTACCCAAATCTAGTGCTGCTATAAGACCCAGAGCCACCAGTGCTTCGTTCTGCATGATCATGTGCTCACTCGTAGCCATGGTCACCAAGTGCTTCACGCCCCCACACTGAATGACCGTTCGGACCACTTCCTACTCAAAGTCAAAACACACCCAAACACTATTAACCAGCAGGACCTGAATTTGTAAAGAAATGCAAACGTATAAACGCATTTAGACCTTTGACTTGCTGTGTCGGATGAGTGCTGAAAGCAGGCGGTTGGACTCTCCCATCACACCGGCGTGGTCTTTAGCCTCACACCATTCCACCAGCCTTTCCACCAGCTTATGGTTCGTCCCCAACTGCTCAGCGGCGTCTGCTACACCAAAAATGCCAGTTTTGGTATAAAACACTGGTCCATTTTTCTACACAACAGCATATCACACAATGTAGAAACGACATGAATAAGTCTATTTCGACTGATTTACTAACAATGCATGTTGCACTGCGTGATGACTGGAATATATCATATGAAAAAAGTGGTTAAAAAAATCCACAGTATTAAGATAAGTCACTTTATTCAGGTATGATGTGAAGCTGTGTATAAACTACATGCTGGCGTTCGATAGCACACTGTGTTCCACTTAAAAGCTAAGCGTCAATGAATGGTAATGCTTCTGGCAACAAGCCCTGTGCAGAGAAATGTAATGCACTTTCGTCCGTACTGGCAACCCCATCCCACACACAATCTATAGCAATTAATGCTCAGTGCAGTGGCATCGATCCTCATCTCATTTAATTTCAGTTAAAGGCTAACAGCTCACTGCATGACTCATAGTTAAAAAGAGCACTGGCTCTTACCTGAAAGAGTTTTTGTAACAAGGTCAAAGATAGAAGATGTATTTTTTAGTTGAAAGGAGGGGTTAGAAGGGATTAAGAAGCATATAATGGCAAGTACGGATGAACTACGTAAGCAGAGTGGAAACCAGAAGTAGATACCTTGTGTGTCGATTAGCATCCGTAATGTTCCCAGCAGTTTGAACTGAACTGGAGGCATTTCTGATTGGAGAAACTTCAGCACCACATCAGATACTCCGGCTGAGAGCATTTTAGACTTGTTTACCACTGAGGAACAGAGACAGGTTTAATAAACCACTGCAATAATTCTTTGTTCAACGTTTTAACTGCATCGTTTTTTTTGTTTGTTTTTTATGCTTAGGTGCCAGAGTGATAGACCCATTAATTAATGAATGCGATGTTGAAGTAACTGGCATCGGCCGATATCTGTGCTCACGAGGCCGATAATGCAGAGAAACTTTGCTTTGGGTGGGGCCATTTATGAGAAGATGAAAACTTCTGGAATTATATCTTGCTGCTCTTAACTGCAACTGGGATTGAAAACAAAAAGATGCTGCTACCCATGTGCACTACTCTAACATTGTTTTTGTCTTTGCAAGTATTTACAATGAGTTTTTTTTTCCCCCAGAAAGTAGGCGACGCTATTATCTGTTTATGTATGTTGATTTTAAGAGCAACAAACCTTTTACTTAAAAAAAAATAGTGTGCAAACAGACAGTGCATTTATAGGTTAAGTATGTTTAGTTTTATCAGATGCAAAAAAAGTGATTTCGGAATTATATATCAGCCATCAGTCACCCTGCTCTCTAAATATCGGCATATCCCATATCGGTCGACCACTAGCCCCGATGACCCAAATCATTATGATTACATCAAACCAAACCAAACTCAAAATTCCATGGACACATGTTGGTAAATACATTTTCCAGTTTGCCACTTTATTAAGTACACCTGTTCAACTGCTCGATGACACAAATACCTAATCAGCCGATCACATCATATCAATGCAACTCAATGCATTTAGGAATGTACACATGGTCAAGAAGGCTTGCTTAGGTTCAAACCGAGCATCAGAATGGGGAAGATGGGTAATTTAAGTGACTTAGAACATGGCATGGTTGTTGGTGCTAGACCAACTGGTCCGAATATTTCAAAAACTGCTGATCTACAGCATTTTCATGTAGAGCCTTCTACAGGGTTTAGAGACTCCTTCAACAACTAGAAACCCAGAGCGAGGTAGGTCTCTGGGTGAAAATGTCAGAGGTCACAGGAGAATGGCCAAACTGTAACAATAACTCAAATAACCACTCTTTACAACTGAGAAAAGATCATTTGCAGGTATGCAGCCCTTGAAGGAGATGGGCTACAGCAGCAGAAGACCACACTGTATGCCACTCCTGTCAATTGCTTGGTCTGAGGAGTCTCGATTTCTACTGCAACATTCGGGTGGCAGGGTCAAAATTTGGTGTAAACTACATGAGAGCATGGATCCATCCTGCCTTATATCAATTTTTCAGGCTGGTAGGGGTGGTGTAATGGTGTGTGGGATATTTTCTTGTTACACTTGGGGCATTTATGACCACAGTGTAGCATCTTCTGATGGCTACTTCCAGCAGGATAACGCACCAGGTCACAAAGCTCAACCTGGTTTCTTGAACACGATAATGAGGTCACTGAACTCAAATGTCCCCTACAGTCACCAGATATCAATCCAACAGAGCACCTTGTTGTATGTAGCGGAACAAGAGATTCAAATCATGGCTGTGCAGCTGACAAATCTGCAGCTACCGCATGATGCAATCCTGTCAATATAGACCAAACTCTCCAAGGAATGTTTCCAGCACCTTGTTGAATCAAAGCCATAAAAAATTAAGGCATTTCTGAAGGCAAAAGGGGGTCCAACCCGATACTAGCAAGGGGTACCTAATAAAGCATCAGATCAGTACATCCCTAAAAAGTCCCATGCCTCTACGCAACCTAATATATAGTTTAAAATTTTTCCAAACCTTTCCAGTGCTGTAAAACAAAGTTTAAAGTTTGCACTCCTTCTTGAGAATATAAGGCCATCAAGTACAGAAACATTAAGAGGTGACTTGTATCTGACCTGGGATTGCCAGGTTCCTCAGAGCGCTGAGTGCCGCATGCTGCACTGTAACGTTCCCCTCCTCAACGTGTCTGTCCAGCAAGTCCAGCAGCATCTGCACAATTCCCGTGTCTACCATGTGGATACAGTTCCCATCTGCCAGGGGCAAAAACAACACAATGTAAAAAAAAAATAAATAAAATAATAATAATAATAATAATAATAATACTGATAAAACACTTGTGCTGGCTAACTTCACTATTTAGACATTTCTAAGAGTACAATTCCATAACATACACCGATCAGGCACAACATTATGATCACCTCCTTGTTTCTACACTCATTGTCCATTTGATCAGTTTCACTTACTATGTAGATGCACTTTGTAGTTCTATAATTACAGACTGTAGTCCATCTGTTTCTCTACATACAACCAGACAAAAAAGTATTTAGTCAACCACTGATTGAGCAAGCTCTCCTACTTAGAAAGATGAGAGAGGTCTGTAATTTTCATCATAGGTACACTTCAACCATGAAAGACAAAATAAAAAGCCAAAAAACAAATCCAGAAAATCACACTGTAGGAGATTTTAAATAATTTAATTGTAAATCATGGTGGAAAATAAGTATTTGTTCACCCACAAACAAGCAAGATTTCTGGCTCTCACAGACCTGTAACTTCTACTTTAAGAAGCTCTTCTGTCCTCCACTCATTACCTGTATTAATGGAACCTGTTTGACCTCGTTATCTGTATAAAAGACACCTGTCCACAGCTTCAAACAGTCAGACTCCAAACTCAACCATTGCCAAGACCAAAGAGCTGTCAAAGGGCACCAGGCTGGGAAGAGTGAATCTACAATAGGCAGGCAATTTGGTGTGAATAAATCAACTGTAGAAGCAATCGTAAGAAGGAAGACATACAAGACCATTGATAATCTCCCTGGATCTGGGGCCCCACGCAAGATCTCATCCAGTGGGGTCAAAATGATCATGAGAACGGTGAGCAAAAATCCCAGAACTACATGGAGTTACCTGATGAATGACCTGCAGAGATCTGGGACCAAAGTAACAATGGCTACCATCAGTAAAACACTACGCCAAGAGGGACTCAGATCCTGCAGTGCCAGGCGTGTCCCCCTGCTTAAGCCAGTACATGTCCAGGTCTGTCTGAAGTTTGCCAGAGAGCATATGGATGATCCAGAAGAGGATTGGGAGAATATCATGTGGTCAGATGAAACCAAAATAGTACTTTTTGGTAAAAACTTGCCATGTTTGGAGGAAGAAGAATGCTGAGTTGCATCCCAAGAACACCATACCTACTGTGAAGCATGGGGGTGGAAGCATCGTGCTTTGGGGCTGTTTTTCTGCAAAGGGGACAGGACGACTGATCCGTGTTAAGGGAAGAATGAACGGGGCCATGTATCGTGAGATTTTAAGCCAAAACCTCCTTCCATCAGTGAGTGCATTGAAGATGGAACATGGCTGGGTTTTCCAGCATGACAATGATCCCAAACACACCACTCGGACAATGAAGGAGTGGCTCCGTAAAAAGCATTTCAAGGTCCTGGAGTGGCCTAACCAGTCTTCAGACCTCAACCCCATAGACAATTTGTGGAGGGAGTTGAAAGTCCATGTTGCCCATCGACAGCCCCGAAACATCTAGAGGAGATATGCATGGAGGAATGAGCCAAAATACCAGCTACGGTGTGTGCAAACCTGGTAAAGACTTACAGGAAACGTTTAATCTCGGTCATTGCCAACAGAGGTTATGTTACAAAGTATTGAGTTGAACTTTTGTTATTGACCAAATACTTATTTTCCACCATAATTTACAATTAAATTCTTTGAAAATCATACAGTGTGATTTCCTGGATTTTTGTTTCTCATTTTGTCTCTCATAGTTGAATTTTTTGAAAATTACAGACCTCTCTCATCTTTCTAAGTAGGAGAACTTGCACAATCAGTGGCTGACTAAATACTCTGTTCTCTAATGCACAGGGCCCTCACATGGCCACCACAAATCAGGTATTATTTGGGTGGTGGCTCATTCTCAGCACTGCAGTGACACCGACGTGGTGGTGGTGTGTTAAGTGTGTGTTGTGCTGGTAAAAGTGGATCAGACACAGCAGTGCTGCTGGGGGTTTTACACACCACAGAGTCAGTGCTGAATAAAATATTCCACCTACCAAACATGTCCAGCCAAAAGCATCCTGTAGGCTGCACCCTGTGAGCACTGATGAAGGACTAGAGGATGACTAACACAAACTGTGCAACAACAGATGAGCTACTGTCTCTGACTTTACATCTAGAAGGTGGAGCAATAAGGTAGATATGTCCAAAAGTGCACAGTGAGCGACCACAGGTTTTAAAAACTCGGAAACAGAGTAAAGGGGACAAACAAAGCATGTGGAGAAACAGATGGACTACAGTCTGAAATTCTAGAACTAAAAAGTCCTTCTATATGATAACTGAAACTGATAAAATGGACAAAGAGTAAAAAAAGGAGGTGGTCGTAATGGTATGCCTGATGTGTGTAATTTTAATGTAAAAGTACAAAATGAAACTAAACAATTACAGCAGACTATTTAATAATTCCAGTATATTCAGTCAAGGGGATGCATCTCACTGTGGAGCTCCATCTCTATAAACAGTGAAAAATGTCATTGGAATCCTCAGTGCAGTGTCCAAGACTTAATTTGGTCAAGGAGCAGCAGAGCATGTATTATTTGGTATGCACGTCTGGGTCTGGTGTATGTAACACTGTGAAGCTGAAGGTAGTCAATTTTCATTAATGGAGCGGTCTTGGACTGTTCATTGTATTTTACGATAATTTAAATCTGAGTGGATGGCATGCATATTAATATTTAATTTTTCATTCATGTGCATTAGTTTTGTGTTTCATTGCCTGTTCTTGTACAATCAAACTTTGATGCAATAGAAAATGTCTGTACTTTAATATATTATAGGTTATGCAAACAAAACATACATTTTAAACACTTTACTGTAAAACCCAGTTGGGGATATAAGATTTAGTAACCGCTGATTATAATAATTTTGATTTTACTCCACTTATCCTGGCCAGGGTCGCAGGGGGCTCCGAAACCTAACCCTGTGATTAACAGAGCACAGGCAAGCATGTGCAGTGAACAGGGCAATGATAATATTAATAACCTATACTTAATTTTCAGTGAATTTAGGTGCTGACAGTGGTGTTGGATATACACTAAAAGTCCAGTTTTATTTTTAATGTTATACAATACTGTGCAAAAGTCTTAGTCACTGCAGCCTGTGGAAGCTGTTTTTACTGATTCTCCTTAATACTGCATATATATTTCCTGTATTTTCTGGTTGTATTCTAATAGACTGACAAATACCTATATATGTTCATTACACATTTGCTAAAACAATGGTACACCTAATCTAATGGTGGCCTAGGACTTTTGCACAGTATTGTATATCATCAATACTACCAGTTAGCTTATATTGTTACTAGGGAAAGGCAAGCAGTAATGGAAGCAGTGGTGACAGTCACACTTGAAACCTAATTGAATTTAGATAATTTATCACTTATCATGATAATTCTGCAAAATATTGTATGCAAATTACACTGCCATCCAAGCTTGCACTGGACAAACACTAAAACTCGCATCACAAATTTTCACATGTTCTTGATATGGCATTTGTCAATCTATTTCTAATAAGAAATCAGAGAGGTCTCACCATTACGAGCAAAGTTAGCGATAGCCAGAGCCCCAGCTAGCTGGAGCTGATGGTTATTAGACGGTACCCAAGAAAGAACCCGCTGAAACACACTCCCTTTACCCCCCTCAAACAGCTTTTGCATGGACTCATCTGGAAAAGGAAAACAATTAACATGATGCACCTGTACAAATAACAAGCGGTTATTATAGTGCCTACTGTTAACAAAAGGCAGACTTCAACTGTGTGGAGTTCACATGTTCTCCCCGTGCCCAGGGTAGCTTTAGAATTTGTTATGTGGGTCAGTTTAGATCAGTTCGTGGGCTGGTTCTGCCCCTGGGCTGTATGTTTCACACCCCTGACACACACATAGCAGTGTTACTTAGGGTTTGGTTTGTCTATACACAATATTTGCTCTAATACAGCATCTAAATTCATCGAGACAGAGCAGAATTCCCTCTGTTGTAAAAGAAAACAGAGCTCTTTCCATCCTCAGAATGTCATGCTGTGAAAGAAGAATTGTGTTAGCACCCCAAGACCCATTCAGCTAGCATTAATTATTCAGATCAAAATGAAAAAGACCTCAAGATCTGCTGCCTGTACAATCTACTGCCTACTAAGTAGTGAGAAAGAAAGGCAGGAATGAAGTGGATTCATTTCGACAGAAAGACCTCACTCTCTGCACTCTGCATCAACTACATACATACATTGGATGTGGGAGAAATGTTTAGGGGTAAAGACCTGAGTAACTTTAACAAAGGAGTAATATCGTTATTCCCAGATGACTGGGTCAGAGCAAACAACAAGGGTTGCAGGATGCTCCCGGTCAGCCGTGGTGAGTACAGTCGTCTGAGGAGAAACATGGTGTTGGAGCGCCAGGCAACCAAAGTAACAAATCCTGGTGGCTTTAATATCTTGGCCGATCAGTGTACATAAAAATACCTGCTAATGTGAATTACAGGGAGGTCCCCAATTTACCCATGGGAATACGTTCTGTCAAACCAATTGTATACTCTATATATCATGGTCTAGCCTAAACATGCTTAAAACACAGTGGTGCTTGAAAGCCTGTGAACCCTTCAGAATTTTCTATATTTCTGCATAAATATGACCTAAAACATCATCAGATTTTCACTCAAGTCCTAAAAGTAGATAACGAGAATCTAGTTAACCAAATGAGACAGAAATATTATACTTGGTCATTTATTTACTGAGGAAAATGATCCAATACTACATATTAGTGAGTGGCAAAATGTGAACCTCTAGGATTATCTGTTAATTTGAAAGTGAAATTAGAGTCAGGTGTTTTCAATCAATGGGATGACAATCAGGTGTGAGTGAGAACCCTGTTTTATTTAAAGAACAGGGATCTGTCAAAGTCTGCTCTTCACAACACGTTTGTGGAAGTGTATTATGGTACAAACAAAGGAGATTTCTGAGGACCTCAGAAAAAGAGTTGTTGATGCTCATCAGGCTGGAAAAGGTTACAAAACCATCTCTAAAGAGTTTGGACTCCACCAATCCACAGACAGACAGATTGCGTACAAATGGAGGAAATTCAAGACCATTGTTACCTTCCTCAGGAGTGGTCGACCAGCAAAGATCACTCCAAGAGCAAGGCGTGTAATAGTTTGGCGAGATCACAAAGGAACCCAGGGTAACTTCTAAGCAACTGAAGGCCTCTCTCACTTTGGCTAATGTTAATGTTCCATGAGTCCACCATCAAAGAACACTGAACAACAATGGTGTGGCATGGCAGGGTTGCAAGGAGAAATCCACTGCTCTCCAAAAAGAACATTGCTGCTCGTCTGCAGTTTGCTAAAGATCATGTGGGCAAGCCAGAAGGCTATTGGTTTTTGTTGGCGGATGAGACCAAAATAGAACATTTTGGTTTAAAAGAAAAGCGTTATGTTTTGGAGAAAGGAAAACACTGACTGCATTCCAGCAGTGATGTCAGGACATCTGTCCATGAACTGAATCTCAAGAGAAAGGTGGGTCATGCAGCAAGACAACGACCCTAAGCACAAGTTCTACCAAAGAATGGTTAAAGAACAATGAAGTCAATGTTTTGGCATGGCCTAGTCAAAGTCCTGTCCTTAATCCAATCGAAATGTTATGGAAGGACCTGAGGCGAGCAGTTAATGTGAGGAAACCCACCAACATCCCAGAGTTGAAGCTGTTCTGTACGGAGGAATGGGCTAAAATTCCTCCAAGCCGGTGTGCAGGACTGATCAACAGTTACAGGAAACGTTTAGTTGCAGTTATTGCTGCACAGGGGGGTCACAGCAGATACTGAAAGCAAAGGTTCACATACTTTTGCCACTCACTAATATGTAATACTGGATCATTTTCCCCAATAAATAAATGACCAAGTATAATATTTTTGTCTTATTTGTTTAACTGGGTTCTCTATCTACGTTTAGGACTTGTGTGAAAATCTGATGATGTTTTAGGTCATATTTATGCAGAAATATAGAAAATTCTAAAGGGTTCACAAACTTTCAAGCACCACTGTACATTAACCTACAGCTGGGCAAAATCATTAACACAAAGCATATTGCATAATAAAGTGTTGACTAACTTGTGTAATTTATTGACTAATGTAATGAAAGACAAAACCAAAACGAACGGTCCATTGGTGTTGCTGCTCAGCCCAGTCAGCTGGCTGCTGCCCGGATGCCCAGGATATTGTACTGCATATCGCTTGATTCAACATCCAGAATGCGGTTTCTGCTGAACGTGCATTTACATGTATTATCGTATTCCCAAAAGTTGAAAAATTGTAAACCGAACCACCATTAAACAGCGAGTACCTCTATATAGTGACATGTCCTAAGAGGTATATATAGGAATTACATAACTGATCTCTCTAGCCATTATCTTTTACTTAATACTCCAATTTTCTAATTCACCTGTTATTACTGTTATTACTAACAGATGAAGAATTTAGTAAAAACAAAATGGCAGTAAAACATGAACTACACAAAAATAATGTAATTTTTGCGAAGTTCACACAGTGTACTTACATATGCTCAAGTTAACACTTAGTCATTGTTTCTATTCACATGCGAGCCGAAGTATAGAGCCAAACCATTGTGTGACTGCCAAATACTGACAGACTGCTCCGTGCATTGGTGGAGGACACCTCAGTCTATGACTTACTGTAAGATACCTAAAGCTTAAAATGAATAGTAAACATGACTGGCCAAAGCCTGGTGCAGCACCTCCCAGCAGCAGCAACACCATGAGATCAGAGGCTGTTTTGAGCTGAGCCAAGTCCTCCTCTCTGTCACTGTCCACTGTCTGTGCAACGACATCCAACAGACACTCCACCAGGCCAGCCTCCACCAGCTGTAACTTTATTACATCTGACAGACAGAAACAGAAAGAGAGAAGGGAGAGAGAAGAAAGAGTCAAAGCAGAGTTTATGCCAGGTTGCCATGCAAGATTATTGAACACTTTGCAGCACTGCAGAACTTTTTTTAAATACTTGAGCGCGCACACACTAATCTGTAATGTGTTGTACTTTTAAAGACTTATGCAAGCACAATATGAACAGTGGTACATATCTACAATGTAATGCTACAATATAATAATAGAAGCTGTGTTAAGAATACACCAGAGTACTATTATTTGCTATACAAATGTCACTGGAAGTCAGACACGGAGTTCAATTTCAATACATGTCTCAGATGACAATTTGCCACGTAACTTTAGGACACGTCTGAGGTTATTTGCTTCCATTCAACCACAAGAGCATCAGTGAGGTCAGCACTAACGTTGGCTGACTTGCCATTAGCATTCCAACAGATATTAAGGTGGAGGATGGAATAATGAGAAGCGGTAATTTTTCTGTGTGGAACACATGGGGAAGATTGTCAATGTAAAATAGAAAAGGGCCTTCCCCAAACTGTTAACATAGTAGGTGTAGATTTCCAAACACTGAAAGTAATAAACCCAGCTCAAACCATTCTACCTAATCCACCAAACTCTACCTGAGAATGTAATATTAAATATACAGTTTTCCTGGCACCGAACAGATGTTTGTTTTGGTTTATTTGACGTCGCTATCAGCAACAGTGGCCATTTCAGCAACACACACAAGGTCACATCAAGACTTGTCATGTATCAATTGACCTAAGTCGGTGCCAATTTAGCTTAATAAATAAACCTAACAAGCATGTCTTTGGACTGTGGGAAGAAACCGGAGTACCCGGAGTAAACCAACGCAGACACAGGGAGGACATGCAAACCCCACACAAAAAGGACTCAGGTAGCTACACCCTGGGATCGAACCCAGGATATTCTTGCTGTGAGGCAACGGTGCTACCCACCAAGCCACCCTGAACAGATTTAGATTTGTCCATCAGAATGATGAATCATAAATTTTCATAACATGTTGATTCCTCCAGAATCCAAAATTGTTGTACTTTTATATCAGTTGATTGTTATGCTATACATTTGTGTAGCATAGAAAGCTTTTAGCATAAGCTTGTGTGGAACAGCACCCTGATTTGTTGGAAACATGACATCCTTTGAAAGGTGATATGTTGGAAGGTACTTTCTACTTCCAATGTCTGTCTATGGAGATCTCAAACGCATACTTGATGTTTTAGCAGCGGCAAAAATAGCCACATCCACTAGTCAGAGGTGTTTACAGACTTTTGGATATAATGTAGGAGGAATCCATCATAGCTCAATATAAGAAAACTTGGTAATATATTGATTATCTTGTTTCCCAGCTAACCATGCAGAAACATTTTTTCCTCTTTCCCCGAATTATGATTGAATGATTATGATTTAATTCCCCAACTAATTTTTATTCCCCAACTAATTCAGTAAAGATCATATAAAGAGTAGCAAACAATACAAACCAGTACATAGTGTACACTAGTACTGAGTCACATTTAATTTAAAATTTAAATGCAAGTTACTGCATTTGTTTTGTAGTGTTAAGGCCGTCAGACACCGAATGTGACTTTTCGAGCAATTTATTTGGACAACAGCAAATTAATTCAAACTCATGTATATTTACGGCATCTTCCACATGAAACGTGTTTTTTGGGGGGTTTTTTTGGATGGTGAAAATGCAGCATCAGCATGTTTATATAAGGGCTGTTAAAATGAACAATATTTTGACCTATTAAGAATGTTTTAAATGCTATTAATTGTACTTTCACTTCTAGACCATACGGACATACAAAATGTGTCCAAAATGGGCCCCAAGTCACTATTCCCTATACTGTACATACTTTATAGAGCATTATTAGCTTATGTAGGACAGGGGTCCCTTATACGGAATAGCAGCTTGCAAATGCTGTGTGGGAGTTGGTTTTTTGGGGGGTTTTGTTTGTTTTTAAAGTGTCTAATTTTGGTAATCTGTTGTGTTTTTTGTGTTCTGAATGCAATGCTTGGAAGTCCATCACTTGAAGACATTTTGTTCGGTTTGTCCTTTTTATTTGCTGCGACAAAAAAATTAACCAGGTGATGAAATTACAAAAGCACATTCATCACATCTGGTGTGTGTACTTCCAAGGCAAAGAAATGGTGTTGGACATTACCACATCGCTTTTTCGCCTCACATACGGTGTGTAATGGCTTTTAATAGCGATTCATTGTGTATTAACATAGAAATGGCTTTAAAAAGCAATACACAGTCATAAGAGTGGACAGAAAAAGCTTTAACAGAATGCGTCCATTACTTAATTCAGTAACTATTTTCAGCATGTGTTTGTCACTTCAGCACAACATTTAATTGCTATTTCTCTGATGGAAGGCTGTCATGTTTGACTTTATGCAACAAATCTGCACATGAATGAGCAAAACAATATAAAGTACTGTGCGACATCATTTACAAATATAAACAACTCTGCTCCTTATAGGCTGATAGTGCTGCATATAGTGATGTAGAATGTAGGAAATTGGGTGATAAGGGGACCATTTGTGACAAAGCCCATAGGTACAGGTGTCTCACATGATCAAGCAGCAAAAATATGAGTAAAACTTGAATAGAGATTCAAAAAATTACCATTGTTAAAATATTATGGCTTTAACGCAATCATTTTGGTAGAACTAATATCAATACAGATCCATAAAACTGACTTCCCGTTGGTCAATTAAGAAACTCTTGCAATGCTTGGGTACTTACTTTCGCGGTTTCCCTCTTTCATCCTTTATCACTGCCAACTAACACACACATCGCCTGTAGTACTATGCAGTGACTGTAAGTAGGACGTTGTCTTGGAGACCAGCAATTCAGGGAAAGCAGCTCTGTGTACTGAATGCCAAGAAGCAGACAAATGTTCCACCTCTCACCCAAGGTTCCCCTCACACACACTTGGACAGTTCATCAAAGTCTTTTTCCTCTTTCATCTTACACATTATAGTTTAGGACTGCATCCAAAAGCATTTCCATTCTCCGCCACATGTATAGTGCCTATAGGAAATCATTATACCCTAAAATCCTTAATATTTCTCACATTACTCTTTTTTATTTACACATCATAGCCCTAAACATCAAAGTGAAAATAACAAAAATGTTGATGAATTATTAAAATTGTATAAGTAAAATCCCTGGTTTGGGTAAGTGTTCACATCCTGTATACAGTACTCCCCAATTTACAATGGGGATACGTTCCAACGAATCCATTGCAAGTTGAATTTATCATCAACCGTGGAGAGGACCATCACAGATCAGAACCTATTTGGGTGGTGGATCATTCTCAGCACTGCAGTGACACTGACGTGGTGGTGTGTTGGTGTGTGTTGTACTGGTATGAGTGGACTGTGGTAGCCTAGCGAGTAAGGTACGGGATTATGGACCAGAAGGTCCAAGGTTCAAATCCCACCTCTACCAGGCTGCCACTGTTGGGTCCTTGAGCAAGACCCTTAACCCACAAGTGTTTGGATTGTAAGACTGTATCAATTGTAAATCGCTCTGTATAAGGGTGTCTGCTAAATGCTGTATATGTAAAAATCAGACACAGCAGGACTGCTGAAGTTTTTAAACAGTGTTTACTCACTGAGCACTCTATTAGACACATCTACCTTATTGCTCCATCATGTAGATATAAACTCAGACACAGCAGCTCATCTGTGGTTGCACAATTTGTGTTAGTCATTCTCTAATCCTTCATCAGTGCCTACAGGATGCTGGTGGCTGGACATTTTTGGCTGGAGGACTGTTTTCAGTCCAGCAGTGACATTGAGGTGTTTGAAAACTCCAGCAGCACTGCTGTGTCTGATCCACTCATACCAGCACAACACACACTAACACACCACCAAGTCAGTGTCACTGCAGTGCCGAGAATGATCCACCACCCAAATAGTACCTGATCTGTGGGGTCCTGTCCATCAGAGAACAGAGTAAAGGGGAATAAAGTATGCAGAGAAACAGATGGACTACAGTCTGTAATTGTAAAACTACAAAGTGCTTCTATATGGTAAGTGGAACTGATAAAATGAACTAATCTTTAAAATAAAAACGTGATGCAATGTTTTCTGGACATACCGCCAAAAACAATGCAGTGGCTTAAGGACAGTAAAGTGAATGTTACAAAGTCAGGACCCTAACCTAAATCTGAAATATGTGGATGATCTTGAAGAATGCAATCCACTGACACTCATCCTGAAATCTGACTGATCTCAAACAATTCTACAAGTAAGAATGAGCAAATATTCCCCAGTCTGTGTGCTCAAACCCGGTGGAGTCATATCCAAACAGACTGATGCCTGTAATTAAAGCAAAAAGTTGGATCTACAAAGTATTACATCACGAGGCCAATCACTTTTCCAACCCTGTTATTCTAGTTTTTCAATTATTATTAATTTTCAGAATTGTTGCCTCTTCTCTCGTTACTTGAACGTTACAAGGTAAATCAAAGCTGCAAAAATGCTCTAAATGATGCTGCAAAAATGTCTTCTTTTTAAATCTTCATCCTCAGAACATATCATTAGGCAAGTGCAATTCAAAGATAAACTCGGCTCTACAACTGCTCATGTACCCTCAGACATGCACATTATTTTAACACACATATTGTTCTTTAACAACTTCTAACTGTCTGTAGATAAACTATACAGAGAAGAAGCTGAGAGCAGCTAGCGAATTATATGTCACTGAAGTGGTCTAGGCTGCAGCTGTTTGCAGAGCCCAGACTCCTACTGTGGGTACAAAAGCAGAGAGAGCAAGTGACAGCACTTATTATCCAAACTGAGACTGCGCTCAAACAGTTCCAGCAGCTGGCTAATTGTAGACCACTCGGCTATGTCTGGAGAAACCCCAAAGCCTAATAGGCCTATAATTCCAGTATTTCTACTTGTTTGAACTAGCAAATGGATTCGAACTCAAAGTTATTCTAGACAAATGATAAATATAATGGGCTATATTTTACCCACACTACTTGGCAGGTTTATGTGTAAAGGACAACTGCATCATTAAACAAATACTGGTGTACATGCTTCAGCGCCAACATTTACGTCTGAATTCTTACATTTCTGCATAATAGGAGCCAGAGTCTATACTAGGGATGTACTAATGGCAGTTTTTTTTCTATCTATACCCGGTGTTCAAGTATCTGTTGATACCAAGTACCGATACATAACATAACTTCTCGATAGGTGCCTATAAATCCTGATATTTATAGGGTTCCACCTTTTAAAGATTGGCGTGCATTCATTTTAGTAAAAGCTGAAACAATAAGCTTGAAATAATATTATTTACTGGTTGAGTTTGAAAAGTTTTAGAGTCATGAAAAATTAATATTCATAATGCAGGAACAAGCACAAGTAGGAAAGCATGATCTTCTTAAACTTTCATTTTTTAGGTATATTTAAATTTCAGCTACCTCAAAATACTGGCGTTACAGATTTTGCAGGAGGCATTTTGCTATTGCTCGTCTCAAGCGAGAAATATTCCCACAGCACGGACATGCCTCTGGCTTTGGTTAAGCTTCATCCAGTCACATACAGTGACTGGACATTTTAAATCAGGTAAACCCACCATACAGTACATAGATGTGTGAATATATTTACTGACAGCATTCAATCTATGTCCCCCTTCTACCAATACATCAGCAAAAAGGACACCACTCTTTGCAGTGAAACTGATTTCATACAGCACTCCAAACAACACTCATTTTAAGGTTTAGTGTTTCGATTCTTACCATTCTCAGCCAGAGGAGCCAGCACCTCAAAGATCATCTCCTTCTTATCATGTTCCACCTGCTTCCGAAACAGCCTCACCAGCTCCTCAGCAATATTTGTAGATGCAAACTGCTCCTTACTTGATTCTACAGAGAAACAATCACCAGACGATTTAATGAGCGATGTCTGAAAACTATTACAGGACATACAACTTTCATTAAACACTGCTTTCATCAACACACATGCAGATCATCTGCACTAAGCAACACCTGCGCATTCATTCTTTAAAGTGAATATCTGCAACATATTCATTGCAATGAACTGCTAGTTATTGTAACTTCCTGAAGAAATCCTCGTCTTGGCATTAAAAGCTACAGTAACAACTTCCACTTCAAAAATGTTTACCAAACTTCTGACACCTCTGTAGAAACCTCTGAAGAAATTAAATATGAATTATTGCTCCTATGTGTTAGCACTAGCATCAGAAACAAAAAAATAACCCAATTTAATTACATGATTAAGTCACATCTTAGGCTAAGGATACCTGTTCTAGATTAAACTATTAAACCTTCAGGAGTTCTTGCTCAGAAAACATAATACTAACCATACGTTTGGTAATCCTAATGCTTGTGTTGTGTGATGCAATGAGATGGGCATAAAATATACTAACATTTTAAATTAAAAAGTTGATTATACTACATGTTCTCCAGGTTTGATATTTTAACCCCTTTTTTAAAAATATCTCAGAGAACACACTGCTCAAGCGTAAGCACAATAATCCAAGCGACCGGCTTCCCCTCTCAGACACAGCCAATCGTGCCTGTATGTGATGCTCAGAAGGTACTACTGGGATTCGAATTAGGGTCACAGCAGTGATAGGCTAGTACTAGACTGCTGCACTACCTGAGGTCCCAGCATCCATTCAGGTTATATAAGTATTTGGCAAGGTAAACTATAACATTTTTAAATGTCAACTCATCAGCCAAAGCCCATATGGCTGACCTATTTAATATTACATTTAATATTATATATTTTAAAACTTTAAAGCTATGAATGATATATCTAAATGTTCTTTATATAAAACGTATATCATGTAATACTGACAATAAAAACTAAAAATTTCTCTAAAAATCAAAATCTTACCAATTATTAACACATTTAAATTTAAAATAGAATCAAATTTTATGTAACATAAAACTCAAACTAATATAGTTAAAGAAAAATCTATAAAAATAATTCAAAAGCATATTTACAGCATTCAGCAGCTGTCCTTAACAAATAAAGCTGAGCCAATCATGTTCAAGGTCCTTTCTTAATGGCCCAACAGTGGCAGCTTACCCTTGAGCCTCCTCTGCACCATTCATTCATTTTCCTACCCATATTATCCAGTTCAGGGTTGCGGGGAGGCGGGGTCTAACCAGCATGCGAACACCACATAGGCAGAGCCAAGGGCAGGAATCGAACCAGGGACCTCCGGAGCTGTGAGGTGACAGTTCCAAACACCTGTACCACTGTGCTGCCCCACCATTGTACCACAACATAATTATATGACAGAAACAAAAACGAAAAATAGAAAACACCCAAACTACCCAAATACTAATTAGAAGGAACAGAACCTGATGTTTACACTGCTGGATTAAAGGCACAGTGACAGTCTTGAATTAGCTCTCTATTTATATTTCTCTATAGTGGGTTTGGAAATTCACAATGCTTATTAACATCAAAGCATACAATCAATACATGGCACTTCTGGCCAACACATACCCAGTTCTGCCAGGTTCCCAAAGGCAATGAGGCACATTTCTGTGAGAGCTGTGTTATGCGAGTGCACTCCCAGAAGCTTCACCAGAGTCGGAATCACTCCCATGCTAATCAGCTGGGCTTGCAGCGTGTCTGAGGATGCAAAAAGAGTAGGCATAGAATATTACCATGTAGATTCTGATTAATCAGTGCACCAACATGGAGATATGAACTGCAAAAAAAACGTGATTTTTTTTTTTTCTGTGACACTGCTGCTAAACCCAATAATTAAAAGAATGCTATATTTATACACTAATGTGTTGGTACCCACTGGGGTGTTGTCTGAATTGCAGATACCTAAATCTGCGACACAAATAGCCTAACCGCTAATGAAAAAGAATTGCATAAATTAGCACCCCATCTAAAAATCATGTAGGTCTAAATCACACCCAAAAGACATTTGCACACAAGTGTGAGTTTAGCCTGATCAAATGCAAGTCTGACTGATACAAAAAGACTACACAGAGCCAAGCTGTTGTCAGAACTGGACTGTGTTAAGACACAGCTGGTGCTGCATAACAAAAACAATCAGATATCCTACAAAGGTATCTAGACTGGCCATGTGTCATATTTGATTTCATCTCATTAGCAGCAAGCATATCCCCCTCCCTAATGCAGCAAAGCCTGCTAAAGCCTGAAAGAATCTTCTAGAGTGCAGTCAAGACCGAAGAAACTTCGTTCAAGGACCCTTACACAGAGGAGGAGGAAAAAGAAGAACAGTAAGGAAAATGGAAGCAAGCCAAAACAGCACTAATAAAAATGAGGAATGAGATGGAGAGACAAAAGCTTCTGGAAGAACTGATGGCAATGGGAAAGACAGAAGCAGCTGGAAACTGTGTGGGATAAGAAGTCCACAAAATACAGTATATATAATGGAGAGAAAAGCAATGCAAGGTTAGACAGGAAGTTAAATCAGCTTAGAATGCACTGATCTTACATATTGTAGCTACAGCAGGCCATTAACAGTCAAAAAAAATGAATCATATTCAGGTTTCCGTGTTTTCCAATCTAGTCCACTGATATCAAACTGCCTTAAAGAACATCAGCATAATGCCTGTATTGGTTCGGGGAGAGATAGGCTTGGTTAATGTTAGGCAACATCAGGTCAGTACAGGATCAGCCTTGAGCATTAGCTTTGAATATCACTATGGTCCATGAATTGGCAATATGAGATCAGTGCATTCCTAATTTCTCGGTTTCAAATAATCACACCCTGAATATTTGAATATACAGTGGTACCTCGGTTCTCGTCGTTCATGCTTTCCAGAAGGCTTGTTGAAAACCAAAAACAACGAGTACCAAGCAAATTTTTCCCATAAGGAATAATGCAAATTGAATTAATCCATTCCAGACCCCCAGAAAATCCACACTGTATAAGGCATTATATGCATTAATGGAGTCGTATTGTACAGGTGCTCCCTGATTTATAAGAGTTATGTTCCGACAAATCCATCATAAGTTAAATATATCATGAGCTGAGGAGTTTAACAAGTGTTTAGTAGAGTGGTATATCCTGTATAACAGCAGAGCCTATGATAAGTTGACAAGTTAAAAGTTTAAAACACTTACATTAACCTACAGTTGGCCAGAATCATCAACACAAAGATTTCATGTAATTATGGAGTAATGGATTGAAAATGAAGAGTAAAATCAAAGCACTTAGTCTATTGGTGAACTCTGAGCGCTAGCATAGTTGCTAAGCTAACTGCAGCCTGTGTTCTGGAGGATGCAGTTCCTTTCGGTTGGCTCGTATACAACTAAGCTTTTTAGGACCTATGGAGACTTTGTTGCACTAAGAATACAGTACTGCATACGTAAAAATAAGGAAAGCATGATAAACACAGCGGACATCACCACTGAGAATGGGCTATTGTGAACCTGAATCACTGTGCACTGAATCGTGAGTCATGAATCGAGTTTCGGCTGAAATGAGTTGCGTGGCTCAACTCATACAAGTTTAAACAAGTGCGCCTAGTACCGAGCAAACGACAAGAACTGAGACAACTTTTTCTATTTCTGTTTTTCCGAGGTGGTTGAGAACCGAGGTACGACTGTACAATAATATCTGAATACATTTACAAACATAACACACCAATAAATGTTCTCTTTGATCTATAGGCAGGATCCTTTACGCATTCTACTGTTCCACTACACAGTAGTTTGACTCCAGCCATACACACTCAGGATAAGTGGCTACAACCATTAACGTAATACATTAAAGTTATGAACTGGGATGCTTCCGAGACCAAAAGCAACAATTTTGCCTTATTCTGCATTCCAGTAGCCTTGCCTCTGCTGGCAAGCATCAGCAGTATTGTAGCCACCACCATTATTAATGAGAGCTACATTAGGCACAGTGACAGCTTGCAAATGCTTCTAGAACTGCAAACTTAAGCTACTCCATATTACAGGCTGGCCAGCTTCATCTCAGCACAGTTCTATGAACAGGACTACTGATTTTTACCATGGTATCCTTAAATAACTCAGATCAAAGCAAAGCTGTTAGAATGGCCTAAATGAAAGAATTCACAAAAACTGGAGTCATTCTTAGACAAGGTTTGATTCTTGCCTTTGGTACAAAGGCTGCAAAATGTTTTATTTAATGTTTTTGCTTGTATTAACTAAATACAAATCAAATCAAGAAGACAAAATCTCGGTTTCAAAGGAGACAGTCTCCAAGATGTTCAACAGTAATCTTAAAAAGAATCACTCAGATGATCGTTTTTGTGGAAGTTAAGCAAGATTCAGTCTAACGGAGACTGTTATCAGTCTGATTATATCTAAACAGCATTTAGGTACCATACAAATGTTAATTTTCCTTTTAATTTATTCAGTTGTATTTGCATAAACGTTCTACAATTGTAAGGACTACTGTTCTGTATTAAAACATAACACTATTTGGACAACAGTACTGGGACACTCCTCTTAATCACTGAATTCAGGTGTTTTCAGGTCCACTGCCACAGGTGTATGAAATGTACCACTGAGCCATGCTGTCTTACTTTACAAACATTTGGGAAAGAATAGGCTGTTGTAAAGAGCTCACTGAATTTGAGCATGGTTCTGTTACAGGACGCCACCATTGCAACAAGTCAGTTCATGACATTTCTTCCCTCCCAGATAATCCACAACCAACTGTGAGTGGTATTAACGAAAAGTGGAAGCACTTAGGAACCACAGCCAGACCCTGTAAAGTTACAGAACGAGGTCACTGAGTGCTGAGGCACATAGCGCATAAGAGTCGCCAACACTCTGCTGACTCAATAACTGAAGAGTTCCTAACTTCCTCTAGGATCTTCATGAAATTGGTTTTCAAAGTTCAAGTGGGTGAGTTTTGTGTAGAAGGACTTGACTGGCATGCACAGAGTCCTGCCCTCTACCCCATCAAACACTTTTGGGATGAACTAGAACAGAGGTTGTGAGCCAAGCCCTGCCGTCCATCATCAGTGTCTGACCTCACAAATGCTCTTCTGGATGAATGGGCAGAAATTTCCACAGACAGTCCAAAATCTTGTAGAAAGCCTTCACAGAAGAGTGGAAGTTCTTATAGCTATAAAGAGGGACCGACTATATCAATACCTATGGAATTAGAATGGAATGACCTCCAAGCTCCAAAAGTACATATTGCACATAAAGTTTTGATCGGAGATGGTGAAAGTGAGAGTGGAGAGCGCCATCTATCACATCAGACCAAAATCTGAACAGATCAGGGCATAGCACATGATTAACAAAAGCAAGCCATTCAATAACCCATCATGCCCTATGGATGGAATATTCCCATCATTTCGATTGTTGTGACCTGCTTAACTAAAACAATTGATGCCCATTTACTACTTTAGCATATATAATGATACCAGAATTACAGTTTGGAATCAGTATCATGAACAATATTAACATAACATAAATCACTGTTTATAATGCTAATAAAGATACAGTGATTACTTATCATTACACTTCTATGAGGATTATCATCACAATTAGGGAAACAAATGAGTTCCACTTGTAACACATTGTAAAGAATAATGCAATGTGGAAACTGCATTTAGTATACATTTAGCAGTACTACCAGTATAGCTTATCTACTATCAAAGTAGATTACAAATAATCATTGCTGATTCACTGGCAGCAAGAATTGTTTAGCTAAGGGGGGTTTCATCCAATAAACTTATGAGCATGTATGTTTAGTTAAATCTGGATTTTCTCATTGTAACCTTATCATACAGATGTACCAGTGGAGGCCACAAACAGCCAGAGGAGGGTTTTTTTTGGACTAGACGTATTAAGTAACAAGTGGTTCGTGTACTATATGGTTACAATATTAGAGTTCTACTACTGTATTTGCCAACAGCAGGAGAGAATGATAAAACTGACCCCAATTTAGTCTTCTGAAATAGATGATTCCCATGGGAGGCAATATACTTCAAAGAAATTGCCATTCTAAGTCCAGACAGCAGGACAGCAGGGGAAAGGATGAAATAGTGCTTGGTCTGTCTGTTTATTACTTAGCTCAAGATGAAAGGAAAACCCATTCTCTTCATACATTATTCAAGGAAAAAAGTTTCATTACTGATACTGAATCAGGCTAAATAACTACCTGACAACTTTGCTGTTTATTACTTTATTATTTATATAGGGTCTAATAAAAAAGCACCATACCCTACCATCTCCGCCTTATGTCGCCATAACATCCTGAACATGAAAATATAATGAATATAACTTTTATTCCAGCTTTATTTTAAAGTCATAATCCCCAACAGCAAACCTAATATAACACATTTAAAAAAAATCATTCTGATCAATTGTTATTTAGTTAAATACCTGTTTTGGATAAATGATCAGCCACTTAGTGTACCCATTATAAACTCGCTCAGATACAACCAATCGCCTTCCAGATGACACACCATGTTAAATCGGCCCACAATTGACTTCAACTGTAGTAATTCTGATTAGTTCAGAATAAAACTAACTGTTCCTTGAGGATCCAACTAGTAGGAGCAAAACCAAACAAAGCACACCACCCAAAACACTCCATACCCACCAAACATGGTGGTGGCAACATTAGGTCATGGGGGTGTTTTCTTCAGTGAGGACAAGGCAGTTAGTGGATGCTGGTAATTACACACAAAATATTGAGGAAAAGAACAGCTGAAGACAGGCCCTAAACTACCAAAAAAGCAATGCAGTGAGTTAAGTACTGGAAGAAGACTGTCCCTAAGTAGCCAAGTCAGAGCCCTGACCTAGGCCACTGGAGAACCAGTATTCATTATAGCACAGTGCTGATATGTTGGCAAAGACAATGTATAAATACTTCATGTAATTACTATTTTAATAAGTGGTTTAAATAGATTTGAATATACTGGATGTTGCATACATTTTCATTAAGATAAAAATACTTACCCAACTTTACTAAGGGTGGCTATATGTTTGGAGCAGACTGTATTTAAGACCAATTGTTTTTACAAAGCACATTTATGGTACAGCAAAACTAAACTGTTATAATTAGGTGTCATCTGCTGAAATTATTTATTGCCTGTCCAATCACCTCCACCATTTACTAAAGTACTATATTAAGCTAAAGCACTTAATAGATTGAAAACAGAAAAAAAAATCAATAAGACCCTCCTATCCAGTTAGTAACTGTTTTGAAGCTTACATTTACCAACTGAATGGAAAGTGCTGCTTGAGTAACTCCTTAGATCATCTCTAAATTTGCTAATAGTAGCGCCACTTTAGCGTCTATAATATATCACATGGAAAGGGTAACCAAGGTGTGTAATCGGCACTTAAAGCAGGGAAAGGTTAAGAGCCACAGTGGATCATACATTAACTCCAAAGCTGTGTGAGCAGCAGAAGGTAAGTACATACATGTGTTACACATGAAGCTTTCACACCAACACAATGTCATCTCATCAAACAAGACGATTCATACAAGAAACAAAGAAAAGGTTTGTTCCCTTCAGCACTGCATTGTGTAACATTTAACCTACCCATTAATTGGAATTAGTTGGAATGCATTGAGAGTGCTTATGACAAACTGTAAACAAGTAAGTGACTGAATTTCCACAGAAAGTATGATGCATCTTTATATATATATATATATATATATATATATATATATATATATATATGTCATCCTGGAATATGACTGTGCCATCGGGGAAGAAAATGGGATACCCTGGCATTCAGTACATTCACGTACTTAGCTGACTTCATTTTACTGTCAGGTCCAACCCGATATCATAACACTGCCTCCAGGAGCTTCCATTCTTACCCTGACACACCCATCGCTCTGGAATAGGGTAAATCTGCACACATCTGACCATATGACCTCTTTCAAGTGCTCTAGAGTCCAATCTTTATTTATGTTTCTTTATTCAAGTAACTGATCTCTGATCAGGGCCATTCAACAATTTTTTTCAGACTATATTTGTTTCGCAAGGTTGATGGTTCACCCCTACCCTTCCAGGTTTTAATAATGGGTTGAGAGTTAAAGTCATGACCCAATTCCAGTTATTTCAGTAAATCTCCTTAGTTGTTTTCTTTGCTTGATGCAGACTAATAATTTCTGAAACGCAGTAAGATCTTTTCCACGACTACTGTCTTCTGACATGGTTGGAATGAGAAGCCACTCGTTGCATCAGTAAGGGTTCAAGGATTGTTGCCAGCTGAAACATATTCAACCAGTGTTTTAACTGTCCAATCAAAAGCTCTTTGAATTTGCTTACCTGATTACAAAATGATACTTTTGCCAGGCAATATATTTAAAGGGATCAATATAACCATATCACAGGCTCCTTAACATGCTTAAGAAATGAAAATACACTTAGGAGAAGGATAAAGGAATGTTTATGTCGAGATTTTTTATAGTACTCTGGTAATAGTGGGAAAAGTTATTTTGGTTATCTCAATATATATGCACTTACATAGGAATTGAAACCCCGAAACTCTGTTATTATTAGCAATATACTGTACTGCACATAGTAAAATTATAAGCTCATTAGATTAAGTGTTCCATATTCCTTTAAAAAAGTTCATTATTAATTCATTTGGTTGGTCCCATAAAGATTTCAGCATTGACATTCAACAACCTGTCAATTAACCTACTTGGTATTTCATATACAATGCAGCAACACAATCCAAAAAAATCCATATATTAAAAGCAACTAAGCAAAACTCAATCTTGAAAATAATTTGCAAAGCTTTGGAGTTAATTAATTAAGCTAGTATAAGACATTATTGACAGTTTGTTAAGCATCTCAGTATTCACCTCTAGGGAACCATCCAAATGTATTTTGCCCTTATTAAGTTTGGTCATTACCATTATCATTGCTATAGTTCATCAGCATGCCACAAAAGACAGTCAAGAGCTTCCCGGTGGCCGGGTCAGTGTTATGAGCCAGAGTGTTAATGTGCTCTGCTACTATCTGTGCAGCGCCTGCTTCGTGAACTGCATTTCTGCCCTCATCTGCAAAACAAAGAGGTTACATCAAAATAACACAAGACAACAAAATGATACAAAAGACAACAACCTGCAAATCATAAGTGACAGGATAAATAGCCATTAACGCAACTTAAATGACACATGAGAACAGATCAGAATGTTTAAATAATTGGTAATCAATATAACAGGAGATTTTGTTGATGATGCTCAAGAAAAAAATAAAAACAAAGAAAAAGCTTTAAAAAAGAAAACCAAACAAAACTGTAATACTAGCTATACAGCATCCAGTTCCTCCTCCCTCTCCAGCATGCCAAGCCATTGCCAGGTTGAGACCTGATAAACAGACCTACGAACCATAGCTGCTTTCCAAAGCCAAACAGCTGACACCAAGATTATACTGATATGGAGGTCTATGGTTGCACCAGTAAAAGCAGACATTACAACACAGATGATATCCTCAGTCTTTTACATCTTAAATGTTTGCATCTAAAGCCAGTTTCAGCCCCTTTTCCAGTAGCAATTCATGCCAGCACGTCAACCACTCGTGAATTTCTCATTAATATTCAGAAGATTTATGATTAATACTCCTTGACTTACGATGGCCTGAATTAGGATATTACGACTTTATGAAGGGAACCCCGTAATAAACAAACACACATTCAGCAGAAACCATACTCTGAATTCTGAACTTCAAATGTTCCCAGGCAAGCGATATGCAGTAAAACACTCTCCCCGGAGTCCAATGAGAAGTCGGCAGTGTGTGACACTGGGGGACACGTGGCACGAGTGATGAGCGCTAGGAAATGTAGTGAGAAAAGCTGCGGTCGCACAATAATTGTTTTTTTTCTTCACTTTCAATATATTATTCATTCAATTTCATGAGATATTAAAAACTTTATCATAAAATAAGCTTTATGTTAATGACTTTGCCCAGCTGTAGTTTAATGTAAAGCGTTTTTAACATTTTTAAGGTACACTACGCACTGTAGTACTTTCCAGCACTCGGCAGTCACGTGGCAGGAGTGATGCGCATTGGGAAGTGTAGTGAGGAAAAGCCGTAGCCGTCATGTTACACTATACACTATATATGAAACTCCTCTGTTTACGAGAAAATCAACTTATGTTGGATTTTCAGAACACAAATTTATGGATATTTTGCATCCATATTGTTAATTTCACAATCTAATACTTATAGCAGTTAGACTTGGGGAATACACAATAAAAATCACATTTTCACATGATCAGCAGGACACTAAAAATGGACAGAACACAACTTCCTTCACATATTTACTTACAATGCCTTAAGTATTTATGTTGTGCACTAAAAAGTTTAGTTATGAGGTCTGCCACATTGCAGATACACTTGACTGTGTCCTAAATCACAAAGGGCCCCACATCTGAGTGAACTCTTAGAGTTTTACAATCCAACTCGTCTACTTCGTTCGCAGGGTGTGGGACTTCTTTTAGTTCCTAAAATTAAAAAAGTCACAGCAGGGGGAAAGGCTCTCTCATACATGGCCCCCAACTACGGAATAAACTTCCCACTTTAGTTCGAGATTCAGACACTCTCCAAAGCTTTAAGTCTAGGCTAAAGACATACTTATTTACGCAGGCTTTTGACTAGATTTAGACCGGGATGAAAGGCTCGGATTACTGGGGCCGGAGTCTGGAGTCATGTCTGGCCTGTCTGCATTGTCATGCCTTGTTCATTAGCCCGGAGTGTCTGGTGGGCGGTCTGGCTGAACTGGGCTTTGGTCCTCGTGATCTTGACTCATGCATCCTTGCCTTAGACTAAGGGCAGAGCTGGGGGTTCATAGCCAAAGAGTCTTATGGTGATCAGAGACGTTGGGTTGCTGTCTTCTGCCTCCCGTGGGGTTGTCAATGTCTCATGTGATGACCCTCTTGGCTGTGTTACCTTCCGGTTCTCCTCTTCTAGCTATGCTGCTATAGCTATAATGCTGGGCGGTGGTCTCATGCTACACATGGCATCAGTGATTTGTTAATAGACACTGTGCTCTTAATCAATAACTAATTACATTTTCTGTTTTCTCTCCGAGCTGTGTTCCGGTACCAGTTCCAGCCCCACACATGATGTTCATCGCTGCAGCTTCACTCAAGCTGCTTCCGTCATCAGCTCCAGCCCCACCATACCCCCGGGCCACACCAGAGGGCCGTAACTCTCTCCCTCCTCCGGTTATCTTTGGGACGAAGTGCCGCCAAGGACTTTCCTGCTTAGACTCAAGATCCTGGAGTGACTCTGTGTATCGGACTGCTTAATGCCAACGTGCATATTTTACATTTTATTTGAACTATGACTCCATGACTTATTAGTTTAGATAAATTAGTTTCATTCTTACATGCATCATCTACGCCGCCCAAGGAGGTTGAGTCTTCCAAAGGTTTCTGCCTCGGTCCTCCAAAGGTTTCTGCCTCATAACACTGTCCCCATAAGTTTGCTCAATTTGGTATTGGACGTAGATAGTAAAAGATAATCTAAAATTGTAAAGTTGCTTTGAGACAATGCTCCATTGTAAAAAGCGCTTTATAAATAAAAAAAAATTAAACTATTGGTTGAGTACCAATTTGACATGTTATTTTGTACAGTAGTAAGTCTTTTGGGATAAAGCAACACTGATGCCTTTGGACTGATGTAGGCTTGTGCATTTCCTAATAAATGCATAATTAAGATCAGTGAAAGTTTCACATACAGGTATACGCTGTTTAACAACTGCATTACGTTCTGTGAAACACCACGTTGACCTGAGGCACCGTATGAATGAAAGGGAAAATTTAATTTCCAGGAGGCATGACACAGCAAGTTCCCAGGAGTCCTAAGTAAATTTCCAACAGATTACTAAGACAGCTCAATTCGACATACTGATATCTACTGATGTTGCAATATAGCACATAAAGCAACAATGGAAGGGAAGTTTAACTCGAGAGAATAGGAGAATGTGTGTCAGCCTTCTATGAAAAAGGAATAAATTATTATGTAAATGAACTATGCAATGTTGTAAAGTGCTAACTTATGACTCAGTAGCCCATGAATTACTGTGTTAATGTGGTATTTAATGGAGAAGGCACAGGTACTAAGCAAACTCAACCGTTTGTTCAACTAAAACTTAACTTGAAAAATAAATTCTACTGAATCCACATGTACTTTCATGGAAGAGGTCAATGGGTTGATCCGGGAAAGTTACTGTTTGAATAGCAGAAGATTACATGAAAAAGCCTAACAATGATGTGGATTTTCACTATATTCCTCTCTTCTCCGAACCACTCCCATCTGCTGGGGGAAGGAAATGTCTCTCTTCTGCACTAGCAAATTACAAGCCATCACTTAGTCACAGCTGCAGAACCAACAGCTGTGCACATCACCCACACTGGCTCCAAATGTAAGCAGCAAGATAAAACACTAAGGAATTCTGATACCCTGTCTGATATTAAAATAAATCGCTTATTTCAGAATCAACTTTAAGAACCAGCAAATGACTTGGATGACCTAATTATTTCCACCCTAACAAGCATTACACTATGACTAACTGATGCATTAATACATTTTACCCAACCATGTCATTATATCTATACTTTTTTCTACGTTTTTATCCCATTTTGTCCTGGGCATGATCACGAGAGAGTATTACGTCTCTCTGCCACCAAAGCACCCATCATATGTAATAATAATTTAATTATTTTAGCATCCTTTCTTTATCTATATCAATTTCACAGTTTTGCTCCCTTCAGAGCACAGCTTACAGGAGACACTAGTTCATTTATTTACCACTTGTAATCTGTGGTTAATTGACTAATGTCATGAAAAGGCTGCATTGACTTACAAAAACTGTATATCTCCACAAATGCATGAACAAAGTACCACAACTCATTAACTACATTAGACTAAATTCCCTTAGTCCTGCATCAACAGGGGTAGTAACAGAATACGAAAATTAAATGAAAGGTTTGCTGGCTTTCGTTAATCAGGCAATGGCTATACAAGTAGCCACATATTGCAAAATGTCCACATCCACTGTTAGGGCATTAATTAAGTGTAAAATGACAAGAACTGTATTGAACCTGGCTGGAAGAGGACTTGGATACAGTAACGAGCATGGGTCATTAGCGAGGCAGACATTTCTCCAGTAAATCACAGTCAGTGTGTTGAACATTTTGGGGTCACCAATTCACCAAATCTGCATTTTGACACTACCTCTATGCCGAGAAATGATTTGTGTTGTTTACTAAACACCACTGCAACTTGGATCCAAGTTCTACAGTTAGATGATACCTCAAAAGGGCGTTTTAACACCAAAAGTCGTTTGCTGTAAAGGATTGTTGTACAGAAAGTTACCTAAACCTCACTTATAATCATGGTGGAGAAACTGTGATTGGCTGTGGATGAATGGTTTTCCACCAAAGGCCATAGGAACCTTGTTGGGATACATGGCAACCTAAACTTTGTGAAGTACCATGAGATTTTAAATGAAATTCTTAATGACTGCTTAAAAGCTACAACCGAATAATGGTTGGATATTTCAGCGAGACAACAATCAAACCATCCACACAAAAATGACTCAGTGATCAGAGGGTCAAGCTTTTGATACAGCAATCGTAAGCCCTACTGAAAACCTGTGGGGGTGAGCTATACAGGAGAGGCTACAACAGATGTCTTGAGGAGTGTCTCACATTCCTTGTCCTGTATGCTTTAATCTTGTCACACTTTACAGGAGAACACTTTTGCTGTTAAAGGGAGGCTGCACATAGTACTAAATGCAGTGGCTGTGACACAGCGAGTTAAAACTAGAGATGCACCGATTACAGTTTTCTTGGCCGACTCCGATGTTTTTAATATATGACCGGCCGATTACGATTTTCTTTCTGTCTAAGAATTATAAATGACAGCATACAGAAACAACTGCTTAAGAAAGACAGCCGGGGCTGTGGGCTTGTACCTGGCTCTGTTCTCTCACTAGCTTTAGCTTTGTGGAACACAAATATCAATCCCTGCAAACTTGCTCAAATTCTACTTTATTACAGCCTTGATAAGCCTTTTACCAGTTAGTACAAGGGTACGAGAAAAGGCAAAGACACTGAATTGCAACTCACCCCACTCACATTGCAGCATACACCAACCATGAAGGCAAGTCACACATTACTGTAAGTTAGTGAAGGCAGTAAAACCACACTCTTACACTAAATCCCAGGCATAACACTCAAACATGCACTGTGATCTTTTATCAACTGAAATAAAAGACATATACACATAAAACAGACCACAGACACAGAAGAACTGGAGACCCAAAAATAAACAGACCATTGAGCTGCGTGCTAAACGTTGGGACTGGGAAACAAACAGCGGCTGAGCATTAACTGTTTAAGTTTAAAGCTCCTTAAACACGAACTGAACGTTAATCAAAGTCCTGTGCTGTTCATGGGTGTGGCTGTGTTTGTACTGCCGTCGGCATCACAAGTGCAGGCTAAATGTAACCGGCCCAGAATCGGTTATATGAGACTGATAGACCGATCACCGGTCACAGCCGATCACGCTGAAAACTGGCCGATTCCAGTCACCA